>BJKM01000083.1:1115000-1594111 GCA_015082035.1 Chaenogobius annularis | reverse complement strand
ACAACTTTTGTGCTGCATTTTACAGTAACAATACGCACGATATTCAATAGCATTCACAATATTATATTTTTTGTATATGTGGCCCATGCCTACCCCTACAGAGCGAAAACAATTAAAAAGAGAGCAAAAGTTCCCAAAATATCACCTTATAATAAACAAGAAGCTGAAAGCATGAATATAAACACGCACCTGCCAGGTTTACTGCTCCTGTTTTAGCCTCACAAATGTTGTTATGCAGTTTTTGGCTTTTTTCAATATTGTCTGTCTCCGTGGTGAAGCACATCTCAGCAGCTGTTACCATGGCTCCTGAACTTTCTCTTGTTTGAACGAGACCGAGCGTCAATCACTGCACAGAGGGCTGGCTAAAACGCAAACAGTGAGTGCATACAGAGCTATGTAAATCCGGTGTGTGACTGGCAGCGGCAGCGGTGTTCTCATGCTCAAGTGGCCCTCAAATTGACTAGTTCTTTTTACTGTCCACATCATACACAAGAGTAAAGCCTTTGGGTCTTAGGCATGCGTGAGAAACTCTTGTAATCAAATAAAAGCTTTGAGAAGAACAAAACCAAGACTGCAGCTTTTGGTTTTGGAACCTGCCATCCAAAAATTCATTACAGAGCGCTGGAAGAAAAAACACAAAGGGTACAGCCAGAGCAGGCGCAACATGAAAAGAGGAGAAATTATGTTTTATTGTGAATTTGTATTGTATTTATTGAGCTGTTTGTTTGCAATCACATAAGGATTTCAGATGGATAAAGCATAAAATCAAGACATAAACACATAACACAGATCATGATTTATTAAAGCATTTAATTGTGGGTGGATCAAGTGAAAGTGTCAGAACAGTCAATATTGTTTTTATGAGTGCTTCGATTAGTTATTTTGATGTCTAGACAAACGGATCCAGGCATCTCCAAAATTACAGCTCTTGTGGGATGTTCTCAAAAGTGAGAGATAGTGACAAACAAGTAAGTGATGATCATGAATATTGGACAATCTGAAATAAGCTCCTGTTACCCCAAGTGTATGCTCCTTTTCTTTTCTTTTTACCTCAAATATTAGCACGTTGTCATGTTATGTCATGAATAAGTGGCGATGACAAGGTGCTGGAAAGGAGGAGTACATTAGCTCATACTTTTACCACTTGAAATCCTATGTTTAACAACATGAGTGATGGATAGGACTGGAGTGCTGCTGGCTGAGAAAACAACAGCAGGAAGTGCAGAGCTCCAAGGACCAGGCACTGCACTCTGGCAAGATGTGAAAGGAGAACAGGCGGCCTTATGGATTAGCTTTTATTCAACAGTAAAAACAAGTGAAAAGAGGTTAAGAAAAACGCAACACTGGTAAAGTCCACACTGTCGGCTTTAATTATCAGTGCCATTAGTTGCTTTTCCCACTCAACTGTAGCCAAAAAGAAAGGCAGGATGAAAAGAAATAGTCATACAAATGCCAGGAAAAGGAGGATGCCGAGACTGAGGGTGTGCAACATGTGCAGTGCAGACAGAGGAGAGTGTTGGGTCAGCGGGCTCGGTCTAAAGCCTGGCAAAGCCTGGCACACAGTGGGTACTGTCTATGAGCAGTCAGGTGCAAAAGGACTTCGGTTGCTGCCAGCCTCAGGCAGCACATCTGAGAGAGATTCACTTTACAAGGCTTCTCCTTCAAATGTTGACCTCCTTTTTTCTGTTCATCATTTTATCTATTGTATACTGTCTGAGACAGCACACACTCCACCCAGAAGGGCCCACATTCCGGGAATTAAACTCGGGCCCTTCTTGCTGCTAACTACTACCGTATAGCTACGGCACACTAATGGACAAAACAATATCAAACTCCAATCCAGTGCCACCTTGAAAGCCACAAATATAGTGCAACAGAAAACAGTTGACAAAATATAGTAAAAGAGAAAACAGTTGACATCCCTTTTCGTAGTTTGGACCATTCACATCTCTTTCCACCTAAGTTTTTAAACTATAAATTAGGGGTGTCAAACACATTTTGGGCTGCAGGCCAAATTTGGATGCTCAGGGTGGGTCATGGGTCGAACATAACGTAAAATGTATATAAAAACTTAAATTATTGTAAATAGTTTAGTAATAGTTATTCGTAGACATTGTTGCGCAAATCTGCAGCAGGTGAAAAGACTTTGAGTCCTTATTAATGCATTAGCAGCAGGAACAAGAATATGGACTTGTGATATGATTTCTGATCCGAAATGTTGATCTGATGGTTGTTGCTGCGCAAACTCAATATGAACTTATTATTTTTTATAGTTTAAGCTTAGTAAATCAGTGAAAAAGTAGTGAATCAAATTAGTACATTCTGATTGTATTCACACAGTGTACAGCTCATCAGTCACATTAGTGTGGACACAGTCAGAACTCACAGTAGCTTCAGTCATGTTAATGCTTTAGGACACTTTGACCTGTGTTTTTACCTTTACCTTTGTTTTCTTGTTGTTAGCTCCACATTAGCGGCGCTTTTAGCACAGCTCTAACGTCCACAAACAGTTTCCTTTCTTTCTTCCACGTGTTTCCCAAAGCCACACGTCTCCTTCCCCTCTTTCAAGTCAAGTCTGTAAAGTTTTGTGCGAGACAGTTCTAGGGACTGAAGGGACTGCTGCAAAGGATTGTGGAACTATACTTTACTCAGAAATTAATAAATATAAATTAGAAATGTTTTGCAGGCCAGATTAAAACATCTGGGGGGCCAGATACGGCCCACGGGCCCTATGTTTGAGTCCCGTGCAATAAAGCTTCCTCTTCATCCCTTTTGTGCCATTTTTGTGTGTGTTGTGTAAAACAGGAACAGCACTATACAGGTAGCCTTTGAAAGTCAAGTTGTTGATCTTGTAGATGCAGCAGCACAAGCTCAGATGTCCACCACATTACTAGACTTAAAAACATGGATGATAGTGTGATGTGAGGTGGTCTTCTTTCAGACTTTATCTGTGGTCATTTGATCGGGCCTGATAAGAGTCTGAGAGTGGTGCGTTCCTGTCCAGTGCTCTCCCTTGGAGTGGAGTGGTTTGTGTTTCATCTCATGAGAAAGTGAAGAGCCGGACCCCTGACCCGGGACACGCACTGCTGGGCTCTTCTGGACTCCTCTGGGCTTATGAGAGGGGATTGGGTTCACAGCACCCTGGGGTGACTGCAGCAAACGAGGTAAGCAGTTGAAATAACATCCAGGCCAGCCCAAGAATAGGAGAGGTGCAATCTCTCATGAACACTCCCCACTGAGCAGGTCCTGAAGAGGGCGGATTCCAGTTTGAGAGGGTTTATTTTCCCATTGCAGCCCACAGCGGAACTCCATAAAAAAAGTTCATTAGCTTGGTGTTCTCTTCCCTTCAGAGCATGTGACCTGTTGAAAGGATTGTGTTGTCTGGTCCTGAAGTGTGCACTTGTCCCGTGAAGCACCTTGAAAACATTAGGATGTGTCACCCAAGCCCACATCAAAGAGCTCTGGGCAGTGTCACATGATAGCTCCTCTGCCATCTCCAATAGGTTTATCAACAACTAAAACAACCACTTTCTTGGCGGGATATAGGAACTGCCAGGAGCTTTAAACTATATACATATGTCTCATGCTTATTTGAGAGTAAGCAGATCTTCAGCTGATCACATCTGTAGAAGATACGCACATCTCCTATTTCCTCAAGTCTTCCCTGATATGATCTTACAAATGTGGACACATTTGGTAACAATAGTACACATTGTTTTGCTTGTAATACAAGCAGAAAAAGTTTAAGTTTTCAATCAGACATGAGTGCAACTGTCTCTCTCTTGTATCCGGCCTTCTGCCTCCGTCGAGGAAATCCAGGGATTACACTGAGACAATCCCAGTGGCAGTGGCCTGCTGCTTCAGGATTTGATAGAAAGACCTCCATTATTCCCTTCTCTAGGTCTATCACCACACTCCATCATACTGTTTTTGTCTCTTTACCCTCCAGTTGTTTTAGATTGATTTAGGAGTGTAAAATATATAGGGACAAAAGTGGACCCCATTGCCTCCCCATGGTACATGCCTCCCCATGGTACAATGAAGAACTGCGTTCACATAAAACAAAGAGTTAGAAAATTAGAAAGACCATTTCGTCGCTCCCATATGGAGGAATCCCTAAAAGCATGGAAAATCTGCCTACTGTCCATAAGCAGGCTCTGCGTAAGGCCCAAACAAGATACTATTCAAATTTAATAGAAGTCAACAAAAATAACACTAGATTTCTTTTCAGCACTGTAGCCAGGCTAACAAACTGTCACAGCAGCGCAGTAGAGCCCTCAATCCCAGCTACTCTCAGCTCTAATGATTTTCTTCTATTTTTTAACAATAAAATAAAAACAATCAGAGATAAATTAGATGAAACGACTCCCACTATTAGCCCTGAACAAGCCCAAGCTGTAAAACTAGTGTCCCATATAAATCCATCAGTAACACTAGAAGGGTTCACTGCTGTTGATCAAGCAGAGATAACGTCAGCCATTATGTCGTCTAAAACGTCATCTTGTATTCTAGACCCGATTCCAAGCAGACTCCTCAAAGACATTCTCCCCCTAATTATAGATTCTATTCTTAATATGATAAATACTTCACTAAAAAGTGGTTATGTTCCACAGTCCTTCAAACATGCAGTCATTAAACCGCTTCTGAAAAAGCCTAATCTTGATCCTGACCAGTTGATAAACTACAGACCTATTTCAAATCTACCATTTGTCTCTAAAATCCTTGAAAGAGTTGTAGTTAAAAAGCTTTGTCGCCATCTACAGGACAATAACTTATTCAAAGTTTTCCAGTCAGGGTTCAGAGCCCACCACAGCACTGAAACTCTACTAGTTAAAGTCACAAATGATTTGTTATTAGCTGCTGACGATGGACTGGTCTCAATCCTGGTTCTATTGGACCTCAGTGCAGCGTTCGACACCATCGACCACAACATTCTACTGCAGAGATTAGAATGTGATGTAGGTGTCAGAGGGACAGCCCTCAGCTGGTTTAAATCCTACCTATCGGATAGGTACCAGTTTGTTCATGTAAACCAGAGCTCCTCACTCTGTTCTAAAGTAACCTACGGTGTGCCACAGGGTTCAGTTCTCGGTCCAATTCTGTTTACTCTTTATATGCTGCCGTTAGGTAACATTATCAGAAAGCATAGCATTAACTTCCACTGCTATGCAGATGACACACAGCTGTATTTATCAATGAAACCTGATCAGACCGATCAAGCAGACAGACTTGGTGCCTGTGTGAAGGATATAAAAACCTGGATGACACTTAATTATCTCCTTCTTAACCCTGAAAAAAAAAGGTCATCGTACTAGGCCCTAATCATCTACGAGACGCTTTATCTGAGCAGATAGTCACACTGGACAACGTCAGTGTAGCCTCCAGCTCCACTGTAAGAAACCTTGGAGTCTTATTTGACCAAGAGCTCTCATTCAAAGAACACATAAATCAAGCCTGTAAAACAGCCTACCGGTATTTCCATCTGCGTAATATAGCCAAAACCAGAAAAATCTTGCCTAAAAGCGATGCTGAAAAACTTGTGCATGCGTTTGTAACATCTAGATTAGACTACTGTAACTTCCTTCTTGCAGCGTGCCCTAAAAGCGCTACAAACAGGAACTAAAAGAAGAGAGCACATTACGCCGGTGCTTGAGTCTCTTCACTGGCTCCCTGTTGAGTTTAGAATCAAATTCAAAATCCTCCTCCTGACTTACAAAGCCATAAATGACCTGGCCCCATCCTACCTCAAAGAAGCTATAGTACCTTATCATCCAAACAGAGCACTTCGCTCTCAAAATGCTGGACTTCTGGTGGTCCCAAGAGTCTCTAAAAGCAGAGTAGGAGGTAGAGCGTTTGGCTACCAAGCTCCTGTGTTGTGGAATCAGCTCCTGTCCATGTTAAAGAGGCCGACACAGTCTCTTCATTTAAGACCAGGCTTAAAACTTTCCACTTTGAAATCGTTTATGGATCAGGCCAGTTAGGAACAGAAATAAAAACCTATAGTTCCCAGCTATGCTGCTCTAGGAGCAACTATACTGGGGGAAGTATGGCAGCTTGAGCACTATCCTCTGTTTCCTACTTCTTCTCTATCAAACAATATTTCATATTTAATTTCACTTGGCAAGTTTGTTCATCGCTGTTCCTTCTTTTTCTCCCACTTCCCCGACGGGAGTGGAGCAGGCACATTGAGGACCTATGTATCCAGATGCTCCTCATCTGCCTGGAGAAACGGTCTACCTGGAGAAACAGTCTCTACTCCATATGAACGGTTCTTCATCGGCCTCGAAGAATTGGTTCTCCTCCTGAGTGGGTCCAGCTCCACCGTGTATCTGCAAATTGAGGGGCGTCCGCCTGTCCGTCCGAGGGAGTCGGATCGCTCCTTCACTGTGGAACTCCTACAGGTTTCTACTTTTTCCCAAAGAGGTTTGGTAGTTTTTCCTGGCCGAGAAGGAGGGTCTAAGGACAGGGGAGCTTGGGACATCTGTCTAAGGACACAGGACGCTGGGACATTACCAAGTCCCTATGAACATTGTTTATTTTGTTTTCCACTGTAGCCCCTCGAGGCAACTTCTGTTGTAATTTTGGGCGTTACAAAAATAAATTGAATTGAATTGAATTGATTGAATTGCCAAATTGCATGGTCATAGTTAACAATACAATTTCTTAATCTCTAATTAAGTGTTTATTCAAAACTCTACAACCACAAAAATATCGCTTTCACTGTTCTTCACTTTGCATTTTCAACGCTTCAAATAAAAATGAAGATAAATATGAAACATTTTGGTTTACAGCAGAAACACCAGTACAATCATAGCAGAAACCCATGAGTATTTTTGGTAATGGTTATTATGCCAACAGATTTGGATCAGGATGTTCCCCACAATCTCAATGCATGGCTTAAGATCCTGGACTTTAATAAATGAACTTGGGGTGGGGGTTGTTGAAGCCTTATGTCCACAAATAAAAGCCTGCTGTTTGACTTGGCACTGCAGCCATTGTGCGAGTCATACCATGTTGTTCTGTCTCCCTACAAACGGAAAATAATAAATGAAAACAATTGAAAGACATGCGCAGCTGGTGCCTCACCATGGACAGCCCAGCTCCTGGGAAGCCTCAAGGAAACATTCAAATATGAGGAACATCCAGGAGGTCTTTTTAAACCGAACTACTACAACACCTACTACAATTGTGCTCGATCAAATCACTGGAGCGGCTTGGGTGGTGTGCACTTTACTCAAGGGGAGCTGTTGTACTTATATTCCCGCTAATGATGAAGATGGAGGAGCGATCCAACAGGGACTTGCAAATTTGACTAAATTTCGTGACCTCATGGAGTCAGAAACTGTCACAGCTACTCATTCTTCCTCAGTGTTGGGATGGTTTCTTACTTCCTGGCGTGACGTGCTTATACATTTTGGCATTATTGTGGTTGTAATATTGATTGTGTTCTCCTGTGTTCTCCCGTGTTTATTCAAAGTCATTGGTAAGATGGTTTCTGCTCAATATGCGTCTGTTCAGGTGACAGGGCCAGATAAAGACACTTTCAAGCAGGACACAGGTTACATCAGTAATTCAGACGATGAGTCAATCATTAGGGGAATTGAAATTTAAAGTAGTTTAACTGTTTAAACAGAATTTTACTGATTAAAGGGGGGAGATAATAATGTTTAAAAAATCCTAGATTACTACTTTTTATTATTACTTAATACTACTCTTTACTATTTATATCACTATTTTTATTATTACTATTTTTATTATTACTATTTTTATTATTACTTAATACTTACTTTTTAGTTATTATTATTATTACATTTGTATTATTACTTTTTACATTTATATTATGCTTATTATGCTTATTCATGCTAAATGCTAAATGCTAATGCTAATGCTAATTTTGCGGTAATGTGAGGATGAGATACTCAGTGGTCAAAAGGACCAGTGCAAAATGGAATTTATACCCTGTACATTTGTGTGTTCAAGGTTTCTCCTCTGAAAGGCTTCTGCTAATTTTGAGTATATATATATATATATATATATATATATATATATATATATATTATATTATATATATATATTAATATATATATATATTATATATATATTATATATATATATATATATATAGAACAATGACAGTAAACACTTCTCTTTGGGTTGACAGTCACATTACATTGACTGATGATGATGCATTTTTTGTTAATGTGATTTATAATAAAACAGGGTTTCATAATTATCAGAAGAGGGGATTGTAATGGAAAATGTCTTTCTATCAAGGTTGCAAAATAATGTCATGTCTACGTATCATATAATGTTATCTTAGCTCCGGCACAGTTGTGGGTCAAAACCTTGAGGGGTGTTTTCATTTTGACTAGAGCTGATTTGATTGTGACAATGTGCGTACGTGTCAATGTATGTGACTGTCTATAAAGGAATGTTTACTGTCATTGTTCTGGAGTCAGGAAGGGAGAGCTGATCTTGTCAGGGAAAGTGTTTTTATTTACTGTGCACGAGTAAATAAAGATCCACCTATTGAGTACGACAAACTCTGTTTACCTCTCTACAAAAATGTATGTGTTGCATATACTGCACCCTGTGGCAGATAAATCAGTTAATCAAACTGTATTTGTTATTCATTACTTATGATATTTAAAATGTAACACAGAATGCTTTACAGTGCATTTAAAACAATTCCCCATGGCCACATCCCATCCAACCCCCATAACGCCTTACCTCCACAAAACATCCCGCAACCAGTTGCACCCACACACACACCCACACACAATCTAAAGCTAAAGTACAGATGAACATAAAGCTGATGAACCAGTTGAGGAAACACCATAAGAGCTAAAATGTTAATAGAGCCCATGGACGTCTTTTTTTCTGACTGAGAGATTAGCGGTCAAAGCTTTTATCTGGAGAGAGCATTTTCTGAGCAAAGCTCAGGGAATCTCCAGACATAAGTATATACGAAACCCACACACACGGATCAGTACTTGCTCTTTGGCCCTAGCCACCCACTACAGCATAAGCTGGGAGTGATCAGAACACTACAACACGGAGCACAAGAGGTAACCACCAGCACAGAGGGCAAGAGGAAAGAGGAAAAACACGTCCGGAATGCTCTCTCAGCCTGTGGATACCCGACTTGGGCTCTGAACAAAGTGAAGAAAGTTGTAAAGAGCGTTACATAGGGGAGACTAAACAGCCACTTCACAAGAGGCTTTATCAGCACAGAAGACACGCGAGTTCAGGACCCCAAAGCGCTGTACATCTTCATCTTAAAGCCTCAAACCACTCTATAGAAGACAGTAAGGTGGAGACTCTGAGCAGGAGGAAAGATGGTTTGAAAGAGGAGTTAAGAAGGCCATCTTTGTTAAAAAAGAGAATCCTTCCTTAAATTGTAATGGAGGTTTAAGATTCAACATTCCCGTTGTTTATAATGGTCTGCTGAAACCCTGGCGACGCCCGGGGCATTCTGATGCTAATCAGGAACTCAATGAGGAGGGAGCGAAAGTCAGTGTACAATAGGATGTAAATTGGCCCATCTCGGCCAGTTTCAATGGCCCATTATCAGGAGGTCCTGCCCTGTGGGCAGGGCTTTCACACGGCTATAAACCTGAGTTCTCAGACTTGTTTCATAGATTGAGAATGACTCTTGGATGAGAGTCAAAATGTTTTGTTTTTTCTAAAACAGAGTCCAGATGACTACAACTGAATCTTTTTCTACTATCTCTGTCAAATTAAACCAAGAAGGCACAGACAGAATTTGCCCCGGACAGTGATTTGAACGTTATTATATATTTGATCTCTGTTTTATATCTCTCTAATCAGGTCATTTTAACCTCACATACCCTAGTTCAGATGTTTAAACAAAATGTAAAATTTCTCTCCCCTTGATAAGCACTGTTTGAATTCCTTTTGGATCTCTGTGACTAACGTTACGATGTGTGATGCTATCCAAACCAGATGAAATGTGTATCTCATCCACCACATGAGAACAAGACGAAACATCCGTGTATGCTGCTCCAAACTTGGGCCAACCACACACTCTTATCTCCTCAACTCAGATTTACTGGGGCTAATAGATTTAGACATTCTCAGAGAATGATAAGTCCTTTTTACAAAGTCCACGTCACAAGACCTGTAACATGAGAGCAACACATAATCTCTGCATGAACATAAATACCTTAAAGCTGATTTGAGAAAAAGTAATTGTCCAAACAGAAATACAGAAGAGGAAAGGAAATACACCCTTTTCTGATTTTCGGGATCTTCGGGACACATCATGGAAGATGAATTAGTTAATTGATCGTCGTGATCATACTGACAACAATTTTACTTTTTTTATTGTGAAAATTTTTATTCAATCTATTCTTGAAAAGTAAAGCTAAATGTAAAGTGTTTTTTTTCCCCTTTTCTTCTCAATATTAACAAAAAGTGTGATTTTATAAATCTGGTCATTGACTAGGGAAATGAATATCAATTAGACAATTTCAATGAAAAAAAAAGGATTTCACTTCACAATCATAACATTTAAAGGTCTCCTCTCATAATGCAATCCAAATGTATTTATAAAACGCTCTAAAAATGTAGAGAAGAGCAGGGAGGACATTCAGCAAATTGTTGAAGCCGGAAATCAATCTCACAACACTGAGACCAGCTGCACTGAGACTTGCACATGTGCTGCTGCTTCAGCACGTCACAGCGCAGCAAAAAGCATGATCATTCTTTGTTAATAGAAGAAGACAAAAAGTGTAATAAAAGAGGCTTAAAGGTATTTAGTGAATACCTAAAACAAAACTAAAATTTTGTATCATGACATCCCTAATCATGGCCCGTTTGTCACTTCCAAGACTCTCAACAGATAGACAGACATCAATGGGTCTTTTCTTCTTGCTTGCATCATTTAACGCAATGCAGCTATAAAACACAGCATTTACATATGAAAGAAACGTGATTGAGTGGCCACTGCGTTGTATATCTGTGTTTCAATGTCTTCATGCAAATGGAGGGAAAATGGAACAAATGGGCATGCGGGATCACAAAAATACAATTCCAATCAGTATAAAAATCATGCAAAGTGTTGATTCACTCAGTGTCAGTATTCATGAATAGATACAAGCAAATTTACTGCATGGCTTCTCTAGCTGCTTTTTTGTTTTGGGGGGGTTGAAAAAAAACAGTGGCGAACCGAGTCCTCAGGACCTAGGCCTTCAGACTCCCGTATTTCCAAATACAATTATCAGTAAAAATGCCAAAGCAACCCTAAATCCCTGCTCTCACCTGTTGACACACACTGACAATGCACATTTAACTATCCACAACCACTGTTGTCCATTCCACATGTTCACCCAGAGGTCTAACTACACTGACATCCTTAAATGCATAAATCAAGTTTGTGCGACAGATTAGTGTCTCCACCTCTTCATCACAACATCAGCACACGAAGCACACATCCAGACAGAACTAACAACTAAACAACTAAACACAACAGGAGACACATCAGTTTGCTGTTTTGTATTTCTCATTAGACTGATCTACTTTTAACACTGCACAGAGCCTGTATTATAACGCACATCACACTGTTATTACACTTAAATTGCACTGTTATTACAAATAAGATGCACTGTTTTTACACTAAGGTCACACTATTTTTACACTAAGGTCACATTGTTATTACACTAAGGTCACACTCTCATTATACTTAGGTCACACCGTTATTACACTTAAGTTGCACTGTTATTACACTTAGGTTGCACTGTTATTACACTTAGGTTGCACTGTTATTACACTAAGGTCACACTGCTATTACACTTAGGTCACATTGTTATTACACTCATCAATGCTACTGATCCGTGTTTATTTAGCTTCTGTCTCTTTCCTCTTGCCTGCTCCTATGAATCACATACTGCCCTCATCCTTAACCTACAAGCCCGATTCATAGTTGGTGTTTGTATTTCCCCATGCATCTGTCCTCACTACAAAGTCTACAGAGGTCCGACTGTGCGATAGGCCGAGACTGTGAGTTGTCTCCTCCCCTTTTCTTCCTTTTGGTCACGGTCAGATGCTGAATCTAGTGCACAGTAATCTCACACAAGTGCACCATTTCACGGCACATCAGCACAAGAAATGTCCAATTTCATGCAAACAGATTGCGCTGGCAGCAAAACCCAGCAACTCAGACGGAGAGAGAAGTGATTGTAACACATCTAAAAACAGGCACAGTAGTGTTTTATAATGTACAAAGGCGTGATTCAAAGCATTTTTGCAGAGTAAGGCCAAACCTGAAGACGTCAAATTGAAAAAGGATGTTTTTACAGTTGTTAATCAGATTTATTACAACCATCACAAAGTCTGGGTTATTAGTGTTGAATAAATGTCATGGGCCAGGCTCCAGAACCAATTTCAACTTTGAGACCGAAGACTGAAATCGACTGAAATTTTCCATTGAGATTTGTAAACAGAAAGAAAGGAAAAGTCAAAGGACATTTCACCACCAAGCACAAGCAGACACAAAAATACAAACATGCAGGGCAAATCTAGTATTAAACAGAAATTTGTCATTATAAAACTTGATTATACATTTTTCCAGGTTCCTACATGATACTACATGTTACATCTTTACATACATGCGCTGGTTTGAGCACAGTCAAAATGCCAACTCCAACAACCTTTCTCTTTCTTTTTCACAATAAAGTAGATCACGCTGGTTCGTCTGTTAGTCTTTTGTCTGTTAGTCTTTATGTAGTGTGCCACTTCCTCTGAAACTTGAACAAATCACATTGAAGCACCATAACACAGCATCAAACTTTCTCATAAAAAAGAACACAACTAAGGTATCAATATTCATATTCACCATAGATATTGATGAATGAAAGTATTTCTTGTTTGAAAATTAATCAAGTGCATATGTTCAAACAATCACATGCAAGACAGGGGAATTGGCTCTGTTAATAAGCAATAAATAAGTACAGCTTTATCAACATAATGAAAAACTGCATTTGAGAATGTCTTGCAGTTAAGATAATGAGAAAGTAAACATTAGCCAAAGTTGTCAAGTCAAACATGTGCAGCTCTCCCTGTCTCTGGCCTTGACTGGAGTTATGTTGGCAATTACATCATAGACCACCATTAACCCAACTAATTATTTCATAAATCAGCTCTGTTTATAGGAACTGAGAGAGAGGGCTGAGAAAATATAGCACAATTGCTCAAACTTATTAACAACATTTTACTTTTGAGCTTGTTAGCTTATTCTTTTGTTATCAATTTGGCAGAAAGACTATAGCACCAAAGCACCTTCATGATTTCATCCCATCATTGCTCAATCCCATCAATTATGTTGGATGTAACTTTGTAAAAGTAAATCTGTAACTTTTCATGTTAAACCAACATTTGTTGCCTACTCCAACCTGCAAGCCTTAGCACACAAACACACTGAATGTTAATAGACAACAACAAAATAAAACTGATCCATTTCCATGAAAACGGCATTCTTTCCATTTAACTTATTCAACTTATATAATGTTATTGCCCTCATGCCGCAACACAATCTGATCCATAAACTCGTAAGAAAAGTGCTGGGTATGAGGAAATCCAATATGATTAAGACTATAATTGCTAGCTCTAAAAGTTTTAGCACCAGCCTTCTGCATTAAGGAAAATTTTGGGTTTGGCTCAACCCTGAGATCAGCCATAAGTATATGAGAGATGGATATCTGTTGTCTCTGCATTAGTCTTTCATTTGAGAGAGTACACGGGACTCAGTGAGAAAGAGAGAGGAGCGTCAGACAGGCTGAGGGCTTGTGGTCACCCAGACCAACACATCACACACTGTGGCTTTAAATGAGCCACAAATCTCCACCAAACCATCCACAGAGAAGAATGCTGCAGAACACTGAGGACGACTGAGTAAACAAGGCTATGGGGCACATGTGTCAAACTCAAGGCCCGTGGGCCACATGTGGCCCACCAGACATTTTAATCCGGCCCGCCAGATTTTTTATTCCGGCCCGCCAAACATATTTAGCGTGTCCCACACGTGGGATGTTGGACTTTTTCTTTATTTATTCCATTTTGTCTACTATTTTATAAAAGACAATTCTCAAGCTGCTTGATATGCTGTACATAAAAATAAAGCTGTAACTCACTTATTTCCTGTCAAATCAATAATTCTGGGAAACATCAGGGTCAGTTTGTTCTCCAAACCCACAAGTAAAAAAATTACCCTAAAATAAAACTAAAAATGAATAGGACTTTTACATGGATTCCGCCTGGACATTTTTGCTTTATTATAAGTCCCTAAAACTCATTTTTAGTGAATTTACCTTCAGCTTTAGAAGAGAACTGTCAAAACCCAAGTCATAAGTCCATGTTCCTGTTCCTGCTGCTGCATAAATATGGAGTCTTTCACCTGCTGCATATTTGTGCAACAGTGTCCACAAGGAACTATTACTAGGCTATATAAAGCAATTTATTTCTTATCGCTTTTATAGTTTTATTTTTTACGTTATGTTTGGCGCGCGACTCAGCCTGAGCATCAAAATTCGGCCCGCGGCCCAAAATGAGTTTGACATCCATACTATATGGCTTAGACTATAGCATTTCACGCATTCACTGAAAAAGTAAGAGGATAAAAAGACTATGATCACAATCATTGGTAGACTTTTATATGATTTGTCATGGAAAGTTGAATTCACAATAGTTCTTTGATAGATGAGTGGTAAAATACTTAAACAAACAGCCAAATCATAAAGTGGCATTGTAGACATAAACAGCAAACCAGTTCTCTCGATCAAATCCACCTGCAGATACATTGTCAAAAGTGCTCAACGGTGATTTTTGGAAAAAAAATACACTAAAATACACTAATGGTTCAAAGGAATTGAACTATTTGGAATATTCAAAAGTCCTGCCAGATCCACACCATAATCTCCCCTGGGATAAAGCCTTTCGTAATTAACACTACGTTTTAATTGGAGCTCGGTTAACCTTGTACTTTTAAGAGTAATTAAGTCATGAGTTAAAGCTTAGTATAAAAATGTCCAAATTTTCTTATACTCTAATGTGAGGGAACCCAAAGGTCACTAAAAACAATTTAGTTTAGTGAGTTGGAGCTACATCTAGGAATGCCACAGTCAGTTTGCCTGCATGTTTATGTCTTCTAGTTCATGCATGAGTTTGAGCCAGTGACCCAATGGTAATTGTGGTGTGGTTATGGGTGAGTTGTCAGTTGTTTTCAATGGACTACAGAGAAGAGTAAACTAGTCGGACCCTGATATGCACAACTGTATCCCAGTTTTTGTTCAGTTTTTTGAGAAAAGTGTATAAGAAACAAGTTATAGCCCTTTTGGGGAAAAGTGTATAAGAACAAGTTATAGCCCTTTTGGGGCTGGGCAATATTGATAAAAATGAATCTTTCGATATTTTTGGGGTTAGTATGACATGTCCTTAAATGTATTGGTTGAGGTGGAATAATCAAACAAATGTGAAATATTGGTCAAATTAATGAATGCAGAAATATCCCATAGCATTTTTTATTTTTTAACACCTCTTTTTGTAGCTTCTTATGTAAATGTTTTTTGCAATATTCAAATGTTACATATCTTTAAGACAACATTCACAATATCATTTAAATTTTGATCCCACTCTTAATATGTCAAAGAAATAAAATCTGAAATCAGAAAACACAAGTTAAGGCCCTTTATTAAGTTTGTGTATCTATTTATTAAAGCAAGCAACAGCCAAAGTTGTAGTTACAAAGTAGCCGAGGTTTTTGGACACACACTTTGTTCAAGGGCATAGTGTTGGCAGCGTTGGCCCAAAAGGAACAAGACTGTTTACTATACAGTCCTACGCTCCGAGTCTCTCTCTCTCATCAGGCCATCGTCCTCATTTCCTCTGTGTCCGCAGCCCCCCACAGACCACCCTCGTCCCATTAGCAGCATCCCCACTTGGTTTATTTCAGGCCAGACTTGCAGTGGCCATGGCAATGCTCCAGGAAGGTCTTGAGTCAACAGAGAACAACAGGAGCGCCCTCTCCTTAACCCAAGCCACTGTTTTCCAGAGGTTAGATAGAGTAATAAAGCATTTTAATTATAGATGCTTGAATAAAACCGGAAAGAATAATATACACAATCCCATTGGGTAACCTTGATGAAATCTTTATTTTATTGTTGGAGCAGCATGCAAAAGAAGACTTTAAATTGCCAATACGTTTTTTAGGTTTACTCATTACATTTCAGTAAGTATAAATTAGATTTTTTGTCATGAAGATCTATATATTACAATTTTAAAAGATATGCAATCTTTTTAAATAACCAACTAAAAAGAGGTATTTTTGACAGTGGTAGACTTCAAGCATAATTTATAACTTGTAGCAATGATGTTCTTATTTCTGTGAGCTGAACATTTCAATTACTATAGTGCCGAAAATATATATATGTGAAATGTCCCCCTGTGATTTATTTGAACAACAAATGCCATAAAAAGACTTGACATAACTCATCAGTGAACAGAATCAGAACAAAGAAAACATTTTAGGTCTAGCAATGAGCAACTATAGGCCTAAAATTAGAGACCTTCATGTCTTATCGTGAACAAGATAAAACCAAAAAACAATTCACAGAAAGAGATGTACAGTATGTTTCTTGAACAAATGAGGATCATGCTCAATAATGTTGTGCAAAGCGTTGTAGTTCTGCTTGTGTTGGCTGGGTTCACCACGTGAAGACACACATCGCTTTAAGTCCTGGGACGATAACACAGGCACATGTTTATGATTGAGGGGATTGGCTATGGGCTCCTTTCATGTGAACCATTCCCTCGCTCCTCTTGACCTTTCACAAGCTCTTATCTCAAGCTGCAACTCTTACACCCTATACTCTGCTTTCTAAAACCCTTATCTATATTTTGCTTGTTTGAATTCTCATCTCTTTCTAATTAGCGGCCCCACCTTACACCCATCTGCTTTTCATCTTAGCACAAACAGAAGACTACATCTGAGGTGACTGACAGGACCGAAAAAACAATATAGTCATCAAATCAGATTTAAGATTATTATTACTGACTGCATTCATCCCATTGTTTACTATATGAATATACTGTACATTCCTGCATGCACCAACGTGAAATAATGAGTGCGGTATAATGAATCCACGCAGATATTTGGCACGCTCCAGAGCACACACACATACACAGAGAGCTGTCGAGATCTGTTAGGTTTGGCACTCTCGTTAGCATGTGGTCTGGACACACTTCCAGAGACGCTGAACTGAGACGCTGAATGGGACAGAAGATGATGCAGGGAAATCAGGCAAGATGATAACCCTGATGACCTTACTGCATTACTTGAAGTTAGGTGCAATTTTTATGCATTGGAGTAAAGTAAAAATCGAAAAATCCTCCTTTCCTGACAGCGTTGTCATCCTGGGGCTGTCAAAGCCAATCTGCATCCAAACTTGCTGAGATTAGCAAACAGATGTTTTTCTTACAACTTTGCGTCTTTGATTTGATGACTTAATTAGTCATATATCCTGGTTTTATTGACACAGAGTCACTTAATAATTTGGTATTCATTCTCTTCTCAACCTGTTATGCGTGGGACAGACTAACAGAAGCTTAGCTGCCTGGTGACCATGACCAATCACACAATCATAATGTAATCAAGAGGGAAGCGTCTTGCCCAAGGACACAACTATGCACTTGGATAAAGTTCAGACTCATGGCCCTCAGATTGGTGGGTGAACATTGCACACTTAATTATGATTATTTGGTTGGTTGGTCTGTTTGATTGAAGACAGTCTAATACTAATGCTACGTTCACACCGTGGAATCCAAATTCGCGCTTGACGCCAGAGTTGGACACCTGTACATTTGAAGGCAGACGCCCTGGGCATGTGTCCGAGGCATCCAGCGCACATGCGCAGTGGAGAAGTTGTGTTTCCTGGTGTTGCTGTCCTCAGGTTGAGGAAGTGGATTTGGTGTATTTACTTTACAAAGTCCAAAAACGGAGGCAATCGGCTCGGCGGCTTGTCTGGGTCCCGCAGATACTTCAGAGGTGAGCAGAGTTTAGTGAATATCATTGTTAGCTCCAAGAGCTGCGTCTGGCTGATTTTTTATCAGTGCAGGGTTTGCTTTGGTCTTTTTTCCAGATCATAAAATGCGTAGGTACGTCACTGGAGCGTAATCTCTGATTGGTTGCAGCGCCGCAAAAAAGTTCAGCTTTGTCCAACTTTTCTGCGTCGGACGCTTTGGTCGCTCTGGATGATCTGGCCGTTCTGGACTTTCAAAGTGTCCGACACTCAAACGCCTCCGACGTCCCGCGTTTGATGCTCAAAACGGCGTATTTGCGCCGCAAAAACACTCAAAGCGCGCAGCAAAAACGCTGGATGCGCAGGATGGGCGTCCACATAGTTTTTGAATGTAAACTGGATGTTTCGACGCCGCGGTGTGAACGCTCTTCAAGAGTACATGCGTTAAAAGCTACATTTCAAAAAAAGTTTGTGCTTTTATTTGAATTTTTTCAATCAGATAAAAACAGTCTAAGGGCAGTTGAAGTGTTGACATCACATCGTGAGAGAGTACTCAAGCATATATATATCAAAGACCGGTTTTTGGTTTGGAAACACAAACCCACTTAGCCATTTGCTTTATGAATAATGTTTTAATCACATTCTTTCCAAATGTGCCCCTGAAGAATCCGCTGTTGATTAAAAAGGTATTTATTTATGTTCCAGTGCTGAAAGAAAGCAGAGACCACGTAATGTGTGTAATAGGACCACGTCCAAACCCTCAAACTGATTCCCTATACACAGTCAATGACAATCTAAAATACGTATTAATGCCACGTAATAGATAATGTCCACCACCCACCTTTTTATTTCAAATGTGCCAACTAAAAAACACTCTTCTAATATTACCTGAGGCTTGAATAACTGGATGATATTGGTGTATTATCTCGTGCGAGTATTACCAGAACTAAGCCAGGCCTAAAATGGGACTTTTTCAGGTCAAAATAAGGCCACACTACAGCTACTGCTACAGTATACTGTAGTTCTAAACAACACATTACACCAAGGAGGACATTAACATGCACTCTCACCACCAAATAAGAACTGTTGAGGATGTAAAGTCTGTTGTACAAATCTAAACTTCAAATCTATTTGTTCAAAGATTGTCCTTCAGTGTTTTAGTCCTGCATTGTCAGGGATGCATAGTAAATCACAGGATATTCTTGTTATTGGGTTGAATGACAACATAAACTCTATATTGAGTTGTCAAGTACCAAGTAATGCCTGGCCATTTCCATAATTGGGTGCAAATCTGTGAAATGAGATTTTTTGAGAGCTTGGTGGTTTTTTAATACTCAGGCTTTGAACAGCAAATAAATCTCAGTTACATTGAGACTATAATCTGTGTCCAACAGGACATTCGTCTAGAGATAGTTTAGCAATAAATCAACGTGGGAAAGTCCACATAATTGAGATTTAATTTTGTGTCCAGTTTACAAAATTATCAGACCTCAAGGAAAACACAGACACAACTAAGACAGATTAACTGGAGTCAAAAAGATAACCACAGCTTTCAAAATGTATTACTTAACAGCGGTGAAGCCAATTGGCTGGTTCGGCTGCAGTGGTCAGAAGGTCAAATAATCTCTGTCGTTACTCACTTCTCAGAGCAAGGGATTAAAAAGCCATTCTTACTGCTCTCAAGTGCTTGCATTGGCTGCTATTATTTGCATTTGAGGACAAGAAAATCTTTCAGTTTCCCCTCCAATACAGCTCTTTGTAATTTAATGTAGCTTTTGGCTGTTAATATTCACACACAATTGCGCTGTAGTGCCTGCCAGCTGCCCCAGATGTTGACATTTTCCCCTTAGAGAATCAACAACAAAAACAAAGATTTGTTGTAAGGTTGGTCCAGAGCCGTTTGGCCCACACTGAACTCCAAACACACTTTTTATATTACGGGATTGTGCTGAGTTGATGTGTAGCATAAGCCACCATTTTGTTCTCTTATGAGTTACTTTTCTCTATACTCTATATAATTCAGAACTGACAAGTAAAGTGCAGAAGGATGACAGAAAATCATTGTAAGAAGTTTTATAAAAAGGTAAATTATACTTTTTTCCATTCAAACTCAAAACTCACGTTAATGGCGGATTTGCAGTCACTTTAAATAGTGTACTTTAAAGGCAATGTCCCGAGGAACCATTCATTTTAAAATGGATGTATGGTGCAGCCCAATAATCTCATCAAAATCAAAGATTTGGAAATAACTGAGTGTAAAGATCTGCAGTATAATTTGGCACTTGTGCTGTTCTACGTACTGTCAAGCCAAGCATATGCTAACCATAAATATCTCATATGAAGTTTTTCTTCATGATGTCAATAATAGGCAGGTATATAATGGAATGGTGTTCATGACAGGTGGTCTGGCATGTGCTTCATGGGGGCATCAGAAACCAATAAGGGTTTGTGCTTTCATACCAACCTCTAAGCCAAGTTCAACTCACTATCTGAGAAGACCAATAATACATGATCATGAGATTACACTTCTCCTGTTCCCACTCGTCCCAAAACTCTCTGAATCCATCTCCAGAGCTCAGTCCAGGAATGTCGACTGTCTGCACATAGCTTTCTTTAGCGGACAAAGAGGCTATAAATTAACCTACTGGGACTTTTTTGTTTATTTAGGCTAGATGTTGGCATGTTTATTGCTCATTCTTAAATCAATAAATGTGATACCTACCAAGCTCTGTAAAATCTGACAAATTCCTCCAGCAGAACTATCATAGGAGCATTAATAGTCAAACCAGAAGAGACTGCTCACATGGTGTGCTTGTACTGGCTCAGTCTTATGGAACATTTTCAGCACCAACTGTGTAACCACAGAATCTGTGGAATATATGAGTTGAGTGCAAACATAATTAAATTTGCAATAATGCGAACAAAGCATTCTGCACAAATGAATGTGTGTATATCAGCATTACATACCGCCGCTTAAAAGCGTGAGACTTCCTGTACTTGGTGGCGACAGAAAATTAGTCTATGTCAGTGAGCTTTCCACCTGTTCACCGTTAATAAAGGTTTTACTCCATCAAGTCTTTCCCACACAATACCACATCTGTGATCGGCACAGCACACACTTTCACCTCACGGTGCTCAGAGCTGACATGTTTCCTCACTAATCTGTTTGCACAACTCTGGTGCAACCACAGACCAATTACACATGGTCACATGATGCAGAACTCAGGAGGAAAAGCAGAAACAGAGGGAGAAACTAAAAGAAGAGCTGCCACAGATTCACATATGCTTTTGAGCCAATATTTAGTCTCTGTCAATGAGAGATAAAATTGAGTGTGTGATGAGCGAGTGAAGACACAATAATGGCATCCTCTGTTTTCACCTCATTGTTGTCTTTTTACTTTGGCCATCGGTGAACTGTTGAGAGTAAAGAATGATAGTTGAATTTTCATGATCCAATGCAATCAATAGCTTTCAATTTCTTGTCATTGAGTATGTAGTCTACATCTACAGTTTGCTCACTGCTATTGTTTTAGTTCTTTTGGGACCAAAATGTGTAAAGATTTGTAAACCATTAGATTTTGATTGGATTCATATTTAAATATGCACATTTATTTTCATGTTAATTGGGTATTTGTCAATAACTGTAACTCTTGTGTACATAGAAATGCCTATTTTTTATTTACCTAATTTTTAAATTGTTTCTTAATGCATGCCCTTTTTGATTGAATATATGTTATTTTATTATTGCTCAGTGTTTTATGTTGCACCTTCATGCCGAGACAAGTTCCTATGTTTGTGAATTTTGTTCATTGACAATGGCAATAAACTCTTTCTGATTCTGACCTGATTCTGATTCTGTTTCTGGTATTTCAAGATCTGAACAAAAACTATAATTGCTTTTATACATTCCTTCTAAATTGACTAATCAGCTTGTCTTATTAAAATGGAAAAGTCCTGTTCTACAAGATAATTTGAGGGAGGGCTGCTTAGGGTGTAGCCAAAGGCTGGGGTCATCCAGAGGCCAAGGACCAGGTCAACCATCTCACATCACACACTCTTCTTTGACGTCAACTGGGAGCTGAAACAAAGATCTTAAATCTGCACCATCCAGGGCACACAGACGCACAGCACTTTCATTGTCCAGAGGCAAAAAGGGTTAGGCCTAAATCGGAAATGAGCTGCTCTGGATACATTTTATTGTCCCTGTAGAGAAATTTGTCCTCTGCGTTTGAACCATGCTGCTGGGGCAATCTGTCAGGAACAGTGATCGCTGCAGGGCAGCACCCAGGGACTCATCTTCAGATCTTGAGCTCGACTTGTTCAGGACTACTGTAGCTGGAGGATACTGTGCATGTTTTGGGTTGATGGAACTAGTTCTGTTTTAAAACGTTTAGTTCGGTAAAAATACAGTACTGTGCTTTTAAGATACAAAAGTATTAAGCGATCTCATAATCTATTTTGTAGGATCAATCATGGATTTACTAACCATTTTATAATAAGTGTATTAACAGCTGGATGGCTAATAGCAAGTTTCTTTTCCTATTGTCCACCTCACATATATTTCTTCAGGTTGGTTTATAGTTAAGTTTTAGTTAAAGTTATAAAGTGAAAAAAGTGAATTGACCACTGACTGAGATGCATCAATAGCAGCAGTTTAATTGAATTACCTGTCACAAAAATGTCTTACTCCATTCTGAATGTTATTTTAACATTCTATGACGCCTGACCTTTAAGTGTGTAAACTTGAACGCGACACAAGAGGAATGTTCGTTGGAGTTGTTGGGGCGTTCAAGTACAGAGCTGGAGTGGGACAGGAGTGAGCGGGCAGTGGGCTCATGGGTCACATTAAAACTGGGTTCAGAGAGAGGCCTCCGCTAAAGCTGCGCTAATCCCTGACAAGCCTGCCTCACACACGCATACATCTACACTGGCACCGCTTTAGGACTGTGTTTGAAGTGCGGCTGATGTCACAGACTCAGAAGGTTAATCTGCATGGAAAGTCGCATGCCATTGTGTGTTATTCTTTTGTGACACGAGAGGGTCCCAGGTTTGATTCTTCCCCATATCACCCACAGCTCCCGACATGTTGCCCCAGCCGCGTTGACGGATGGGTCAAATGCAGAGGAAACATTTTCCTAAGGGGACAGTTAAGTGTGCATAGAAAATCCAGAATGATATTTCTCAATTTTTTTATACAAACTGATATCGGTCTGATCACGGTTTTAGCTCCTCGAGTTCAGATGGGCGTGATTGACAGGTGGATTAGCCAATTAGGGATTTGCACGGTCCGACTGTGTCAAAACAAACAAAGCAGCTTATAAGGGAGAAATAGAAGGGAAAAAAATCACGTGGGACTGAAAAACATCTGCTTTCTGCATCAATGACAGAGGCACAAAACGCAACTAATCTGAGTTTGAGTTTGTAAATGATAGATGACCAATGAGCTCCTTTGTGTCATATGTACCACAAAAATAAACACATCTGATTGCACTGTACCGTTTGAGTTTGGCTTGCCATGCAACAGAGGGAGGGGTGACCAATTGGATAATTGTGTATTCTAGATCTATCTATTGTCCATACCTGTGTGTATGTGGATGGTGGTTGAATAGATCATTGCTATTGTAGTTAGCACATCTCTGCAAGTCTGCCCCAAACTGTGATTGGAAGCTGCACTGACCGAGGTTTCCACACTCAGAAGTAAATCTGTAACATGTCCCTAGTAGAGTTGTCATGTTACTAAAATTTCAAACTCGATTTTGATACTAAGGGAAATACTCTGGATACTGATTTCGATACCACAATTATTAAAATGCTCTTTTTTGAGTCAACGTTTTAGACAACTGACTGATTATATCACCAAACAAATTCAAAATCAGAAAATCATAAAAACTTATTGAACACTGTGGTCTTATACTATTTTTTGATAAAGCTCAAAATAATTTTTAAATTTTTTCATTTTAAAGTACCGTTTAGTAGATTGTGGTTATTGAGGTTTTGTATATTGTGTGCTATTGCATTATGTTTTTTGTACGAATGAATGGGCTGCACCATGTTTGTTGGTTGTGTGATTTGGTTGTTGAGCTGTTTTTACTGTCTGATGTTGCTCAAATGAATTGCCCCTGGAGGAAATAATCTGAATCTAAGTGTCTGATTTTTAGTACATTGGGATATTTTTGTGGTAATGAAGATGGGCCACTGTAATTTATCCATCCCACTGTTAATTTAAGCATAAAAAGTCAAATTATGGGTGAAACTACTAGTATATAGAATAACCACAACGCAACATGATTTCAAGTGTTCACTAATCCTCACAGGTTGTTTTATTTGGGGTCTACTTCTGTCCCAACCGTAGAGAAGCACATATCACTTTGTATACACACTGGATTTAAGTAGGGCTAACCTTTTCAAACAGAGATTTTGAGACAATAATGTCCCACAAGACAGCAAAATTCCTGAGGGGCCGAGCAGCTCTCTGAGGGTTTCATGTCTGTGATCAATCAGCCCTGGCCCAGACAACCCCAGATTAACCTTTCTGGAAAAAGTTCCTACTTACTAAATCCAAAACAAACTATATAAATGATATACTGCCTTTCCCCTTTTGTTGTGATGGGCAAATATGAAGTAACACGTTGGAGGGGGTGGCTTTAAGATCACCTGCCTGAAGGAATGCTCAATCACCATCTATTTTACTGCAATTTCCACAGTAAAAATGACAAATATAATTATAGAGCTGATGCAAGCTGCAGTGAGGATGTAACAGTAGTGATGTGGAGCTATTAGAATGGAAAGGAATGCTCATTTTCGAGGAGACTGTGGGCGAGGGACTGTAGAGAAGGTTTTGGCACAAACCGGACGGTAAAATATGAACGAGCACTCGGAGCTGCCATGCTTCAACCTCACTGACAATGTGCTGGAGTCGTTAGCACAGGTATGGGATGTGCGTTTTATAAAGAATGTCAGGAAATATTTAAGTTGCTGTTAACAATGTGTTTTAAAACATTTAAAGACTGTTTCTCACTCTAGGAAGAAAAATGTCTATTCCCAATACACTATGTAAAACTATATAAAAATAACATAAAATAAATATAACTGAAGTGAAGTCATGGGTTATATGCTAGAGGCCTTGATAAGCTAGATAAAATAAGATAAAATGCTTTTGAAAGGTCTAAATCTGTAATAATGCGATGATAATCAAACTGAATTTCTGGCTGAAATGAAAGAACCACATGTGAGGTAATTAATTAGATAAATAAATACATACAAAAATTGAAACATTGCAACCTTTGTCAAACATATACAAAGATGAATAGAGAGAATATATATGTCCAGGGCCTGTTTCCAGTGTCCCTCAGCACAGCCTCCCTCTCTCTGCTGTGCTCTGGCCAGCACATAATTGTGTAAGTGCTTCTGGATGGCAGTGGGCTGTTCGGGCATTAAGGGGCCTGTTAAGTGATTAGAGGAACAGTGGGCCTGCCTTCTGCCTGCTGATCGGCCTGATACGTGTTACTGTGCACTTTTCCACATATTTGCTCAGGTAATTACAGCTCAGACGTGAAACACCCTTGGATGTCATGCTTAAACAGAGGATCCACGGTCGCCAGCTCACTTAAAAGGTAATCTGCTCCACCTCCTCTGTTTTCCACTCAGTGTTTATGTGCGTGTGCCAATAATGAATTACAAGAGCTCCAGAGGAGCACTTCTCAGGCCTGATGCCAGCTCCTCTAGTGGCTGACTTCTTCACTGCACGCAGACTGCAGAAAGAACAGGTACTGCAGCAAAAAGTGAAATCCTATAAAAGGACATGCAATGGTTTTGGCAAGTCATAAACAATATATTTTATTTTGGAGATGATTTCACATCCAGCAATCTATCAACCAAGCTTGGCAAACTAGTGTACTTTTTGTGCCAGTCCCAATGTCTAAAATGTATTTGCCAGTTTTCTATGCAACTCACAGTTGTTTGTAAGCAGATGAATGCTTGTGGCAACAGTAAAGGACAAAACACTGTATTCTTCAATTAGATACATTCAATCACACCCTTTTAAGCCATATTCCAAAAGTATTTTTTCCATTGCTAATGCCTCATCTGTATGTCATACGGCCTTGGCATTGACTGTATAAAATGTGTGTGTGAGTTTCTCTGTGGTGCACTTCTTGCAAAGGAATAAAAGCAACAAAGACAATGGTTTGGCCCTCTATCTCCTATTTCTTTTATACAATTATAGAAACTATAAATTTGATATACAACTTAGTGAAATGTTTCATCCAACAAGAAAACATTAAATAAAGAGAAAAATGTCAGTCAGTAGTTGATCACAGCAGCCAACACATTACTTCAAACCCAAAGTTGCACGCTTGTTGTGATACGTAAAATATAGCCAAGGTTAGGTGTTACTCCAAAAAACACAATGATTATTTGGTAAGATTTGATACAACTCATGATCATCTCTAGTGATTTGATTTGTTCTCAAACACTTTGAGGAATTCACTGCAGCAGGCTCACATTATTACATTAACTGTGCACTATAAATCCTTTTACTAGTTCAAACACATCATTTTAAAGCAAGCTGTTCATACCATCTGTTTTAACTGCAATCCTCACTTACAAATTGAATGTGCAGTGTCGCCATGGTTTAATTTGCTATCTCCTTATTACATTTTAAATGGGTTGATGATGAATTACTCTTGATTTCTACAAACGCTCACCACCACAACAACAACAGCAACAACAATAATAATAATAACAATAACAATAACAACAATAACAATAACAACAGTGCATGTTCTCTAATGTCATGGAAACCTGCAGGGGTCATAGGTCATGTCGATCGCTGTGTGGACCCTCCTCAATGGTGCCCAGACTGACCCGCAGACTGGCCGACTCCGAACAGTTCTGCTGCTCCACAACTGCACTGAACTTCGACCTCTGCCCAGGAGACAGGCGCCACCAGTATGATTCTCACTGACATGGACCAGTGGTTCCGGCTCCAAAGAATAAATATGTCTGCTCCAAAGAATAAATATGTTTGTGTTAATTTTATATCTCAAACAAAAAAAGTGACCCACTCAATTAAAGTGCTTAGAAAAATACATTCAAGAGTGAACTATATAACGTTCACCTGCTTGTCTCCGTGTTGTTATTTCTTTGTTTGAAATGTTCCATGGTATCGCACTAAATAATGTATCTACTTTAATTACTGGTGTTTTTATTGCAAAATTCTTACTGAGAGCAGGATGCATCTCCACAGATCTGACCTGTATTTTGGCCAGGAAGCAGACCAGCTTGTGTTCAAAGAAATAAGTGTAATATTGTCATACTGTGGAAAATGCCAGGATTCCCTGGAGACATGCAAGTGGGCGACCCTCAACCAGAAAAGTCACATAAGTCCACATTTAAATGAGTTTTTCTTATCAATATAAATTCCAGGTGTGCTCATTTTGTCCAATGGGCCTTGAGCGTCCTTCATCAATTTCCACTTGTAATAAAAGTACTTGGACTTGTTGCTGGCTCATTTGCCTGGCTGTCAACTTTAATTGGTCCAAAAAGCAGGAGAAAAAACATATTCTAAATGTCTGTGAGAAAAATCTACACCTCCTTCGGATCAAGAGCCCCTTTCTGACCCAGAGTTTCAGTGATTTTTGGAGCTCTGGCCTGAACAGGAATCAATCTACAACCGATTAATGAAAATTGTGTAACTTTTTGTTGAAAAATCTTTGGCTGTTTGATTCTATTATTTTTTTGGTTTGCCTTCTGTAATAATGCAGTAAAATGTTTCTTTCTGGTCTAATAAAGTTTACACACTATGTTATTTATCTTTAGTTTTTTTTGTTTTATGTGAATTCAGTTATTAAGTGTAAAGCGTTGCTCGGTCCAAAGCGATTGGGGTCCATTGCAGCTCGAATGATTTATTGAGCATACCTTGTCCAAAAAGTTACTTCCTCTGGGATCACGGTCCCTGAGGCAGTCTAACCTGTTGCCCGACTCAGAGCTGGACAATCCAATACTTGGGTTCAAACCTGGTTGCATTGGTACCACTGGGACCTATTAGAAACGACTGATGATGAATTGCTGGCTCTTTCATTTCCATTTGGCTCTGCTTGGAGTGAGAGTGGTGAAGTTACAGGATATTGTAAGCAACAACTTTTATTGGGAACAACTAACATATGGGCCAGTCAATTTGGACTTTCCCAGCTTCCATTTCATGATTTTTTTCAATGAAATTTGAGATGGTGTGTCTTATATACTACAACTCAACCTCTGTCTGTTCTATTTATCTATTCCATATTCAACCTAAATCTTCTCCTTCCTCTGTACTTTCTTTCCTTCCAGCTCCCACCCACACGCTCTCTTTGTCTCTCCATCGTCCTGACCTCATCGCTGTAGCAGTCAAACGCTGAGGCATCCAATCAGCCACAGAGTAAATCACAAATTATTATAATTGAAAATAATGACTTCCATGTCAATTTCAGTTTGGCCTGGGGTTGTTCAATACATACTGTATCTACAGCTCTGGGGTCCAGCTGTCTAAGGTGAACATTTTGACAGAGTTCCATGGTAAAACAGTGATGTCAATTCTAACATGTTTTGCATTTATACCTTTGTCATTTAAATGTTTCTGTTTTTTGTTCACAAAATCACACACAGAAAGTGTAGAGATTATTGTAAAGAGTTCATTCATCCAACCAAAATCTACTAAATTATTTTTTTCTTTTTACCCCATCTCGCTATAAATTAAAACACACAGAAGGTTTGCTGTTTGATCCCTGCTTCCACCAGTGCCTACTGTTGTGTCCTTGGGCAAGACATTTTACCTTTGCCTTCAGTGTCTGTGTGTACTGGTGTTTCAACTTTAGATATTGTCAACAAGGCAATGTGGAAATCCTCTCGTTGCCAAATGCAAAGCAAGCTATTAATTCTTCCTCTACTGCTTGGTTCCCATCAGGGGTCGCAGGTGACTGTAGACTATCCCAATGACTTTTGGCGGGGCACAGCCTGGACAGGGGCCAGCTCATCGCAGGGTTAACACAGAGACATTCATTCGGGCCAATTTACAGTTGCCAATTTTACCTAACACATGCATGTCTTTGGACGGTGAGAGGAAGCCGGAGAACCCGGAGAGAACACACACTAATATGGGATGGACAGAGAGATCAAGTGATGTTAATCCGGCCCGGGAATCGAACCCATGCTCTCCTTTTTGTGAGGCAAGAGCTCTATCCACTCTGCCAAACTATTTTTATAACATATACAAAAAGCTTTTCCTATTTTTACAGGATCAGATGACACAAAGAATTCTTCTATGTCAGTAAAACAACAGCTTAGCACAGCCTAAACAAATTGCAAATCCATGTTAGTGTCAGCGGCTTGTCCTATTCATTACTGGAAAGACCTTCTGCCTTCTGCCAGGATTATTTCTAGTTGCAGTAAAGCACTGAGGCATGTACAGGGCAGAGCAGTATGATTTTGACAGAGTAGTTAGGAGGAGCTGATGAAAGAAGAGAGCTTGAGAGCCCACTGCATCTCAAATTAGCCCAGTGGACCTCCAACCTGTCACATGGAGACTGGGTCCTGCAGATTCGGTTGCACCGCCTCTGTAATGCCTGCATGTATGGGACAGTGGGTTAGAGCTGATTATCAACGTGAGCAGCGTTCCATGCATGTGCAACATATGTCTGATGAGAACTACATGAGCATACATTTGTCATCCTGTTAAACCAGAGCAATAGAGTGGTGGAAAAGTGGCTTCAATCAATTCCATTGTACTTTTGATAGAAATTGTGAACACATAGCAGAAGCAGTAGATGTCATACGTAGCGGCATCAGTACTAAAAGTGGCAACTCTGTTTATTTAACTCTTTTCGAGGGAGTCCTTGTGTGATTGTATTATTGATTTGACTTGCAAATGCATGAACATGTTTGTTTATTGTAGTTACACAAAGCATGTAAGCGTGTGATTCTGCTCATACAAAATATTGTCAGTGAACCAGGAACCAGTTACGCTGGTGAACTGAAAGCTAGTTGTTAGCAGTGGTGTGAGAGCAAAACTCTGAATTAACTTTGAACTGCTGCAAACTGTGTAAAACTAGTTACGTTTGTAAGAAAGGAAAATCTGGTAAGCTACTGCGCTGTATTTTTCTTTTTTCTTTTCTTTTTATAACTTCTCAGTGAGTTGCTTACATTTATACATTCTAAAAAAAATAATCTTACCCCTTGATCTCCCGATACATATTTCTTTATTTAGACTCACCCTTTATTGTATCCAAAATGCAATTCTATTTGGGCAGACACATTCCCCACATTTCATTGAACATATTTTTCATGTCCATGCGTTTCTGGTTACAGTAAGCTCATATCCACTGTGTATTAATGTAGGAATCTCTGTGTGGTTTTCTCACCTCCGCTAATCCATTCTGCCTGTGCACACACTGACAGCCTCAGTGCAGATTCAGCTGTGGGCCTGTTTGTCTTGTGAAGTGAGAGACATTTGTAACCATAAAACTGTCTCCACAAGACAGGTTTTAATCACTTCTCTTCCCTTCATATTGACTTCTCCCACATTCTGTAACTATAACACAAAAAATGCTCACACAGGGAGCCATTTTTTCCTTTTGATTAAACTACTTTTCTGGAGAAGTACTTTACAGGGGAATATATAAAGAGGACAGATGTTTGCCTTTAACTATTTAAATTTTGGTTTGTTGGCATCTATTGTGCAACTTCTAATAAACTTGGAGATACCCTTTACTTGGTTCATATTATACTGCTACTATCTAGATTGTTTAAAATGTCTTGAATTCAGGATAATTATCTTTCTGTAATTTTGACTACTTTTTAGGCTAGACATATATTATTTTATTTGTTTCAAGATGTTTCTCACTTGTTTCAATGCGCACTTTCAAGCCTATTTGCCAAAGGACTTAAAATATGATCAGAGGTCAGAAATGTCTTGAAACCAGTATTTTACACTGTCACAAAAAACATTTGAATCTAATTTTTGAATGCAATTAATTTTCAGTGATGTCAAATTAGGGCTGAACGATTCTGGTAAAATTTCTCTGACAAACATCACACTTGCTCAATTTCTGTTCAAAGTGTGCATTTTAAACCATTCCAGAAGCATTAAAAGTTGAGAGAAGACTGAAATATGAACAGATGCACTAATTCAATAATTATAGAGGCCTTAAATACAGCGTTAGCAGCATCTTTTTACACAGAAAAGGACAGGATATTTTGTAGTTTTAAATAATTGCAGTCTTTGTTATTTGCTAATTGTGACCATTCAAATTGATCCAATTGTGATATATTTTACAGCCCTACAGATTAGATATTAATGTTCTGCATCGTGCTCATTCATACTCTTTACATATAATATTGTACTGAACAACACACCATTCAAGTATGTGTCTGTGATTATTGAGAAAGAATACTTTGCAATATGTTGATGAATGAATTGATCCTACCTGAGAGAAGTTGAGTCCATTGAGCGGGTGACACTGTTCCTCCACTCGCTCCACTGCCCCTGTGGTCTTTCTCATCCTCTCAGCCTCCTGGGCCAAGAACAGATCCAACACTGGCGTGCCCCTCGACCTCACGTCCCACTCTGTTAGCGAGTTAACCATCAGCATCACCCACACCGGCCTTTTCCGCTCCCAGTTTCCAACTATAGCGTTGAAAAGATAATCCGCGTAAAGTCCACGTCCGCGCTGGTCTGCCGTCATCCAATTCGGCATCATGTGTTTGACGTATTCCAGGTGGCGTTTGAGGCGGCGGTACAAATCTCGAGGTAGAAGTTTCTGTAGGTTCTCTCCATGCGGAAGGAGTTGGCAGCTAGTGAGTTTTGAAATAGTCAAGGGGTCGGTTAAGTCCAACTCAAAGAAGATGTTAGGGCTGGTGTAGAAAGCCTGTTTGGAGTTGTCCGGTATGTAGTCCCAAACTCGAGTATAGGGAACGTGGATGGTACCAAACAGATAAGAAGGAGGGTGAGGCGCTTCTCGTTTTATCGTCCACAAAAAGGAGTTCATTTCACTTTGCTAGAAGAGGACAATGAGCAAAGTTGTTAATATTTTTGAGCAACTATTTTCAGAACTGTAGTGTAACTAGAAATATCTACGCCATGCAAGTGTTCATTATTGGACTGTGCCAGTATATATATTTTTTTTTTAAAGTACGATACTATATAAATCTTGTTCAGTTTGAGGGTTAATGGTTGAAATCCTTGCTGTATGCTGTTGTTGGACTTGAAACTCAACATACTTGATACAATAAACACTGTATATGTATTCAAAAATAAATGCATACTTGTCTATTAGGGATCACAGTTATCTCTATTACAATATTATATGATTAATGATTAATGCATACATTTCAAGGGGGAAATTGCTGCTGTTTAAAATTAGTTGGCCTATTTGTCGTCTGTTGTGGTTTTCTGCCTTATAAACTTAGCTCAACAAGTTATATAGAGTGATTTTCACATGACAGCGAGTTAGTAGTGTATTGCATGTGGAAAAACGTTTATGGAGGGGCCTTTGAGTAATAAACAGACCCTGATGTATTGTTAGAGCCATGTCTTGGTTGGCAAGCTTCTTTGCCTGAGAGGCAGAATGTTAAAGGCTACAGAGCAAATACACTGTGCTGAAGCTCATAAAAACTCCTGACCTCTCAGTGATACTGAAAGATGCACATGCTTAAACTTGTGGTTTTCCTTACAAAAAAAAACTGTCTCAAAGGAAATGAAATAATCACAGCAATCCAATGAGCATTAAACCAGAATATGTTCAAATATGTTTGTATTTAAGAGCTCAATGGATGTGCCATGTCTTTGATGCAGCCATTATGCAAATATGAAAAAGGAATACGTTTTCATAAACAATTTCATCGTTCTGGCTTCTGGTGGATTGACTAATCAGGCTTTTGAGGGAAGAAGCCCATTACGGAAAAATAAAGTTATTTTAAGCAAATGTTTACCTCTTAAGTCTAATCAAGATCTTCTCCAGCTGTCCTCCAGTGATATCTGTACTCTGCCAGCGGTGCCTTTGAACATTTGAATATGTGTGCCAAAATGTGTCTCGTGGGAAGCTCTCTTATTATCTGAATGTACTCAGAGCATCATTTCTGGCAGTAGATTTTACAAGACAAATAAATGAAAATGAAAATATAATTTCCGAGCAACCTTTGGCCTTAAACCAAATTATTATAATTACAATTTATCTATTGTGGACCCAGAATGGTCTTCCTAATAAGCAATGAAAACACTTCAACTTAAGCTGCATCATATAGGCCTTTCATAATATCTTGTTTATGTTGTGTTAGGGTAATAATAAGTCTAGTGAAGCATTGCAAATCACATTAAGCTCATGAATATGTGGGATCTTTGATACTAAAAACATGATACACATAATGGCTTACACTAAATAGAACCCTCCTCATGCGCACAGACCAATTATAACAGGCATAGGCTGGAGCCTGTGTGATGGACCTGTCATTATTATAGTTATCAAGATCAAACGAATAACTTGTATTGTGTTACGGAGCTAATATATTTAATATACTGCCACTACTGATTTATATATTTATATATATTTATTTATATATATAAAATTTAAAAAATGTATTTATATAAATTTTGAAAAATGTGCCTGTTGTGTGACTCACCGACTTTGGTATTTCGCATTGCCTCGGTCTGTCTCGCTTTGCACCCCAGGGTGCCCCGGGACTGAGGAAAGTGCTCAAAACAAGCAAGCATAGAGTCCGTGCGCACACCATTGTCACAGGGAGACGGTGCGCTCCTCGCACAGTTCCAGAAGGCACTGGACGTCCTGTGGTTCACTTCGTGGTGCTACTTGCGCATCTCCACCGGAGGACCATGCCGACCCACCGCCATGTCCCTACGTGCTCCCAGCCTAAACTCTCTGCTCGAACTTTCCCGGAACCGTCCCTGCACACAGTCCTCGCGCGGCACCGGAGTAAACTCGTGTGAGAGGTAGAGCCGTGCGCTCCGCAACTTTTGAGAGAGGTGGGACAACTTGTGCTGTGCCCACCACACACCCACCCCAGCACACAAGGCAGGTTCAGAGGGGGCTGACAGGTTCGCGTGAGCTTCAACAACTTCAGATCAGATGTGTGGAATAGTTTGTCTTCTGTCGTTTTAATGTAAGGGCAAAACAGTTGATACGCACGTGTTACGCATACCATGGGAAAAAGAATGGGCTTTTAGTATGATATAGCACCCAAATATAGCATACAAATGTACACTGTTTAGTCACTACAGCACTGTGATTGATAACTTGAGATTTAGTTGTTTATTGTTCAATCTCTAAAACATGTAGGCTAGCTGAGGGCTATGGTTAGTCTTTGTTTTACGTACATTTCAACACAGTCATTTATCAGAAGTCAATGTTTTGTCATGCTTCCTCCACAGAAGGCTCTCATTCATCTATATGACATCTTTGCGCCAATATGAGGTGCAGACTCTAGTGGTGTCCATAAACAAACTGCTCTGGATAAAGACATTGCAAGTGCTTTCTTTACTTCCTGAAGTATTATATGATTTACAGCATCTGAAGCTCATCTAGGAGAGTCTCTGTTTGCGCTCATCCAATGTCATCTCTCCACTGCTCAACCATGACCTGATTGTCCAGTGGCAGACAGTGTGACAGAGTCAAGTACTGGAGAGAAGTGGCAACGTTCCCCTCCCTGCGTGGGCCATGGCAGACGAGACCCTGGACAAGCAACTCTTTGTCCTGGGACATGTTCTCCCCTCCTCTGTAGTCCTCGTCTCAGCACTCCGCACTCGCTCACCACTAAGAGGCTTTGACAGTTCATATGTACTCATTGTTTTAGCTCCTGGCGTTTGACTGGGCTTTCCTGTCTTTGATCACTTCACACAATCCCAGGTTGTAAAACGATGGCATTTTGGCCTTTCACCCTTGACATTGCCATATTTTAACAGATAGGGAATCTTTTGCAAACAACTCAGAGCCAGCATCAACTAACCATTTTTCATAGAAGGCTTGGGTCCATTTATATAATTTAATTTGACTTATTCTAGGGATATGTCATGTGTCAAGTGGTTTTGCAATGATAAAAGTAGTATGGACAAACTGTTAGCACGGTGCACATCGAATCTTTAATCACACACTGAGAACTTGGATGACTATGTGAAAAAAAGAGATATATATATATATATATAGACAAGCAGGTGACACCACAGGGCCAAGTTTGCAGGTCAGATGTTACTTTTCTTTGCATTAAAAAACAAACACAAGAACAACATTATGAGTATTTTCTTTGTTAGTTTATATGGAATAGTAAACATTTTGCAGAATTTACACATTTCAAAATGTCTAAATTGCCATGGCAACAGTCCTAGTTGTTTTTCATCATTCTGAAAACAATGGACAGGAGGCTGAAAAGTTACATCTAGTGCACCTTTAATTTGATAACTGATAACTGTGATCATGATAACTGTGCTCATGTGAGACAGGTGCAGGATTTGTTCTAGCACCTGTGCACTGAGCTACCTGCTGCAGCCACACCTCACTGAAGCCGCTCTTTGAAACAGGTTTCCACATTCTTGGCGGCTCTCAAAGGGCTTATGGGCCGCTAACTGTGGGAGATTCCTGGACCCACTCCAGCTCTTATAGTCTAGTGCACGTATAGCCGGGGACCAAAGAGGATTTAAGGCTAATGAAATGTAAGCAGACTGGAGAAAAATTACACTGGTTAGAGGTGAGAAAGAGCAGGGGAGGGATCAAAGGACAAGTCTTAGCAAGTAACAGTTTATAATGGTTTAATTCACAGAAAAAAAAGATTTAGTGAAAAGGCTGATACCCATAGCCCACCATGATTAGATAACTTGTTTCATTCTGAAGCATAGATCTATACACAGCACTGTCCATTCTCCTAGACCAGGCCATGGGTTTCAAAATTATGAGAAGTTATGAGAAATTATGACCGAAGCCAAAACACATCTTGTGAAAGAGAAAAATCATAGGTCAAAAAGAAAGAATAATAAAAAATGCCTTCCTCTATGCAATAGGGGGATTCTTCAGTAAAGGCATCACTTTTACGGTGATTTTATACAGACATTATCAAATTATCAACTTCACATGCACCAGACTTGGAAAAAGTCTAACTATGGTCCAGCAGCCCAGACTCCTGCGTCTACTTGTCCTTGGGTCTTCATGGTTCCTGTGAGTCTGACACTGAGCAGAAATCCAACCACAAAACCTCAACATTAACTCCACGCCTCAGTGACATAACTTATAGCCTACAGTTAGTGTGTAATGAAAGAGGCACGACTTGTATTACATCTATTACCGCTGTTTTTACACCACATGAAAGTGTTCAGTGTGCAGTTTTTAAGTCTGAGCGCTTTCGTTCTGTTTGTAATGCACACGGAGACGCCTAGTGGCGAAATGAAGAACTCTAAGCAAAGCGGGACGAGGTTGAGAAGCACCAATGGCCTGGGGCACAGGCAAACAAATACATGATGGATATGAAGGAGTGGTTTCAAGCTCAAGGCATCTATATTTGAAAGAAGGCATCATAAGCGTCAGCCAGTCAGTCTTTGAACGCCCTATGTCCTTCTGAGGATCCAATATCCTCTGTCCTCCTTTGAAGATGTTGTGAAATAATATTTAGAGTCTCTGGATATGTTGTTTTGGTTTCCCTTTTCCGAACGTTTGAAAGAAGATAAGGATAATGTGATTAGAAGAAGACTGTGCAAGCAGTGGTCAGGGCAATTTGTGCAAACCAGTTACTGCGATATCATCTGATACGTTTAGCTGTGGGTTTTGTCCAAATTAACACTTATAGTAGCGTGTCCATGCAGGCTATGTTTGCATCTTTGCATCTGCATCTTTAAAGTAGAAAGGTCAAACAGAGGCAAAGCTTTGTGATATGGTGGTCCTTACCCATTTAAAATGTATTAATGCCAAAAATCTTACAGAACGGCCGTCACGTTGTAGTTTGTACACAAGAATGGTAAAAAAGGAAAATTCACAAAATCATCCAAAAAAAAAAAAAGAATGCAAACTTAACAAAAACGGTAATTGGAGAAGATGATCATAAATGTAGACATCTTGTGCCCTGTATTAAATTGATTTGGAGTGTTTCCAACAGCAGATTTTTTTGGAGGCGGTGCAGGTAAAGTTCTTATTATAGGTGCTATAAGATGTTTTTTCTGTTGCTGTGTAAGATGATTTTGTTATATCCATTTGTACATTATAAACATACATCTGTACATGGTTGTGACTCACCAACTCCTCAGAAGCAACTCTTGTTTATTTTTGAACAAATATGCACCTACTCCCTGATTATCCTCGATGAAACCTACATGTTGCTTTTGAGAAAACCATAATGGTCTCACATCAAAGGTAGCGGCGCCAGAGTCACCCCATGATTCTAGTATTATCCATATCTGTTATCCTCCCTCTGTCTGTGCCCCATTTACCTCTGAGAGGCAGAGTGGGATGGGGGGGAGACTGAAGAGGCTCCTCCTGCTGCTAAGCACATTTACTGTGGGGTTATTCCAATGGTAAAGGGAGGAGATATATGGAGATATAATGATGTCATTTCAACAACCATAGTGAGCCTGCAGCCCCGAACAAAAGTAGCTTCTTGCATAATATTGTGGAAATGCATTATCTATAAGAATATAGCTTGTGTTGTTAGCGGTCATTGTCAATGTCCTGCCTATGAATCATTTAAGCTTTTCTTTTTTAGTAGAGACCACCAGAGTTGTAAAAGGATTTTGCATTCAAAGAACATAACATATTCATAGATCCTTGAATCAGTCAGAAGTCATTTCAAAACACACTCAAAAGCCACATGCCCCATTCATACTTCTAAGACAGTCCTTCAACAAGGATCAAAACTATTTATTCAACACAATGTCAATTTCACTTAACAGAGCAGATAGAATGGAAGTCATTTTGAGACATGAAAAAGGTTTTATTATTCATCTGTGTGTGTCAGCCATGTTACAACTTCTGTAAAAGTTATAGGACATATTCTAGCTATGACATATTGTTGTTAATGTTGTAATGTTGTTGTTGTTGTTGTTGTTGTTGTTGTTGTTGTTGTTGTTGTTGTTGTCGTCGTCGTCCGAGTAGTTCGTATAGAGTCAGTCTGCCATATATCTCCTTTTGTACTTGTCCAAATTGTCCCAATGTCCCACAAATTTCAATGGAAAAGTTAGCCTTTCCATTTAATAAATGTCCGATTTCAGATCAGTCCTCGACAGTCTGCTCCGTCCCTGTCATCCTTCTCCTCGTTATTGATTTTTTTTATTTTTTTGTTGCTGCAGCCAAAAGTATATTCCACAAGTATCCATCAATCTTTTCCATTGATGGAGTTTTAGATTTGGGATACATTGTTTTAAAGTCAAATGGAATACTGAAGCCTGCAGTGCCTCTAATATCAGTGCTATTTATGAATATTGTCAAAGTGTAAAGCCGTATTTTAGCCATACATTGCCCGTGCTTCATACCATATAGGCTCATTCAGCAACTAGACTGACTGGAAATAATTCCACTATTCACTGTTGAACCACTGTTTTGTCAAAGTAATTTTGTCCAGGTGTTCCAAATACCTCACTGTTTTTATAAGTATATTTACATTGAAGAGATCCAGGCATTGTCTTTGTCTTTATGAAAGTCGTTGTGGTGTGTACATGTCATATTCATTCATATTTAAACTCATTAAATTATTGACCTGTGTCTGTTTTTTCTCAATCCAACTGAAGATGTGAAGCTACGAGAAGAAGATCGACATCTTGATTTGGGCACTGCATCAAAAGAAATCGTATGACCTCTGAGTATAAAAGCTCCTCGGTCTGTGTCTAATAGAACAGGACGTCCTCCACAAGGTCAGTAATAAGGCATCAGGTTATAAGAAATACATTTTCCAAAAATGTATAGACTATTATTTAGTTGTAATGCTATATGACGTTTTATGCGTATTCTCCATCATCTCCTTTTCTAGTGTCTCTAGATGTCTTTTCTCACATTTTCTTTGGTTTTGGATCTGCTTATTTTAACACTGGCCCGTGGTTTGGTAACACTTGGCTGGACTACAGTGTGAACCCCAAAGAGACAAGTTCCTGCAGCAAAAGGATTTGGGGAAGGATCAAATGGTGATGGGAAACTATCAATCTGAGTAGATGCAGAAGATGGTGAATAGGTGTGATTGATGACTATATTGATATAATTTGTTTAAATGGTCTATGATGAATGTTTAGATGAAAGAAATCACTGGGAGGAACTTTGGAGCGGAACCTCTAATAATAACTGTAGCAGTGGGTATTGCAGCCAGGCTTCTCCTAAACTCGTCACTCACACATATGTTCTGGCGCTTGACGAGGAGCAGAGGAGCTGTCAGCAGGCGAGGGGCAGGCTAACGCTATGTGCTACTAGTGCGCACACATAGGCAGAAAAATACTGGGATGTAAACACAGACGCCAACATGCCGACCGTGTTGAAATACGCCAAACAGAATTGGATCTGGTGTGAAAGCACTGGCACGTGAGGTCTGGGCCCAACTGCGAAGTGAAAGGGAATAAAGACGTGACCAATAGAAGTGATTGAAAATCTAAAGCTGCGCAATTTATATTTTTCTATGAACATTAACTGTGGAAATATAATATGTACTGTATAAAAATGTCAACTAAAGGCTTACTAACAGTTTTCTATTTAGATGTGAATGATACTTAATCCAGTCACTTTGAAGAAAAAGTCTTTACTAATTCAGAATTACATGACTCGGGATATTGACCATTTACCTGGTATTTCTTTTCTTCAGAAAGTCAATTCAGCTTGCTATGTAAAATGCACACAAAACATATTTACTTTTTACATGAATATATTTATTTCAAACATTACAAATACGTAAGTTGTCCCTGAGTGCTCAGACCAGCCCATTAATCATTGGCCATGAATCATAGGCCGTTCAGCATGTTGTGGGCTGTTAAATCCAACAGAGTAATAGGACGTAATACAAATGAGAAAAGCCGTACTTCTTTCCAGACTGTCTTTGAGTGTGAGCACGTCTTTGCTCTGCTCCCATTTCCATCCTTTTATGTATTTTACATGTTATAACATCAAACACTACACATAAAAGACTCTCTTCTGCTTTGGAGAGGATTTTTCACTTAAAATGTGGTTCTCATTTCATGTCATTATCATATCACTGGACATGTCCACATGCAACTGTTGTTTTGAAGACCAAGGATTGGGAGAGTAAATGAGCCACAGAGTCAGTAATTTGAGCTCTAATCCACTCGTAAACCCAATGGAGACTCTAATGTTTAGTGGAAACATTGTTGAAGTCAGACATCACAGAGAATGAGAGTGAAGAAGAGACTGATAAAAATGACAGAAGAGTCCTGAGTTCCTGTTTGTCTTAGCCTGGCCGGTTGCTATGTGACTGCTGGTGGCATTTGAGTAAGAAAAACAGACTGTTGGCATTGGGAAAAAGCAATACAAAATTCTTCACATTTTCTACAGGATTTTATCAAAATAATATAGTATAAATTGCCCTTCTTCAACATACATTTTCTTTTTGGGCTTATCTCAGTAAACTGGTCAATAATAGGATTTAAAATTATGGCAAATGTGTTTGGACACTTACAATAATATACACCCAATTTTCTATAAATTTACTCCAAATGTATGTATCTGTTCAGTAGGAGACCCATCTGTGGGGAGAAACTCTTACAACTAATCAAAATCAAATAAGCGTCTGCAGTTTATTAGTTCATGTTATTTTCTGGCCTGTTTTACAGACTGACCCAGTGGACTCCCCTAAAGCGCCTGTGATTTATCAAGCAGCTCATCCCAACAAAGCATAGTAAGTATCCAACCCAGGAGACCGCTCAGTTTATGCTCAGGGCCAGACTGTGGTTAACCATCACTCTTTCAAACAAATCATTTAATGATGTGTACTGTGGTTCAGCAGAGGTGCTGGATTTGGAGTTGTGCCATTGCCCAAACTGGACCCATTTACCATTTCTCTCTTAGTGTTTGACCCTTTTTTGCAGTCAGGGTCAAATGCTTTTGAAGACCTTAACTCATTAATTAATGTAAGTTAAAAAGAATTCTCAAATTGCTACTAGCTTAGCCATATAATTGCTAGTCCTTCAATAAAACATATTCTGTGAAGCACTACAGGGCAAAAAAAAAAAAAAGATCATATCAAAGAAAATCAAGGGTCATGTATGATTGTTGGAGTTGCACCAAACTTACTAAAGAGTGGCAGAAAGACAGAAAGAGCTCACTGTCTTGCAAATCGTTCTCATAACCATAGCATGTTAACTTAGTGCCCTTTAGGGGTCCTCTGCCCTTTCCTATTTCCATGTTGAACACCTGTGTCCAGCCTTTAGAATTGGTAGGAGTTGAGACAAAAAGCTGTGATACGAAGGCCAAGAATTGAAAAAGTGTTTTGAAGTTGAGAATCTCCCTTTAGAAACACACTCCATTTAACCCTATAAAGACATTTCACACTGACTAAGAGGACACTCGAAGTCACTGCAGTGTGTGAAAGAGTGAAACAGGCTTGGTCTAATGGCTGTTTGGTCTAATGATCAGTGGATACGTAGAGGATGTTACCTGGAATGTTTAATATCTGACCAATCTAATATTATATAGATTAATTTTACTTAATAAAGAAGCATTCCCTCCCCCTTTCAGTGTAAATACCTCCTTTTTATTTTTTCCTTTTGCTGTGAAAAAATCTGAGATGGCCAACGACAACAAGAGTCCCCTTTGAATAGAGAGTACTGTGGTCATGAATCAAGTGTGATACCAGCCCTCAGCATCACAAGGGCCAACACAAACACACACAGAGTGCCTCAACTAAAGCTCAAAACTTACTGTAAAGACCCCATTAGTGAGGTGTGGAAATTGTCACTTGCCATGGGTTTTGTTTAAAGTCTCACCCAAAAACACTTATATTTACATTAAACTTAATTCTGTTGGCATACAAGCAAATCATGTGTAGTACATTTCCACATCCTCATGCTACAAACATTTCTCTGGTCATTATCCCAAACACTGCTTTTCTGTTTTGTAGTTGAGACCTTAATACTTATATAATAAAATATAATATGCACATTTCACTATAGAAACCAGGCTGAAGACCAAGTCCAAATCATTTAAAACGAAACATTTTACAACTATTTGATCCAATTTAACGTATTGTCTACTATACTACTTCTTTAATTTTGAACTATTAATCCAGCCACACAGTCCTGCAGTGGTTTGCTCACTCATTCATAGTTGTAATGATGTTACAGTAACGGGCTCCACTCAAGTTTTACTGCACCAACAGGAGCTGTGATTTAACATGGTCTAGGCTCATTTATATTTTCACTTCTTTCTTATATTTCCATGTGTGCATGTATCCTAAAGTAAATATTCCTTGATTAACGAGTAAGTCCATACCCCAGGCCCCTTTGACAGTTATAGGCCTTATACTGACCCATGCTACTTGATTTACAGAGTTTGACTTGGGTTGAAATGTTGTGACCCACCATGGGAGAGTTTGGGTCAACACCACCACCCCACTGACTGTCCCATCAGGGTGGCCTTTGGTCACTGCCATTTTTACAGGACACGAGGTGAGTGTTGGGTTACAGAGTCATGCAGGGGTGACTCCAGCATCCCCTCTTCATACAGTTCTATTCAACATGGGTGTACAATGGCCCACTGCACCTCTAGACTGCTGTAAATGTCACCTGAGTTATACCCTTCTCCCTCTCACAGACTGCTCTTTATTAAGCACACTTTTAAAAGACACACTAAAATTTCATGTTTTCTCCTTTCGTACAAAATGTGCCAAGGAGCCTCTTTCCTCTGTATCCTATAAACCATATAAAACACATACATCTTCAGTGACGTAAAAATAATTTTCAATCTATTATTATTATTACTATTTTTCCTTTCAGATTGGGCTACAGGGAGCATTTAGTGGACTTGGAGGCACAGTAACAGATTTGTTTGCATTCTGTCTGTCCACGCACCATTATAAGGATTTGTATCCTGCCAGAGGCCTATAGTTGCAAGAATTATGAAGCATATACACTGCAGCCGAAGCATGGATAAATCAAGAAACACAGCACAATAGTCATTTTAATTTACAATAGGCTAAAAGGAAAAATATTTTGACTGTACAATATTTGTTTGGGAATAGGAATGTCTATATAAAAATGTAGTGCTACAATCGTTGTGAGAAGATTAATTCACTTTAATTTACTGTATATTTAGAATCAGACTATTCATTCATTCATTCATTCATTTTCTAAAAATGTTTATTTATTTTTTGCCATTGTCAGTGAGCAAAATTCACAAACGCAATTTTTCAATGGGTGCAACATAAACAATAATAATCATATATATATATATATATATATATATATATATATATATATATATATATATATATATATATATATATATATATTAATATTATAAAATAAGGCATGCATAAAAAATTTGGAGTTGGATAAAATAAAATAAAAATAGACTTGTGTAATAGATTTCATCCATTCCAGCCTGTGACCAGGCTTAACATTTTGACCGAAACGTTTTTCTTTTCTTCCTTGATGCACAGCCCCATCATGTGCAGCGGTTAAAGAGTCCTGTTCTGATGGTGATGACAACATGATTAATGGTCCCACTCTCTCTCATACGCCACACTGCAGGTCTGAGTGGCCTGGAGAGAAGCTGAAGAAAGCTGCATGCAGGGGAATAGAACGGCCCCTGTGCCTCCAAAGATAAGAGGCTGTTTACACTGACATGGACACTTTGTTTACAGTGGGAAATATTAGGAAAACACAAACAAGCACGCTTTGGTTTGAGATTAACGACGAAGGGTTCGACCTTATTAATGAATGCGCTCTGTGAAAGCCTCTAAATTTACGACAGAAATAGTATTTGAAAAGCAAGCAGTATTAACTTTAGCCTACATAAATCATAATTAATTTGTGGTTGTTTTTTGTATATTTCCTACATCTTCAATAAGGACAAAACTATTCTACTAGACCCAAATTACTAGACCCTGCTACTGGAGTTGGAGTTTTACTGGAGCAGAGCTTGTTGTGGTCAAAGAAATTACAGAAATGAAAGTGTTTGCGGAAACTATTACTCAAGTAAGAGTAAATGTAATGGAAGAAATATTTTATTTAAATTGTGCATGTTTTGGTTAATTTCTGGTTTATTATGTTTTTTGAGTCGATTATGTTAACAAAGAATTGAAAGCTTGCTCTTAAGCCATCCCTGTAAATAAATAAATAATAATATATTTTTTTGTAGTAAGAGTATCTGATTTATAGTTTGAAATTAATGTACAAAACATTAAATAATGCATCAAATTTGGTATTTTCAGGATAAACACAAACATGAAGAAAAACTTCCTCATGTTTATGCAAATACTGCTCCTTTAATAAAAATATTATTCCAGGAGTAAAAGTATGGGTTCTGAAAAGTACAATTTATTTATTTATTTTTTATTACTTGTAACTGAGTAAATGTAAATGAGTACTACCCACCCCTGGAAGTAATATAATTAAATATTAAGTTATTTTTGGTTAATTTATTTTTATGACATCTCTGGACATCCAATGTGCTGGAGAGCTACAGTGATGTGAAGCAATGCCAATAAAACCTGCTTTGTTGACGACCTTCATTAATCTTCTATACGTTGCTGTACAGCCCACAGTGTGGAGAATGGAGGGGTTGTCTAAAAGTGCTGTGTGCCGTGGGGTCAGCCAGAGTAAGAGGAAACTGTGCCTGGCACCTCAGCTTATGACAAACCGCTGCCAACACAAGCTGTCCACGCACCGCGCCATCCTGTAGGAGAGGACCTCTGCTCTGCCAAGTCCCAGAGTGAGCCGAGGATCAGGAAAAGCAAGGATTTACACTGATCTGCAGTATTTGTCTTTTTTATATGATTAAGATGGATGAAATTCTGTTATAGCACAATTCATATAAAGGCAATTCATAGTGCTTTACAAACCCATAACTGAATACATTAAAGTCACAATACCAACATGTGAGCTTGAATCCTGACTTCAACAATTTACTATTTATTTATTTATTTATTTGTTTGTTTGTTTAGTTATTTATATTCAGCAAATTGTGTATTGTGTAAAATGACTTTTAAATCCTGCTAGTCAGCACAATAGGCCTCACCTAATGCATGTTGTGGCCTTGTTTAATAAACAATATGGCACATTTAGTGTTTAACTGTGACCGAGACAAAATTAAATATCATGTGAAGGGCAAATTTACATCATTGCCATAAGAGATTGAACAGTGAAAGGCCTATGTGAAATACATTAAAGTGTAAAATACTAAGCACTTATTTTAAATTAAAATTTTATTATTTGTAAAGAACAAAAGTTTATGTAACATCAGATGTTTAAATGACACAAACTTGAGCTTACCAGCCGCGCAGGGCGACTTGGCAGTGCACAGTATATGTGCACCAAACCAATATGTAAAATAATGAACACAAGGTCATATTTTCTGTAACTTTACACAAAGAGCTTATCAAAGCAGCTGTTGCAGTATGGCTTGCCCTTCTGATCTTTAAAGATTCCCTGGCTCAGCTGGCGCAGGCAGAAGGCACACACAAAGTGCTCTGGGTGAAACTTGCGGGACAGGGCTGAGATGCACCGTCCTGTGATGGGCTCACCACAGCTGCCACACAGAGTCCCTTGTCGAGAGTGGAAATGCAGAGGGCACAAGAATCGTCCCTCCAGCTCCAAGAAATGTCCACCTGAGAATGGAGTCAGACAGTCCTGTGGAAGAAGTGCATATGCAGATTTAAGAGCTGACATAAAAAAGAATATAAAAGGCTAATGCTTTTTATTGCCCCTTGAACACCGTGGCCAGGGGACTACAGATGCTAGTTAGCAAATTCAGACCTTTTTACTCATGTTAATTCATGTGATTTTTAAAATTGCACTGTCCCCTATCAAAAAATGTATCTAATGTAAACCAGTCATCATTAAATTTCTACAATGGAACACTCCTGGACGAATGAGGGATTACAGTGACTTTAAATTGAGAGGTTACATCCAACACCATACTAATTACGTTAAAGCTGATGATGGTTCTGATCAAGACGCAGTGCATGAGGCAGGCTAAAAACTCAGTCAGTGTATATGTATGTATGTATATATGTATGTAATGAAACAGGACAGAGTTCAGAAAAGAGAAAAATTCACATGTGAAAAAGCACCTGGTCATTTTGACATATTTTATGGACCCTGCAGTTTGACTGATGTTGCAGATTTTCATTTTCATTTGGCAAATGTATTTATGTGTCAGATACCAATAAAAGTGCAGGTGAAAATATTCAAAGGATGTTTTCTTCTTATTTGTATTTTGCCATAAGACTAAGCCAATGTGAACATTCCCAAAGCCAAAAAAGCAGAAACTCTTCAAAGAAAGACATGACCGACGTTCAGGCCAGGTTTAGAGTTGCATTAAATAATATGCTGGGAAAATGTATTTGTTTAAGTGCAGGCCAAAATTGCTCAAGTGAAAGGTCGTTCAATCCCTGCTCAAACCAGTGCATACTGTTGTTGTGTCCTTAGGCAGGACACCTTGCCTAGGTTTGAATGTCGAGCATGAGCAAGTGATTGGCCTCTCTGACCAGAATAACTGTACATTGAATAATTATTTTTGGACTACTTCATACATTTCCAAACATACTGATCACTCCTGGAGGTTAGCTTTGCCATGGTGGTCAAAATGTTTCCAATAAATCACAGATGTATTTTTTCTTGGTGTGAACCGTGTGTGGTCTTATGGTAAGTGACTCACGGCACAGACAAAGCACTCAGGATGCCAGGTCCCATTGGCCGCAGTCAGGTAGTTCTCCCTCACCACCCCTCCACAGCCAGAGCACTTTGGAGCAAAGAGATTGTAAAAATCTTTGCAACAATATGGCTTCCCCTCCTTCTCTAGGAAACCTGTAATAAAAATGTTATAATGTGTGTATAATTTGGTTTCTTAGGTCTTAGTTTTGTAAAGGGAAATACTGTGCAGAAGACAAACCTTCAGATCCAAAACGATCTCCACAATGTGAGCAGAAGAAGTGCTCTGGATGCCACGTCTGATCCAGCGCAGTCAGGATGTTCTGGAAATGCATATAAATTCAACATGAATTAATTAGGATATACATTTTTTGTACATCTGGTAAAAACTGACTGACCTGCAGAATGGGTCCTTTACAGTAAGCACAGCGAGGAGAGAAGTGTTCATGATAATCTTTTGAACAATATGGTCGCCCTTCCCTCTCAAAGAAACCTGTTGTGCCCAGCTCTGTCTTGCACATCACACACACAAAATGCTCCGGGTGCCATGCTTCTCCCAGTGCTGTGATTATCTACAACGACAACACTTAAGTCTTTTTGTTTAATTGTCAATTACAGAGTTCAAATGTGGCTTATGTTTACCTTTCCCACAATGATCTTTTGACAGGCAGCGCAGTGGCCTTTAGCTGTTGTCTTGACACCAATCTTCTCCAAGTCCGAGCTCAGGCCGCCAAGGAGCTCGTCTATTGTGTCTGTATTTTTAGACAGAGCAGGTTGAACGTTTCTGTTTTCTTCATGTATTGTTTCTTCATTTTTTACAGACAGTTTTTGGGCAAGTGGGGGTGGGCTTTCCTTGGGTTCTTGATGCTATACAAATTTGGATGAGAAGAGGATTAAAGTAAAGTAAAAATACTTCAAAATACAATGTAAGCTTCTTACTATTATACTACTATTATAATAGTAGTATTATAACATTTTGCTGTTGTATGATAGTTTTTAATTAGTTGAAAATTACTTATAAACCAACTTAGAAAAACAAGAAAATCCTTTACCCGCTGATAATATTGGGTTGTGAGGTTGTAATACCATGGTGCCACCTGTTGGCCATTTTATGTTTGCTCCCATAACAGAAGACACTGTATGAACTAAAATGTATGGTAGGCTGATATAAATGGCTAGATTTGATTACCTGATCTGCCAGACCCAAGAGATCTTCCAAGATGGACTCCAGTTCTTTGGTTGGGGAAATATCTCTGTGTGTTGCAGCCTCAGGCTCCGGGAGTGAGCTGACAGAACTATTACTATTAGTAAAAGTTACATTTTATTAATTCATTATTAATATGTATATTTCAATAGTATTCAAAATTAGATAAACAATGGTTTACCTGTAGACATTTGAACAACTCAATGTGTTGACATTTTCAATAGGTTCACTAAAAGTTTTCTTGGGTATCTGATGGTACAAAAAATATTATATGAAAAATACATGAAAGCAATATGTATAAATTCTTTGAATATATATTTTTATGAATTACATTTTCTTTGCTTCCTAAGGCCAATTCTTCCAGTAACAAATCTATTAAAAGAAAACAGCATAGGTATAAAATAAAGATGTTTCTGATGTTCATGTGATCATTTGTGCAGTCAGATTTTTGCACAGTTGCATTGTTGGGTTTACAGGAAACATGTTGCAGAAGTAAAAACTTGTATTGTGACAATGTTGTAATAATCAATGCACAGAAATGTTGAGTAGCTAATGCAAATACATACATTGCTTAAAAAATACCCTTGAATCGTTTCATTATGGGTCATCTTTATAGGGTATTGTTCATTTTACATAGTAATTTACCTTGTAATGCAATTATTTATTATGTCAAAGGTGCTGTTCTCAACGGATTTTCATGTTGAACAATAGTCTATAGATATACTCCCAACTAGTAATTACCTTGTAATTTAATGATTGTATTATGTCCAAAGTGCTGTTCTCAACGGATTTTCCATGTTGAACAATAGTCTATAGATATACTCCTCACCTAATAAATGCTTGTATTCTGTTAGGTATGGTTATTCGGAGAAACACATTTATAACATTGTTACGTGTTGTAGTTGTAGTAGTAATAGTAGTAGTAGTATATATTATATTATTATTATTAGTAGTAGTAGTAGTAGTAGCCTATATGTATCCACATGTAACTAGTAAAAAAAATACATCTACCAAGTTCATCCATAACTGCATTACTTCCCCATGAAAAACAATGCTGAGTGAAACTCGTTTCTCTTTTGCTCGTAGTACTGAAAGCTAAAGTTTCAAATCAGAAAACTGTACTTCCTCAAATAGAGGACGTTTGTTACCAAATCTGTTTCATGTTTTTGAGCTTCCTGTGTGTCAAACCACAACCATGATGGAATCATAATCTTGTGCATCAGATAATGCATACATTAATATATATTAATAACGTATTATCATTATCATATAGTTTTTAATGATTAAGTTAATTTTATGTGACCATTATGTTCAAAATAAGTACAAAATTGTAAAGTTTTTGTGTGTGTGTGTGTGTGTGTGTGTGTGTTGTGTGTGTGTGTGTGTGTGTGTGTGGGTGTGTGTTGTGTGTGTGTGTGCGTGCGTGCGTGCGTGCGTGCGTGTGTGTGTGTATGGGGGGTGTAACAGTGTAACTTCAAACTTTGAAGTTACACTGTATAAATCAATGGACTTAAGTTGATTAAATTGAATAATTAAACATCACATCTTTAGGTGCAGATTGGGCAATGTTGTTGTTTCTAGTCTTGAGAGAGCAAACCGCCCCAAAAAATAAAATATTATAAGATAGATTCTGCATTTACATGATGAAAGGATCATAATAGGGTCATATGACAGTCATTACCCACCTGCGTTGGAAGGTCTCTCACCCCTCCGGAAGTAACCATTAACAAACTCAAGCAGGTTTAAAAACAGTCAAATTATAGTAACAAAGAAAATGCACGTTTGCATGATATATTTATTGTCACTGTAGAAAAATGTCAAATCGTAAAATGAAAAATAATTGAACTTGAAATTATTTTTAACTATCGTTTTAAATTGTTTGTGCTTGTCTGACAGCGGCTCTCCCCCCTCAACACACGGTTTGGTCCTGCCCGGAACAAAGATTTATGTTTACAGCGCAGCCTTCACTTCACGTTAGCGTTCATACTTCACGGCTATTTATACGTTTTTTACCTCAAAACTATGCCATTTTAAGTCATCTTCTTGGGGAAATGTATGCGATACCACAGTTAACATGTCTTTGTTGATAAAGAAGAAGGGCGATTTGAAAGTTTAGCAATGACAGCTGGCTAACTTAGCTTGAGGTTAGCCAGCAACAACCAGGAACAGGGGCTAACTTTAACTGTCGTGGCACAGTCGTCATCGTTTTGAGGTATTGTTCGCTGTGTTTGGCTCGTGTAGTGATATGTATTTGCACATGTGTAGACTGACTGACATAACCACCTCTCTGAATGTGTAATTTGTGCGTGTGCAATGTCCCAGGGCAGAGTGAAGGAGCCATGGGAGCGGAGAGCAGCGCGGTGCGGAGCTGCAAACTGGAAGAGCCGCTCCTGACATTCCCCTCCGGCCCGACCATGTACTCTGCCGTGCTCCAGGACACAAAACCTGCCTCTGTGTTTGTCCACAAGAGAGGAAGCGAGGACAAAGTCAATAAAGCTGCCAAGGTATTCATCTGACAAGTTCGCGGAGACATGGAGTCCATCGCAGAACTGACACCTATCATTTTAATATTCTAAAAGTGCATATGACAGCCTAGGCTACACATTTCAGCATAAAAGGTTACATGATGGGGCTTAAACTAAAAACGTGCGTAGTTTATAATTGTACTTCCTGGTTGGACATGAGCAGCAGATTCGACATACATTAAGTAATTCTGTAACTTACCTAGCACACGACAACACCTTTTTATTTTGATAAAAGAAGGTTTAAGGTGTCAGAAAATTGTGATCCTTGAACGTAAATTGTTCTTGAATTTTTGATGAAATTTTGTTTATTGATAATAAAGTATTATGCTTTAAAGTAAGCGCTGCTTCCTCTAATTTTCAACTCTCACTAGCCTCTTCAAAATATCCCAATAAATAAAATATGAGCTGCATATCGTGACAATATCATCCGAGAGACCTGGATATTGTTACATCTCATCTGCTCATACCCCACACAGCTACATCAACAAAAACTCCAGCATTCTCTGCATAAAGTGGGGGAAGTGTCTTGGCCAAAGACAGCAGTGCTCTGGTCAAAGCTGAGCTGGGACTGCCAACTTTCCAAGAGGACTCCTTCACCATATGAGTTAATATTCACATTTACCTGACCAAACAATTGACGAGAAGGCAAGGCAAGTTTATTTGTAGCGCACAATTCGTACACAAGGCAATTCAAAGCCTGGGAAAATGCAAAAGTGGAAAAATGCATTAAAATCACAAAGACATGACAGAAATCACAAAACAGTTTAAGACAAAAAGGAAAGGGTGCATATAAAATCATTTCAGTCATATGCACAGCTAAACAAAACAGTTTGAGGCCTGTCTCACATCCTTAGGAAGACTGTTCCAGATTTTAGCTGCATAAAACTGAAACGCAGATTCCCCATGTTTAGTCCTGACTCTGAGGTCCTCAGAGTACGAGATGGTTCAGGTAGAATGATCAGATAATAATAATTAATATATATATTTTTTTCTTTTTTAAATACCTGGTCACATGTGTCAGTTTATTAGTGATTTTTTTTTTAGAGCAACAGTTTTATTTTGAAGACAAAGTACAATTTAAAAACATCAGATGTAACTGTTCATATGACATTTTAATAATCTGAACTCCAGAATTCAGATATTTATAAAATGTTTGGTGTGGATGTAAACATGGCCAGGTACAATTGTAATATATATTTTCTTGCAGCACCTGAAGACACTGAGGCACCCGTGCCTGCTGCGGTTTCTGTCCTGCTCGGTTCAGGACGGAGGGATCCATCTGGTGACGGAGCGCGTACAACCTCTGGAGCTGCTGCTGGACAGTCTGAACGCTGAGGAAATATGTGCAGGGCTTTACGATATTTTGCAGGCACTGGTCTTTTTACACGAGAGGGTAAGTAGCCTCAGTTTTTTCCCCAACCTGTAGTTTAAAATTAAATAAAAAATTAAGCAGAATTTTAAAATTCGTCTTTTTCTTAAACAGGGCAAACTGAGTCACAACAATATATGCATGTCATCTGTTTTTGTCAGTGAAGATGGTCACTGGAAGTTGGGTGGAATGGAAACTGTGTGCACATTTTCCGAAGCGACTCCTGAAGTACGAAAAACTATTGATTAAAACAAACCCTTTTATCTGCTGTGGGTTTCTGACTGTTGTTGGGTTGTAACTCTCTCTTTCCTCCACTTCCTCAGTTTCTTTTAGCAATAAAAAATGTTAGAGACGACAGTTGTGTTCCACCAGAAGAACTGGTAATTCTGTTCTTTTTTAGGTGTTTTTCATTATTTTTATCACACTTTTTCCTGAACCTTGATGTTGTACAATAGGTGGAAGGTTTTGCCATGCTTCCCGAAGAATATGCTTATTCCAGAGACTGTTACTCTTTTGGGGTACTGGTTGATGTCCTTATCCCTTTGCTGGATAGTTATGGTAAACACAACCCACTTCATTGGTGTCAGTATATGATTGTTTAACCTTGATATATTTTTAATACAGTAACTCAGGAGCTGGTGGACAGTTTAAAGAAGTCTTTGCTTTCTGGTTCTCTAAATCCAGACCCGTTGTGTAGGCCACCACTCACCTCTCTGCTAACTCATGACTTCTTCAGGTTTGTCCCATTATTTGCACTTTTATCACACTGTATCAAAACCGTATATATTTATTATTAACATTTTCTGTCAATAGAAATGACTTTCTGGAGGTGATGAACTTTTTGAAGAGTTTGACTTTAAAAACAGAAGAAGAGAAGAATGAATTCTTTAAGTAAGATACTTAATTCAAGCTTGGGAGCGAATTAACAGTTTTATGTTTGTATAGAAAGTGTAATGTGTTTGTTTTGGCAGATTTTTACTAGACCGGATCCAGAGCCTTCCTGAGAAGCTTATAGCCTCTCGCCTTGTCCCTGAACTGCTCACCTCTCTCGTTTTAGCAGAACCTATGGCAGTCAGAAGTTTCCTCCCACATCTTCTAAAGCCAAAGACGGGTAATTAAGACACCTGTATCATTCACCTATAGTGTGCCATTTTGAGTATGTTCAGTGTGTGACTCTGAACTCCTTGGCAGAATCCAGTGTTGGTGAAAGCTCAGAGGAATGCTTGCTCTCTTTACCCCTCTATCGAAAACATGTAACTCCTCAACTTCTGAAGCTCTTTAAAGTCAAGGAGGAACACATTAGGATGGTGCTGCTGACCCATATCCACATCTACTCTAAGTTCTTCTCCCCAGAAGAACTTAAAAATCAGATCCTACCTCAGGTAATTATATTTTTTAGACTTATTTAGACTGTCAAATGTTTAAAGCCCCTGCTTGTGTTTATACCTCAGGTCTTGCTGGGAATGAGGGACACCAACGACTCCCTGGTTGCTATGACTCTGCAGGGTTTAGCCGTGCTGGTGCCACTGCTTGGAGCTCAAGTCGTTGTTGGAGGAGAAAGAACCAAGGTCTTTAAACGCACTACCCCCAACTTCAGCAAGTCAACTGACGTCACCCCTGAAAGTAAGTCTTTGACCCTATAACCCTGAAAACTTCCCTAATCAGAATTCAAATATATCTTGTATCTGTTTGTAGATTCACCTGTACACAACATTGGAGTCTGTCAGCCTCAGATTGCCCAGCCAACAAAAGTCCTGAATTTGTTTGCCAAATCTACAGCAGAGGAAGTCTCCTTAAAAGTTGCCCCCCTGTCATTTAAATCAGGTACAAAACTATAATGCTTTTACATGGCATATATTTAAGTGCTGCATAATGTATTACAATGAAATTCCTATGGGTTTGTGTATCTTAGATGTCAGCAGGCAGCTGTCTCTTCCGTTGAACGGATTTCATCACAACAAGGAAGTGGAGCCACAGCCATACAGCCCAAAGCAGCCCAGCAGAGCAGAAAGACCAGCAGAGGATTGGCCTGACTGGAGCGACTCTGAGGATGCAAATATTGGAGCGGGCCAACCAGTTAGGATTCAAATAGAGTCTTCTGCTGGAGTAGCACCTGACAGCAGAATCCCACGACACAGCACAGAGGAGCCCTGGGATGACTTTGAAGACACTGAACCTACATCAGATCTATCTCCGACCGCTCCTGACCCAGACCCTGTTACAATAGAAGCACCTAAATCAGTGAACCCTACACCAACACAAAATAAACCTTCTTCTAAACCCCTAAAGCTTACATCCACCTTTCAGCAAGCCACTCAGAGCAATGACCGTCCCTCATGGGACAGTTCCTGGACTCAAACAGAGGATTCACACAAGCCATCCAATCCCAAACTAATGTTAAAAAGCGGGTTGGGTGAGGAATTCACAATCAAGGTGAAAAGGAAGGTAGAGCAGGACCCTGAGCTGGACTTATTTGCAGATATGGTGCCGGACATCAAACTGTCATCCCCAGCTCTACCCACAGAGATCGATGAACTGTCCACGTCTAGGAGTGAAAAGCCTAAACCACTAGATCAGGATTCATCCAGTGATACTTTGTTCAATGCTAAGTTTGCTGCTGCCAGTACAACTGAGGTGAGTAATGTGGGATGGGCTGGGAATCAGTAAATTATTTAATACCATTGATACTTGCACTTATGCACAGCATTCAATACACACTTAAGTAGGATAAAGATTAGTCAGTTTAATCCACATGACATTTTTCTTTTTCGTCAGAATGAAGCTGATGGTTGGGACGATGGTGCTGACTTGAACTGGGAGGATGAAAATGCCTGGTGAATCCGACCAAGTGAAAACAAAGAGATGTACATCTTTTAAACACAATCTGCAATATGAAGGGAAATGCTTTCCGGACTTTCATTTAATTATGGGAAAAAGGATTTAACTGGATGTACAAACCTGTACCTGCTTTGCCTTTTGGGTAGTACCATAACACATAGTCATAAGTGAAATTCAAACTGCTCTACATTTTGTTTCTGTGCCATAGTTTTAACTGGTATGAAGGTTTAATCAAGGGGTTCCACTTTGAATGAATGTGAAATAAAGTACATAATTTATTAGTATGATTGTTTAAATAAATATTTTGTTAAGTTCTGTTTATTGTTACAGGTTATTGGAAAGTAGCATTCATTCAACCTTTTGTGCTGCCAGTCACGTTAGAGCTCTACACATTTTGGAATAAAAATATTTATTAAACTATAATACATTCTTTAAAAAAGTGTGAAGACCAAAATGATGTCAATTTCTAAGAAGTGCGCTTGGCTTGACTGATGTCAGATATTAGCTTGTGTAGCTCTTCAAGCCTAGACCCCAACCACTGAGGCGTCATGTGCGTGGCACTTTTGTCCTCTAAGAGGCGCTGTAGAGCCTTCAGAGCGCACTCAGCAGTTTGGAGGTGTCTGCTATAGTCATCTTCACTCATCTCCTGACGTGGCCTCTTTGGACATGGCTATGGACATGACAGTGGTTAAAATATAAACCTGAGACAAAAAGCTTAAAAAATGAAGGGTACATACATATGTAAGGGTTACCTCAGCTTCAGCATTGGTTTCCTCGTTCACTGACACAGAGTCACAATCACTCTCAAGATTCTCATTAAACTGGGCCAACACCAGAGTTTCCATCTTGAGTCTTTCAAATCTTGATGGTCCTTCTTGTTCTCTGACAGTCTAAACACCATATTTGATTACATTATTGCACCACTCAAGTGAATCTACCATGACACTGACCTTACTCAGATAGTTCACCACCAGTGCCTTTGTGTTTTCTTCAGACAGACTCTCAGAAATGACCTCTTCATGATTTGTGCTCTGAACAGGAAGCAAGCACTTAATTTATTTTTTTATTCCAAATGTATACAGTTTATTGGCATTTGCTGTAACAAACAATCGCTGAGTACCTCTGCAAACTGAGAAAATGCATCTAGCGCATGTTGCTGTACTAGCCAAGACGAATTTATGAGAAGCACCCTAAAAAGACTGCTTAATCTTGGCAGAATATGGGTCTGTGGGATGAGGATTATGTTAAATCAACAGTGTGAAAATTATTTCAAAAGTTCAAAGTACCTGACTGTTTGCTGGGACAAATATCATTCCCAATGAGCACAGAAACTCCAGAGTGGCCAGTAGCAGTTCATCCACAGACTTTAGAGACACCACAGCCTCCATACACAACAAGGCCTGAAAAGCACTAGTTAGTTGCATATTCATCACAGATCTGTAATAAAATGTAAATACCTGACAAATCACTTGAGACTCCATATTCTTCACCAGAATTGCAGATATCAAAAGGAGGAGCTCTAGAGTACGCAGGAGCACTGGATGCGATTTTATCTGATAGATAACAAGTATGTCACATAATCTTTGCTCTTCATTAGGTTTGGGGTAAAAATGGCATCTCACCTGGAATGGGTTCATTCGTAACCAAACCTGGGTAAGCAACTTTCCTACAGTTTCCGTATGTTGCTCTTCTGTAGTTTTCTGCCCTCGAGCCACCGCTAAGAGGCCTAACAGCACGAGGTTCTGCAAAGACATAACTGTTAATAAAACTTTAGGCTTTCTTGGCTCCACACCAAAAGGATTTTTTGTCTTTAGTTTGTTATACAAGAAGCTGGGCTTCCACACCCCCAAGGTCAGGGAGAAGTTGCATTTGATAACAAAAGTAAAACAAACAAGAGCGTCCGAATTATGTACATAATAGTTATGCAAGTATAGTTTTCCTTACCATTTTCTTAACTTGTCCAAGCTTATAGTCATCTTTTTGCCAGTCATGCAAAATAGTTTGACCAAGACCGATGATGCTAGACTCAATTGTACATCGTGTTTCCTGAGAAAAAGCTTTCAGGTGGACATGACTCCACACAGGCAGATTCTCCATCAATGACGGTGAGAAATGGTGTACAAACTGTAACTAAGAGGCATAACACACAACAAGGCACACAATTACAACACATTACTCATACAGTGTTCACAACTTTAAGGAAGGTGGAAAGAGAAATATCCCGGAGAGGGTGATCTATCATTGTAAAGCTCGCTGAATAACAAGGATAGGAAAGTAAGAACCCTAAAAGACGTTTGTACAGTACTATATACATTTTCTACATCTCTAACCTGATGAATTGGCGTCATGAGGAAAGCCATTCGTCTCAGCAACAGGCCCAGGTGTGAGGATTGGAAGGACTCAGTGGTTCCACTTTTCACCTGAAAGAATGAGGAATTTAGAGTTAAACATGAGGACAGAGTGATAGTAGCAGGGGATATCATCATGAATACAAAATGACGAGAAGATAGCACTGTCACTCAAATGTAACGTCTGGAGTTACAGTTAATGTATGTAATTTATGTCGTTAAGGTCAAGTGAAATTAACCATATTTTAGTGAGTATGTTCTGTCATCAGTGCAAACGGGTCAATTTCAACAGTCACTACCTACCAGCTGAGCGATGAGGAGGGCATGATGCAGACACAGTTCTGCTGTCCCATACCTGCAGACATGGGCACCGTTGAGGATTACCGTAATAATAATATTCAGCACTTTTTCAAACTAATATTTCAAACTGCAACTATCAAAATAAAGAAATACAGAGCTAGAAACTAAATTAAAAGTAAAAACAGTGCATGATGTATCCTGTTACAATGAGGTGGGCCCTTGGACATTTTGTACACATCTGTTAAAAACAAATTATCAAGCAGCTGGACATGTTACATATAAAAAGAAAGCTGTAACCCACTTCATTTCAGTCAAATCAAACATTCTCAGATGAATCAGGCAGAGTTTGTACTCCAAAACAGTTTTTGTTTTTTTTAATTACCCTCAACTAACCCTGGACTTTTTTTTTACTTTATTACCACTTTATCACTTTAAGTCCATAAAACAAATTTTTAGCTTTAATTTTCAGAGAGGAATTATCCAAATAAAAAATAAAAAATCAGACCATCCTCCAGACACTAGATTTACTGCTCTTTATAAGATCTACCGGCAGGCAGAATTTATAACCTGATATTTCTCTTTCTATTTGTTCACACTGACTTTACTCACAGTAAATCAGGCATGAGAGGCCAAAACTAAAGAGTCCATACAAATGGTATAGGAACAACTTCAGTTTGAAATGGGGCTCATTTTAGTCAGGTGTTTTATGGAAAAATAGGCCCTCTTGATTTAAGAACAGTAAAAGACATACCGTGCTATGAAACACCAAGTGTCTATTGCCAACAAAGCAGTGTGAGTGTCAGCCTGTAAAACAGCATGAACTAAACACTGCTCCTGAAACGAAAGAACAAAATTAAGGGAAGTTTACCAGACAGATCTGTTAAAAGAAGGAAATCAGCGTGCCAGAATAAACAGAGAAAGTGAAAGAACAACTTTGTCTGAATGGGTGGAAATCCTGCAGATTTAGACATTTAACATGTGTAATGTGTTTTTTCTTTCCCAGATTAAAACTTTAAATCGACCATTAAAAAGTAAAGCAAAGAAAATTATATTCAAGTCATTACTGCTGAAGTGGATTCAAACGCACACTAACCAGCAATGCAAAGTAATCAGGGGGAAGGGCAGCTACGCTGGCACAGAGATGAACACAAACGTGTTGGTGAAGTGTGACCAGAGCCTGAGCGTGACCATTCATCATCACCCCCGGCAACAGCACCGGGACCCTTTGCTCCGTGTAGCACATCCGGAAACTAGTCAACACAGCTTCATACAGAGGAAGCCTGAAAAGTTCGATATTAGAAATTGGATGTGCAGTTTGTCTTTGAATTATTTGGTGACAGCATTCATGATCACCTGTGTGTTTCTTCTGAAAAGACATTTCCTATGTACCACAGCCGCTGCACTTCCTCTGGTTGAGAGCCAAGCTGATCCATGACACTCACCAACAGAAGACACTGAGGCAGCTCATGCTCAGGAACAAGTTCTGCATGAGTAAAAATTTGCATGATGAACTCTAACACGTTTAAGAATGTTCAGTTAAAACGCACTTAAATCTGGCTGGAGGGCAACTTCAGCGAAAGCCCGTAATGGCAGAAGCTGGAACAAAAGGGCGTCCAGTGGAATCCGAGCAGCAGCATTCAGCTCCTCAGATAAACCAGGGGGCAGCAAAGGGGAGCTCAGGCTCGGTGGGAATTTACTGTATAAAAATATATATATATGTATTGATGTATGGCTCTTTGCTCTTGAAATAATAAAGAATAAATACCTTAAAATCTGTAGGTAAAGTTGATAAAAGCAGTGACAATACTTTGTCATAAAAATGCCAAACTCCTAAAAAAAAACAGGATAATTAAGATTACTACTACAACTATCCAGAGTGATGGGTTACGTTTTGATTACCTTTATGTAATGAACCAATGCGTTTCCAAAGAATCTGCACATCTTTGCAGATTTCTGAAACAACTTTTGTTCAGCGGATTGCACTGTCTCCTAAAGGAAACATGAGAATTATAACAATGGCAGCAACAGAAAATGAGAGCTACCTCTGACCTCACATAGTTTGAAGACAAAGAGCAGGCACAGGAGTGCTGTAAAGTCAACTATACTAAAATAGCACAGGTACAAAAACAATGTGAGGGAAAATCACTATTCTGCTCATTACAGCTCTTAAATATAATCCAATAAGATTCCCAAAAGAAATTTGAATCAAATAAAGGTTAAATTGGGTTTCTACCTGCAAACCAGAAATCTGCATCTGTTCAGCCATCTCCAGACAATTTTTAAAAGAAGTTAACATGTTATCACACAGGGCAGTGCTGATGTCTTTGTGATGAAGATGCTCCTCCACCAGTGAGTGGTACTTCAGGCTGTGTCTGAAATGTTATTGAAACCCTACCGTTATTAAGGCATCACAAAACAAAATCATGTGCGGGTAAATAGCCACTGACTTTATAAGAAATTTCCATGTGTTGGCGTGAAGTGCTATGTCCAGGTTGGATATAATTGAGCAAATATCCAGGAGACTGTGGATGACTTAAAAACACAAACATATATTTCAGAACAACAATTGATAATAATCATTTTCTTAAATCACACAAGTACTATGAATGGAAACTCTTGTTAGACCAAACACACAGAATAAGAAAGTGGCGTTACAAGGTATACAGCAAACAAAGTATCTGTGTAGTGTCTATACGAGCAAAAAGATTAGTACAGCACACACCAGTAACAATGTCAGAGACTTCTTCCTCTGAGGCACTGCTGTCGACAGAGACACGGTCCAAAACCTCCAGCAGGCCCTTCTGCAGGGAGTAAGCCGCTTTAAACAGGGACTGCAAAAGATCGGCCACGAGGGACAGACGGCCGCAGTAAACCACCTCACTATCCTAAAACCATTAACAAAACTCACCAATCTGAGGATTGACATAAAATATGACAGCACAAACACAACAACTGACCTTACAATGTTGAAATGTGCTCTTAAGAATTTTCAAGACACAAGTTGGTAAAGAACGAATGGCATCTAAATATGGAAGTTCATCAAACGAGCAGACATGTCGCACACACGCCGACAGGGAATCAATTATCTGCATCATTGACTAAAAACAAGTGTGTTAATGATGAACACGTGAAAGCAAGTGGTGCATGGTGCATTATACCAGTATTATACCTCCAGTATTCGTCTGAGAAAAGAACACAGTTCTGTGTTTTGGCTGGACAACCCTCCGACCTGGTCCAGGATCTCCTTCACCATGCTGTCGAACACTGTCATGGCCTGTGAACAAGTGTCACAGTCACAACAGAGGACATGTTATATAGAAGTGAGACATCATTATACTCGGATAGTGTAAGTGAGTGGGCTTTACCTTCGGAAGGACCTTAGAGAAGCACTCATCTTCCAGCTCCGACAAGCCAATGTGGGGCAGGAACATGTCTGTGATTATCTTCAGAATACCTGCTAAATGTAAATGACCAATTAAATATGTAGAACAGAGTCACAAACCTGCAGTAAATATATTGTCAACATTTCAGTTAACATATTGTCCCTGTCACTCACGTATATGGTCATCCCAACTTTCTGATTGGTGATGCAAAGCGTGAAACCAGTTATGGTAAATGCACCAGAAGGTTCATTTGTACAGTCATTATCGAAACATGAAAGACAAGACAAGATATTCTGTAATCTTGGCTTCGAAGCACTGAGTATCAACTGGGGGAAGTTTGGAAAGCGCTTAATGGCACCAGTTATTCGCATTAAGCAAAAGGATATTGCGAGTTTGGGGAGGACAGCCTTGAGCTCCTGGCGGCATGTTTCCTGACTCCACTGAATCACCTCGTCCAGGAGAGAAGTGTTGGTCTGGGACATGACGGCCGGCCTCCGGAACACAGCAGCACCTCAGACTGCAAAAACATGACTCACTGCAATTAAAGTCATCACAACATCATTAAAGAAGGTCTACAAAGTCTTCAGCACGCGCCAATTTTCAGACAGAACATGCGCTGTGTTGTCTAAGGGAAAAGTTAGCGTTATAAAGAGTTAGCCTAATAGCCTTTTAAGTTTGGTCAAGTAATCAGAGTTCTCACCATAAACGCAGTATTTTTGGGAGGATTTCTTACTGACGAGGGTGTATGATGAGCTGTTTGTACTCTTCTGTGACTACGTAATTATACTAACTTCTGTGAAACACAAAGTTGTAGGGAAAAGGGAAAATGCAGACCACAGTGCGCGCGGTTGTTTTTGTCGGATGTGACGCAGAAACCAAAGCTGTTCGCTGAATGGCCACAACCAGCCACATGTCATCAGGCTGTTTGCTGATTGGCCACAACCAGCCTCATATCATTAGAGACGTTTGTAGAGCGAAGGCGACTATTAATAGTACCTTTTATTTACAGACGCCTTTCAAAACATTGAAAAACTCACTAGAGTGGGAAATGTAAATAAATAATTGAGCCTGGATTTAAAGAATCACTTACCAAGATAACGGCATCTCGTGGGGGAAAAACAACAGACTGATATGTGATGGGTTATAATAATCTGATGGGCTATTTATTTTTAATTTGATCCAGAGAAGTTTGTACTTTATAAACACACATAGAAAATGGCTTTTTTTCCATTCGTATTCTGTTCCCTCATTCACAAACATAGTTTTGCCTTCAAAATCATTGGAGGCAAGTTGGGTGAAATGTTTTGCCCGTGGACATACCAACAGCACTCATTTGAACAGGGAATAAACTGCCAACTTTTGGGTTAGTGAACATTGGTTTGGTGCTTTCCCCTTCATGACTTTGTCCAATTAAAAAAAAAAAAAAATCTGCTTTGATTCACAAATTAGGATCCAAAAATACTTTTACTGTCAGTTACGCTCTCTTTCTAATCAGAGCTTCCTACACTTCCTTTGGGCAGTTCAGTTGCGAGTGCATCTGGAATTCCATTGTATGATGATATGATCTGAACAGTTGCAGTAAACCCCCACACCCGTGTGGCTGTATTGTTTCTCAACAGTCGAGGTGTGAGCCGCCATTGGTTCAGGAAGGGCCATCACGCTTTATTATGTCCCCAAGTGAGTTGCATACATGGATATCAGACAGGATTTACACATTTCAGTTTCAAATCTCTTTACACATTACAAAGGCCTTTAGTGTTTAATTGAGATGGGGATTGTGCATGGATGCATTCAAATGACCCATGTCATTCAAATATAATGCAGATATTTTGGTGGAAAAGTACAGTAACATGGCAAAAAATGTACTCAATTACAAGTACTGCTGCCAAACCTGTACCAAAGTAAAGGTATGCAAGAGAAAAAAATCTACTTAGAGTACTAGTTACCTTTTTAACAAAGTTTCAGTATAATTTCAAATCTGTCATTTATACAAAATAAACTGAAAAAAGCAGAATTAAGATGCTTTAAATGGAATTCTGAAAATTCTTGGCACTCTGGCCAATCAGAGCAGGCAATGTTTTTGGAGTTTGTAGGTTTGGTCTTTAGAAGAGCTGGAGGAAGTGGTCCAAAAACGAATACAATGTAGTGCAAATATCTCTGTGTAATAAATTATTAACTATTGTATAAACTTAATAACTTATTTTTGTTCATAAAAAGGACGACGACTAAGGTCCATTATTTTTCACTGCTACTGGTTTATTTTTGTTGGTGATAAAATCCAGGGGGAAAAAACCCAAAATGACCTGAATTTTGAAGACAACTAATGTGCAGTGGTTAATTTTACTTTTCTGAGACACCAATGAAAATGATGTGAACCACCCATTTGTTTATCTAATTCTGAACAATACAACTTTCCATACAGGATATGCAAGTGATTTCAACCAACTCACGCCTTCCTGTATGGACTTTACGCCTGGCACATTTCCACCAAAAACATAACACTGGTTTTTATTTTTTGTCATCAGACCAGGTGACATCATAGCCACTAAAGGCACTCTTCAGCTTCTGTGCAGACTCGGCATGGTCAGCTTTCCCAAACGCCTAAACAAGAGACTTTGTAAGGGTTTTGTACATGTAGACGTATAGGTTGTGTTTGTAGACTAATAGACTTACAGTAGATTCACCAAAGACTCTTATTTTCTTTTCAGAGCTGTTGTGCTCGATCTTCCCCCCTCCAAGACATTTACACTCCAAACCCATGGCCTCCATGGCTGGACTCACTTTCTCAAAGATATGATCTGAAAGAAATATGAATATGAATAGACTGCAGAAAGAAAAATAAATAAATCACTGACTTTGTCATGAACTATATTTATATTTTTATATATTTCTATGTGACTGTTTTAACAAATTTGAATCCTAGATCTCCATAATTCAACAGGTAAAGTTTATAGCTCTTGTTTAGGAAGTTGTACGGACATTATTCAAAAGCCCACAAGCTCGTGCACATCTATCATGACATCTATCCAAAAATGTCTGCGTAATTGCGCACACAGCTGCGGCAGGTGGTTCTGGCGCACTTCTACAAGCACAGTGAATTCAAGCAAACTTACTGTGGTACTCTGCACTTTTCGTGCCCCGAACTATATGCTTAAATGCATCGCCATCTTTGACTTTGATACTTAATAATATGTATTTGAATGTTCCCTCTGGATCAATCTCTACATCGGGGACTGTAGCCAGAGTGTCTGCCATAGTAGCGGACGATTCAGTCACGGCTGCTCCAAACAAGGACAGATTATTCTCTGCAGTGCAAATGAAGACTGACCCGCACGCAAAACACCAGCCTTATACGGGCTGACGGTCTGCTATTAAAGAGACATCCGGAAGTTTTTCACTGAGCTGCACCAGAGAGACTCGCAGGCGCCTCCTACTGGCAATGAACGAGAACTTTTCTTCTCATGGGCTAAAGTTGTCTTTTTGGTCCTTGAACTGGGATTACAGCTGCAAGTTCATACAATACTTTAGAATTTAAATATTTTAGTAAGTCCAGTCCAAACGTTTTATCTTGAGAAACCTCAAGATAAAATGTATTAAAGTTTGAAATATGAAGCAGTGGTAACATTCACACTAGTAAAATGGCCTTATGTCCTTTTTTCCTTTCCTTTGCTTTTTATTTATGGATTTCAGGTTTTATGAGCTTTTGAAGTTCAGAAGGTGATGAGCGTTCAGTTAAAAAAGGAAGGATGTGAAATGTCTTTCTGGGAGCAGTTGAAGGCGCCTCCGCTCCAGTTACATGTTTCCTGTCTGTGCCACTGAAAAAAAAGGAAATATCCGCTCAAGATCAAAGTTTTAGTTGGCAGAATGTTCCAATTTTATATTTTGATATTTTCTTGTGAATTCATAAATCTCTCTATATGTTCTCTTGATATTGAAGCTTCCAGGTAGGCCAAACATCACTAACATTTGAATTAATTAATGATCATTATTGTATATTGAATACATATTAGAGAATAAAGTGTATAACTGTATAATTTGCAAAAGGAGAACGCTATAACACAAATTATGAATACCATTCCATATTCTAACAAGTTTAACTATGCAACAACAATTTAACAGATGTCAAGAATGTAAATAAGAATGAAGAATATTTCCGGGATCCCTGGTGGGATTGGGCACTGGAGGTGTGGGGGATTTCCACTGAAAATCCCAGTCATGATGTTACTTCCCGGAAAAGTGAAACTCACTGGAGGAGACTATAAAAGAAGTAACAAGGTCTGCAAGTACTCAGATGCAACTTACTGCTGTGTGCAGCAAAGACCACAAGCTACGAACAACTAAGAATCATCGACTGGATATTACACACTGCAAAATGGTAAGTGAAGAAGATTAGTAATGTATTTTCATAGTATTGGTGCTTACAAAATTCATACTTTTTTATCAGATGAGCTTTGGACCAGGTCAAACTTCTACTTCAGGGAGGATCAGTTTGGTTTGTCTTTACTCAGGTATGTCCTTTCCAAATATTCTTCTTTGTTCATTCATTCATTCATTTGTCACATAACAAACATCCTTTTAAATTTTAGCTATACTTTTTTGGACAAGCATCAACTGCTGGTCTTACTACTATTCAGAAACCACAATGAACTGGCAACAAGCACGGATCTATTGCCAGCAGTATTACACAGACATGGTGGCCATCCAGAACCAAGAAGAGATAGCACACCTCAACAGCCGGCTGCCCAAGAAAGACACTTACTACTGGATTGGTATTCGCAAAGTCAGTAATGTGTGGACCTGGGTAGGAACCAACAAGACTCTGACGGAAGAAGCAAAAAACTGGGCATCAGGGGAACCCAATAACGGCAACAAAGATTCCAGGGGGAGTGAGGACTGTGTGGAGATGTACATCAAGAGACAGTCTCAGGCGGGCAAGTGGAACGATGAGAGATGTGAGAAATTCAAGACTGCCCTGTGCTATTCAGGTAAGAAGCTAGACATTTACCCTTACACATTTTATTTACAGAAACATGGTAGAAATGGGTCAGAAAGTAATCCAACCTTACTGTCAACAGAGTATATGTTATTGTACACGTAAAGTGTTTGAATGTAAATAATTACTAATAAGAATTACTTTTTTGTTATCCAGCTGCCTGCAAAAAGGATTCTTGTTTGTACGGGGAATGTGTGGAAACCATAAACAGCCACAGGTGTCAATGTAATGAGGGATTTTATGGGGAAAAGTGTGAGCATGGTAAGAAACTTGAGTTGAAGGCTATTTACTTTCCCTTTTTCATGCTTCTGTCTAAAGTCTTTATATATATTGTTGTTGGCAGTAATTTATTGTAACGAAAGTGAGGTGACGGAGCCGGACAATGGAAGAGTTAACTGCACTTACAAGTTCGGAGAATTTGCCTTTGGTTCAGAGTGCCGGTATTCCTGTGAGGAAGGATATCAGCTGAGTATACCACGACCTCTTAAATGCACCGCCAACAAAACATGGTCGGATCAAACTCCCACTTGCGAATGTAAGTTGATACGCTTTTGTGACAGACGTAATATTAGTATTTAGGGGAGTAGTAATATTCGTGTCGAGGTACATCAAAATATGTATGGGTAGTGTGCTCACTTTACTCATTAATTAGTGTCCATAATGAGTCATAGATGTACATTATTTGAACTTCATTTTAAGTGTTTGCACAAATAATTTGAACGAAAGCAAAGAAAAGGTACACACGAATAAAGTCATTATGAGGATTATTGTGACAGACTGGTTTAGTTTAGCAAACCATGCAGGGGTACTCTTTTAGCATCTGTTAAGCATCTTTCTTAACATGTATTTTGTCCTCTACAGTAATACAGTGTTCAAAGCTGTCCAGGCCGCAGTGGGGCTCAGTGAGATGTTCAGATCCGATGGGCGCCTTCAGTTTCCAGTCCACATGTGAGTTTACATGTGAAGAAGGATATGTACTCAGTGGATCTCAATCGGACACTTTGTTATGCGGTGCAACAGGACAGTGGAATGCAACACAGCCATCTTGCACTGGTAAAATTCAAACCCTAATTCAAATTACATTAGATATATATTCTGGAAACAAAATAATCCCTCACTATCTATACATGACTTTCTATTGTTTTTATGTCTAGCTGTTCAGTGCCCTGCTTTACCAGAGCAAAGAAATCTCATCATCACTTGTGAAAACTTCAGCTTTGGAGGTTCATGCAGCTTCAGTTGTGCCACAGGCTTCAATCTGGTGGGAGCCAAAACCGTAACATGCACTTCGTCTGCAGAGTGGAGTAACAGCGTGCCATTCTGTGACGGTAAACGCGCACAGTGAACTTTTCCGTCACTTTTTGTATAGGCTGCGGTAAATGTTCTACTTTGTGTGAAGTGAACGCATTGCCCTAAAGTGTGAATGTTTATGTTCTAGCTGTGCAATGTCCTGCAATCCCAGAGATGGAAAATGCCGTTGTAAACTGCAAGGGAGATGCCAAAAGAAAGTATGCGTACGGAAACTCCTGTCACTTCAGATGTCTGCCAGGATATGATCTGGTGGGACCCAAAGAATTAACATGCACTTCATCTGCAGAGTGGAGTGGAAATGTCCCGTACTGTCAAGGTAATAGTCCAACTAAATTTACATTATTACATTATCCAATTCAAAATAAACCATTGTTGAAGTGTATATTTTTTGTTTTTTTTAGCTATGTACTGTCCAGTGCTCGAGGAGAAACTAAACCTGAAGATAAACTGCAGTAGAAACCAATCAGAGCCGGCACCTGGGTCGACCTGTAGCTTTAGCTGTGAGCCCGGCTTTCAGCTTCAGGGAGCAGAAACCCTCTGGTGCTTAGAAGATGTCCAGTGGGATGAGGCCATGCCAATGTGTGAAGGTATTGTACACTTTGTGGAGATTAATTGGATAAATCTAGAAAAAACTTTTAATTGTGTATTACAAATGGATCTGGACTGTATTATTTGTCTAGTCCAGTGTTTACCGCCTACGATAATATTAAATGGCTTTCCGAGTGCCACCAGATCTAAACCCAGGCTATAACAGTATCTATAATGAGTCATAGATGTAAATTATTAGTTCAGGGATCCAAATGTCAAAGCACTACAAATAATATCAACCAACACAAACAAAAGGTACACACGATAAATATTAAGCATTTTTTGAGCATTGAAACATTTTAGAGGTAATTGTACTTGACAGGTGATTTTAAGTATATTTTAGTATATTTTAAGTGTCTGTTCAGTGCTCGAGGGAATTCATTTGTATATCTTAAAGCATAAATGAAGTATTACAGTTTTTCCATCGTGAATGTTTGTTTTAAAATAAATTAATTATTTTATTGGTCTATTCATTAAATTATGGCCAATTAAATGCCTTGTTGTTGCTAACTAGAGATGTGTTATTCTAAAGTCATGTGCCTGCTGAAATGGGTTTGGATTTCTCGTTTACATCTGTTTATTTTTTACAGCTGTTGTTTGTCCAATCCTGGCGGCTCCACAAAATGGCCACATCAACTGCTCACTCCAAGAGTCAGTCTACAACTCTCAGTGTGCCTTCAGCTGTGATCAGGACTACACACTCCACGGGCACCACATACTTACCTGTGGTCACTATGGCAACTGGACAGGAGACACGCCCACCTGCAAACGTAAGATGTCACAGATTTGATATTACAAACAGCATAGATGAGGTAATTGTTCAAACCTGGTCTTATGGGTCACATCTTCTGTTCACAGCCGCACCGTTCCAGGCGACTCTCATTGCCTCCGGAGTGGCAGCAGGGGGCGCTGTTTTACTGTCCGGTCTCTCTCTGGCCATATGGATCCTGAAGAAATTCAAGAATAGGGCATCAAAGTTTGACTTAAGCAGGTGAGATGAATGATAATGAACTGTTGTATTTTTATTTGTTTTTATAACATTACTTACACTTCCCTGTTGTTTCTGCAGCTCTGACATCGACGTCCCGCCACAGCACTACAAAAACAGCATTGACAGCCTCTTATAGAAGGTTTACTGTCATATATCATCGATATAATTAAAGCCATGCATGTACATCATTTTGAGTACTTTGAAGCAGACTTTGGTGCTTGTCTATGTAGTTTTTATGTTTTTTGTTTTCATTTACTTTTAAATGTATTACTCCTAAGGGGTTTTCTGGACATTATATTGGAGCATATTGTTCTACACTGTTACGACTTTTACATACATGAAAAACTGTGAAATTGCTGCTCAAGATTATTGTTCATACTATTTATAGCAATTGTTTTTGTTATTTGTGAATCGATTAACGTTTAAACAATATATTTACAATAAAAATATATAAATAAATACTTAAAAGATGACTTATTTCAAAACTATAAAAATCCAATGTACCAGCCTTTAGTGAGTTGTTTTTGTTTTTAAAGTAAGAGTTAACAACTAGTCATTTGAATACATTGTATTGAAAAACATTGAAAAAATTTACTCTTGTGCATTTTGTGAATAACTATTGGTGTAATATATAAAAAATAATGATGCAAGCAAACAGATATTTAAATTAAAGACTCAGCTATAAGTTAAGGTACAAGAAACACACACTTTAAAATCTCATCTCATATGTTTTTCCCCTTTTATATGTAGTAAAAGTGCCAAATTTCCTTCTGGTGTCTGCTAAAATGGGTCAACATTTATTTAACTTGTTTACACTCTTAGCTCTCAGGACATTTATACAATAGTGTGCCACAAAAGCATCGGAGAGTTAATGTGTTTTCCAGATCAGAACTGATTGCTTTGTTTATTCTAACAGGTCAAAGCTTGTGTCAGCATTTTAAAGGAGCTGAAATGCCACTTTACATTTGAGTGTAGAGTTCTTATTGTCTGAATATACATTTTATAAATACATCAAAAGATCTTCAATGATCCAGACTGGCAAATGGGGTTAAAAAGAAGTCATGTGGATGTGGTTTACGTTTACAATAAAAAATCCAAATAAGACTCTTCCTCCTTTCCTCAATCTCATTTTTCATCAGTTCCTTTCAATGGGTGAGGTAAACTTCCAGCTATTCTATGATGGATTTGAATAAAAACTGTAATTTAAGAGCCACTTTCACCACAAAATACCGCAAAGACAGAAGCCATAGCACTATGTTGACGGCATCGGTGCCGTACCCGTTTTCACTTATTCATATTTGATACTAGCATTTGCTCACATTCTTTCAATTGACTCAATTCAGAACTGACAACATTATGAACTGGACACAAACCATTGTGCTTGGTAAGTACACCTTTTTCTTTAAGCTTTCTTTTCTTCTTTGACATCTTTGGGAATTTTAAATGGGGAGTTGGAACAATCTACAATTGATAGGAATTTTTTTAAGGAGAGGTACAATTTAGTTTCCTTATCAAAAGCTGGAGGGACATGCCTGGTACCTTCAGATTGAAATCCTTTAGAAAATGGAAATCTTTCCCAGGCAGGCAAATCTTCCCATGATGTCCAAACCAAACTCAGGAGCCACTACAGGTTGTACTGCATATGGACCTAAGAAGGAGATTTTTAAGGAATTGACAATATAGTCACTATTTTTGAACAGGCTGTATTTCTTAAACTCAGAGTCTCAGAGGACTCAGAGGGTATATGCTGGGACCGTGAGGCCAATTGCCTTCCTTAAATCTTAAATCTTTAAAATTATGTTTTGGATTTGCTTTCACAGCAGCTTCTTTGGTGGGCATCACTGTGGGTTGGACATACCACTACTCCAATGTGACCATGAACTGGGCTCAGGCCAGAACATGGTGCCGGGCCAAGTTCACAGATATGGTTGTGATCCAAAATCAGCAGGAGAACGACTATCTCGTCTCTGTGCTCCCCCAGAGAATTTCTAGTCCCTATTTCTGGATCGGAATCACAAAGACTTACGCAAGTAAGACATGGACGTGGATCGGAAACAACAGCACTTGGGTGGGGAGCGAATCATGGGCCGAAAATGAACCCAACAATAACCACAGTTCAGCGTTTTGTGTTGAGATCTACACAAGCAGAGGGCGAAACAGGGGCAAGTGGAACGATGAGAAGTGTAATGTGTTGAAGTATGCTACCTGCTACAAAGGTGAGGGATCATAATAATGATTTTAGACCTACCAGCCTTCTCACATCATCAGAGAGTACTTGTTTACTTGCAGCTCAATGCACAAACACGACTTGTGACAGAGGAAGATGCCATGAAACAATCAATAATGTAACCTGCCTCTGTGAACCTGGTTTTGTGGGAGACAGGTGTCAAACAGGTAAGATGTGTGTGTGTGTGTGTGTGTGTGTGTGTGCGTGTGTGCGTGTGTATGTATATCTATCGATCTATCTATATATCTATATCTATCTATTAATAGCTATATCTATATATCTATATATATCTATCTATCTATATATATATATATATCTATATATATATATATATATATATATATATATATATATATATATATATATATATATATATAAATATAATATAATATGTGTGTATGGATAAATGGATAACTTAATCATGTTGATATTATGCCATTAAATGAAATATTGCCTATTTATTTGGTCAATAAGTTCTGATTAATTTAAGAAATGTCCAAACTACTTCTTGTTACTTCTGAAAATAAACAAAAAAGTTCATGTTATTTAACAAGTTCGTCCCAAAATAGTCCTCTCTGGGCATGCCCTTCTCAGTGCACCGCTGCAAAACAAACATTACTTGGGACATGGTGTTCAAGGATCTGTTTCTGCAGTTTCCCATGAATCGATTTAGAAATTTGCTAAAATCCTTTTCAGCACTGCCTGTCTAAAAATACGACACGTCAGTTACAGTTTATGATGGAAAAATATAATCATCAAATTACCCAAGTAAAACGTTTAATTTATATATCAAATAAGAAAATAAACGCTTATATGGTGTTTCAAGAACTAAAAGATGTTCGACAGTCAAGGACAAACAACTGAAAATATAAATAACAATTAATTGTAAACTGTAGATTAAATAAAATAATGTGTATTGGTGTTTTAATCACAACAAATACACGCGCTTGCTTTAATAGACTGGAATATGTTGAATGAGAAATCGCTCATTACATTTTCTGTACAATAGACAACTATTTTGAACGAGCCTATATTACCATGGCAATCAAAATAATGCATTTAATCAATAGTAACATTTACATTGAAATATTATTTCCACACTGTCTGCATTGATTTAAATTCTCATGACATTTCTGTAAGTGTTACCGACTGTAGCTGCGGACTGTGCCCCGGTGCCTGATCCCGATCACGGAGAGCTCAGCTGCTCCTCCGTGAACCACACTTTCAACGGCACGTGTCACGTGACCTGCTCCTTTGGCTTCCTCATCATCATCTCTGCAAACATCACCTGTCAGACCAATGGTCTTCTGGAGCGGACCCAGACCGGCTTGTGCAAGTAAAGTGGAACTGTATTATGTTGATGCCTAAATGCAGAAATATTGCATTCTCATATCTTTTAGGTTATAAGCAGGCTTTGTTGGCTGTGGCTGGAGGTGGAGCCATCTCAACCCTCTGCTGCATCTGTTTTTGCTGGATGCAACACAGGAAGAGTAAGTGAATTCCAACATTTTGTTTAAATGTTTCAGTTTAAAAGGTAATGTTGGATAATTCAATGTTGATCTATGTGCCATTATTTGTAGGAAAGACAATCAACCAAGTAAGGTAATAAAAAAAAAAAAAGAAAAAGGCCACATGAGAATTTCATATTACAAACATTATCCCTCTTTTATGTGCATTTATACATTGTGACTTTTGTTGGTGTTTTTCAGACAACTTGAAGAAGATAACCCCTCCAGTGCATTGTCAGGATAAATCTCTACTATGTGTCTCTTTTTTGATATGTAACTACTGAGTACATTAGGTTCCTATCGAGATTTTTAAGTAGTTATACCCTGTTTCTGCAGGGGACACCTAACCGCTATGTACTACTTTGATTTATTTGTTATCACATTTTCTTCACAGGCATTTCATTCTCAGCAGGAAAAACACCATTCTTCTTCAGAGTGCCATGTATTGCTGCTTCCTTTAATTGTAAGGTTTATTACCTCAAAACGTGACCATCATTATGTAATGTTTATGTACAAAACAGCACAATAGTCATAATATATTATTATGGCGTGTTATGGTGACAGATGATGATGTCTCTATTGAGTCTATATCCTGCTCTGGACAGAAATACATTCAAAACTGTGTGGTATGACTTTAGGGTAAAGTTGAATAGAGAACTTTATGAGTTGGCAAACCTGATATTATCATTTCTATTTTTAAACAATTGAGTTTAATGGTTACTGGTGCGGTGTCTTAGCGCCAGTCTTTTCTCCACAGCTTGTGAACGCCCCCTGCTGGAATCAACATAGCTATAAACTCTAAACACAAACACATACACATGTGATTATTAATTTCACAGCATACATTTGATAAAAAATATAAAATAATAAATTGCATGTAATAAGTCATGTGATGTGGATTGTATTAAATTGTGCAAAGGCAAGACGGTTTATGTGGAGAAAATTTACGAAACAACATTTTGGAACACCGTATTAGCGGCAATAGCTCAGTCTGAAGCTGTCCCTCTTAAGACCAGCATCTGCTGTTCTTTTGTCCTTGGGAAAAACCATTGACTGTATTGGCAAGACTCGTCTCACTGAAGGTGGAAAACTGAGTCATTATCATTGCTCCATCATGATGCAGTGTGAATATGATTACACCTCACATTTAAGAAATGCATTGATGTATCATAATTAATTATGTGGTCATTAAGTTTCTTAATTGCCACATCATTATACTGTATTACACAGGATGCTTTTGAGGAACAATGTAGGATCTTCAGCAGATCCTAGGCATCTGTTCTGGTGCTGCAGCAGCATGAAGCCAATTAAAGTGGTTAAAAGACAGAAGGTTTTGGCCTGTGAAAGGTGCAATAAATAACCAAACTGTTGACAGAAAGCGGTCTGGCGAGTATCACAATTATAATGAGGTTATTGCTGCCTGCTGTGTTTGTATGATCAGTTTGCTGTTTTTTTTTTCCCTGATCCCACCCACTGATGTTGGCAACATATTTGCATACCAACTGTGCTCAGGCTTGAGCACAGGAAGGGGAGAAGGCTTTGCAGGTGACCACCTTGGCGTCCGTCCCTGATTGTCTGTTTCATCCATTCATCCGCAGACTCAAAAATGCATTCACAACAAAGAATGCTATAGCTCTGAACATATGAGTAGGCAGATGCTGAGGCTGATAAAGACACATAGCGCAAAGACAGAGCTCAGCTGCCTGGCACAGACATACTTCACTGACAGACACTTAGATTGTTCCTGACCATTGACTTCTCCCTGCTGCATGCTCTGATTTCATAGTGGGAAATATGATATGGGTCCAGGAGAGGGTTCACTGCTGGGGCAAGGAGCCACTCCATACAGTAGGCCTTCATATCTTGCAGTCACCCTGGGCACTCTTCCCTGACACAGCTTTCAGCCGCTGCCTTGTCTGAAGGCCCCTGTTCTCAACCTCTCTCCCCAGGAAAGGTGAATTCCAGCTGGGCACAAAGCCTGGGTGGTCTCCGTCAGCCTACTCCAAGGAACCGAGAGGAGGAAAAGGCAGAAAAATTCAGAAAGTCAGCAAAGGCCTTTGCCCACGAGGAGCACAATGTGTTCGTTGATGCTGGCGGCTTGGATTTGATACTCACCTGTCCCTGACCCACACAGCTGTCATAGCCCGACGTTACCATCTGATGATCTGACCAACAGACAGGAAAAGATGTCTAACTTTTACCGAGATGGGCCGATAAGTCCTGAGTATGGGCTGACCCAAATACCCCTGTCTGACAACTACGCACCCGTCTTGTCTCACACACTGTATGTTGATGTCTTTTATTGGTCAATGGTGGGTTGTCCAGCATACACACAGAGAATAAATACAAATTCACTCAACAGCTATTTACATGACTCTTTTGTAAGCATTCAAATATACATATGCTGTATAGAGGTCTGAAGTGTCATGCAGGAACAGTTGTCTTAGCAGAGGCTGCACAGTAACAATCTCAGCAACTTCTGTCACAGTTTGTTGTACAGTTGTATCCATTTCCATTAATACCTTAATTATTGGTCTAAAAGTCTCAGGAGGTGAAGTATGAGTCCTGCATCGAGTAGAGACGGTCGATGGGCGTGAGCAGAGAGGAGTCACCGAGATGGAGGCAGTCGCTGTTCGTTATGTGACACATGGGATCACTGTCCATGTCAGCATACAGGCCTTTAAAACCTTTAAGCACAAACAGAAACAACAGTGGAGATAATCCTCTTAAAAAACAAAAAACGAAAAATAAAAAAAATAAAAAAGGTTTAGATTTCTATTATTGAGCTGCAGAAGAGAATAAAGAGGCAATTGTCCAAAGCTTAATGTTTTAAAGCTATGTACATTATTGTTAAAAATAACTAATCTATCTAAAAAAACGGCAGTGAACAATGTTTACCATAAGGGTACATGTGGTCCCCGGGCATCTGAGGAGGAGTCAGGCCCTGTCTGAAAGGGTCCAAGTCAAAGTCGGGCTGCTCCAGAGAGGTGAGCCCCATCTGCTGCTGCTGCTGCTGCTGGATGTGGGAACAGGAGGAGGCCAGCTGCTCCATCTCACTCAGGACACCACAAGAGGGTGCTGTGGTGGGATGGAAAATACAAGAGGAGGAAAGGCTTTTTAGCTCTGTGAACTCAGTGAAAGCGCCTGAATGAAACAACTGCTACTATTTTGACTTCTGACAAAATCTTAAACATCACCAAATGTGATGTGACTAAACAGGAATTAACCAGGATACATTGTGGATCCCCATTACAATGCTTTAGGAGACAGTTTTTAACGATTATTTGAAAGAAAATAACACTTGTGACACTTGAATATTGTGTGTCAATTTCAAATAATATAATAATCAAAACTCAAAGCACTCAATATCTTAAAGTGCTTATGACAGGTTTAATTGGTTTCAGCTTCCTTTTATATGCAACACTGTGAGGACTTGTCCCCATTTTAAAGATATAATAGTTTTAAATGGTTTAGCAACTATGGCAACGTCCTAATTTCTCCTTCCTCCTCTTCTGAAACCAATGGATACATTTCACTTAAAGTAGTGATGATTATATTTAAGGTTTTGCTATTTTTCTGATGTTTGACAATTGGTGAAGTTTATATTCCTGGTTGCACATGAAGAGCAAATGTGACAGAGGCAATTCCACAACTGTTACCTAGCAACCATATTATCAACAATTTGACATTTGACAAATGATAATACCTGACAACACTCTTGTTTTTTTAATTTATTGTTTAAACTGTTATAATATTGTTGCGTGTAAATTGTCCCTTTATTTTGGATGTATTGTCACATTTTGATGACATAGAAGGATACTGTTTTAGAACTCAGCTTTACTTCCTGACATTTTCAAGTTTTCTTTTTCAACTTTATTTCACAGATCGCAACTTCACTGATGTAACTCTATGATACAAATTTACCACAAGGACTATTCCTTGAAATTAAGTAATACTGTTATAAAAAACATGTGAAACTGTTTTATGCCCTTTAATATAAGCCTATTTACCAGTAAATTACCTGTATGCTGTTTAGCTTGTTCATGTTGCTCTTGACTTTGCTGCTGCTCCTGTTGCTGTTGCTGTTGCTGACGTCTGGCCAGCTTCTTCATCTATAGAAACAACAGCCAAAATTAAAAAGTGCATACCGACCAACCCACTGTGGGCTCCAAGCCACCCAGCCAGCTTCGTCATACGAGCATGTTCACTCAGATGAAAAGTATTAAAAAGAGTAAAGAAAAAAAAAAGATCATTAGAGCAGGGCAACCACACACAAGCCCACTTTGTGAGGAAATATGGGTTTAATCTTCAGGGATCTCTAAGGCAGATGTCATCAGTTTCCTGTTTGAGCAGATAACTGGCCTGATTTGTACCTTGGCATACTAACACAGTGGAGAAAGAGCCCTCTTATCTAAGGCTGAATGTAAGTTTGTTTCAGTAAAATAAGGAGTATAGTCCGCAGAATAACAACAGGAACATTTTTCACATTAGATCCAACTATATATATTTTTTAAGTATTTATAGTGAAGTGGAATAAAAAACACATAATTTGTTGTAAAATTGTTCACCAAAAAATTCTGAGATCATGATAAAAAAAGGTAAAACATAATATTGTCTTTTGAACAAAAGGCATTGTGCATTGCGCGCGTGCCTGTATGTGTGTTCGTGTGTGTGCTTATGCTTACTTTGGCTCTTTGGTTTTGGAACCAGACCTGCACCACGCGCACACTTAGGCCGGTCTCTGCTGCCAACGTCTCTCTTACCTTGGATTAAAATACAGGAAGGAGACATGAACAACTGAGCTAGAGGACGACTCAAGGTGAACAAAAAACACATATTATCACTATTATTATTATTATTATTAGTATCCTTTATTTAACCAGGGTAAAATGTTTCAAGGGTGATAGGTCAAGACTGCAGCACACATAAAACCAAAAATTACTGACAAATTACTGACATTTACGCTGACACTGGTTGAGACAGTGCATCTTTATGAACATACATGCTGTAGACACGCTGGATTGTAGACATGGGCTCATTCATCCGTTGTCCAGCATTCACTCACACAACACACTCTCTTTCATACACCAGCATACTATTGTACATGTTTTTATTGGTAGGGGAAACCGGAACACCCGGATGAAACCTACGCAGACACAGGGAGAACATACAAACTCCACACAGAAAGGTGCGCTACCGTGTTGCATACAAATGTCTGACATGTGAACTAGTGTAACAAATGGATTGTTCATGTCTGTTTTGCTGAAAGCATGTTTTAGGGGAGGTGGTCTTATAAAACTCTCACATCTAAATTTGCAATGTTTTTCTAGTATGAGCAAACAAACTCTAGTACAATCTACTCTAAAGTGGATGTCTTTTTCACCAAATGTCACAGATATAATCACTTTAGTGAATACATTCTCTTACCTTCCGACATGGCTTAGACGACACTTCGAATGAAGCTTTGAAGGTGCGCCTCTGTTGAGTGGTTAATATGGTACGAGGTCTTTTGGGGCGCTTGCACTCGGAATCATCAGATCTGATTGTCCGGCTCCTCTCGGGTTCATCTTCTTCGTCTTCCTCATCTTCACTTTTACCTACATACATAAAGATAGAAGAAATATGTACCCCAAAAGAATATTTTAGGCAAATGCATTTATAGATTGTAGTTATATGTTGATAAGAAAAATGCTTAATTGACAAGTTTAATTGATACGTTCACACATAGAGTGTTAGAACTAAATGCTCCCACAAATAACACATAAGATACATACTTGTGTCTGAGGATGTAGGGCTGACCAGGCCTTGATGGTAGTGGTCTCTGGCACACATGAGCTGTCCTGCTCGCAGCACACAGCGGTCGCCTGTCTGCAGGCGGCAGGAGCACACGCTGCAGGTGAAGCAGTGCAGGTGAAACACTGAGGGCCCCGCGTGCATTACCAGCTCTGAAGGGGAGAGAGGCTCCGAGCAGCCTCCACAGCGCACTGCAAACAGCCTGAAACACAAGGACCAGAGAGTAAATACAGCAGCTTTTATTGGCAGTGAGACTTAAGGCACAAGCTCCACTTACACATAATGAGGCCCACACAAAGAAAATCTGGTTTACTTGCGGAATGTTGTCGAGTTTATCTGTCACTCAAAATCTGCCTGTGCCCCCCACATCCTCCCACTCAGACACATACCCTCGCTGTGGCGGGTGTGCGTCTTAGCGCCTGGCAACACAGCACTGGTTTAGGCTGAGAGACTGTTGCCGTGGCTCCGGCTGCCCGTCCGGGGCGTGCTCCTGGGGAGGCAGAGAAAGGCTCTCTGCAGGCCATGGCTCCAGGACGAGGGGGGAACCAGCTCTCCTGATGGGACAGACCCAGACGCCGCTCACAGGAATTATCCGCAGAATTATCCTTAAGACTGCTTAACCAGAGTGGGACAAAGGGAGAGCCAGCCCCCGAGCAGCGGTACCATTGTCCGCTGTCCGACACTGCCACATTTCAGGCCTGTCCTACAGATGTAGCGTCATCATTGTAGAGATGCTGCTTATCTTCCAAAAAGACTGGGTCAAACACCAGTCACACATAGGCATGAAAAAGTTATTGACCCCCAACTGGTTTATTTCCACATATTAACAGCCATGTTGCTCCTAAAGAATAGCTAGAAATGTTCTTTTAAAATCTCCTGTTTTCTTTTTATCATATGTTAATCAGTACCATCAAGATAAGGTAATCCACTAAATTAATCTAAACCGCACATGAAAGCTCCTATTATGTTAAGTTATTTTGTTTATTTGTTTACTCGATCGAACAGCAGTGATTAATCTGCATCATGGTAAACATCGTTGAGTTGAGTCAAAAGTCGTGGGCAGCTACATCCTGAATCCACACATTGCTCAGAGTGCTTACTGTTGCTGTGGTGTTTCTGGGGAAACTTAAGCCATGTCCCAGAGGTTGAAGAGGGTCAGCCTGGCTTCTTGACCCGTCGAAGGCTGTCTAGCCTTAAGCAATGGTATGTGCTTTAATATGGCCAGCGTACTGTCTGAAGTACGCACATTCCTGAGGAGACCGAAGACCGCGTGTCAAAGGAATAATACCAAATGTTTTAGCGTTTCCATAATACATCACTTATTTCAATATGATGGTAATCTATAATGACAATGGGAGCACAAAGTGTTTGCATTAAAAGTTGTTTGAGCATTCAGGTTTTCGAGAAATGCTTTTCCATTATACTCTCGTCCACTAGTTTGTGTTATTATATTATCCAGCCCAGGACTTTTAAGCCATGATAATGCATACGTAAGAGTATCTTGGACACTTATGGAGGAGCTCAAAGTGTTTAATATTTCAAAGTTTCCGTCTACATGTTAGGCCCAGAGGCTTTGTCCGGAGTGCGGGAACACTCAGTCACGCTGGCTTTCGACATGGTAATTAGTGACATAATTATTGGATGATAACAGTCAGCAAATGCATGCCTCTCTCTGCACTCACAAATCATTAGACTAGAAAGAAATTAGACAAAGAAAATGGCATGATGCAATGCAAGCCCACAGTGTTTTGTTGTTTTATTTTGACTTGAGTTGACCTTTGGTTGTCACTGGTGCAGTGGACAAACCCAGGGCAGATCCTGTTTCTGGATCAGGTTCACCTGGTCTGGAGCTCCACACATTGTGTATCAGATACAGATCAACGAGTCAACTGCAGCGTCCATACGGGACAACTAATCTGAGGACACATCTGATGTCCACTGGACTGTCCTCTGAACTCTTTATTCAGTCTACTTCTGCAGACACAGAGGCAGCGCAAGCAACACACTGTAATGGAAAGACTGCATCTACAAAGGCTTCTCCTCAAACAACATAATAGTCAGTTCTACATTTGCACAAACTACCTTGTCCCTGGGCAAGACACTTTTAAGTGTCTTAATTGCAATGACACAGCAAGGTCATCCGCCACTAAGTCTAGCCAAGTCACAGAGCACAGGCTCACTATGGGGATCCTTGAAAATAGAGAGAAGTTCTTGATAAATGAAGAAAAACAATTACATCCAAGCCTTGACTTCACATATCATAGCCAAAACCTTTAATGTGGTAAAGTATCGCATGCTAATATTTAAGTAAATCAAGAATTTATGTATGAACAGTTCAAATGCATGACATATTTGGTATATGCAATTGTGACTATTGTACGTATATTTTATTAATAATAATAATATCAATATTAATAATAATATCCTCTTATTGTATGCGACACCGTGCTTTGGGGTGGTGAAGCCCAGGCTTTGAGTATGCAGTGGGACAGGGCACAGTGGAGACCTCTGGGAAGGACTTTGGCACTCTGCCTCCTGCTAATTGGTCAGGTCAGATATCTCATGGTTGAGTGGGCGTCGTCCCATTGCTCGACACTGAAGCGAGGGTGCTTTTCCAGATGCCACAGGACATCAAATTCTCCAAAATAATTTGCACAGGTCCTGCTGTAAGACACACCAGACCCACTTACAGCTCTGCTAATTACCTCATTGTTCTGATTTTATTTATGGATTTTGCCTTAAAATGATCTGTTTTATGACTTATATCACAATTGTCAGTGATAATAAGATAATAATGAACTGATAATGGTTGATTTTAAATAGACTGGTTTTATTATAAACATGGGAATGAGTTGCTGCATCCTTAACACCAAATTGTTCAGACTTAATGGTTTTATTGTGCCTACATTAAGTCTTGGCTCAAGGCCCAGGTCTACAGGGGTGCATTACAACATCATATTAAAGTGTTTGCACCCTCATTTCAGGTGCGTTAAATAATGACACTTAATGGAAGAGTATCAACTTTGCACCCCTTTGAAACTCAGATGCCCCCTCAGTCAGTTTGGCGGGCCTGCTTGGCTCCAGTTTATGTGTGATCCTGTTAGTGGACGAGCAAGCAGGTAACACTGGACCGGCCCGTACACAGTTATAAAGGGGGGCCACCTCTTCCATCGGACCATATGTTGTACCCAGCTTGCCGTTGCCACGTCAGTGGGCCTCCAAGTTTTAACACATTTTGACAATGTGTCAGTTTGTTTTTCTCCTGGTGTGTGTGAAGGTGGTCAAAGATTTTTTTTTAACATATATTCAGTGAATGTGTGTGGCTGTAAATGAAGCAATAGCATTTTCACATTTACGCTCCCTAGCCACACTTTCTCCTCCAGTAACCTTGTTGTTTTTTGTTTTTTTTCTGAGAGCTTTGTGCCAAATTTGGCTAAAGTTGACTTTACACAAACAAAGCAGGGTGATTTCTGAATGAACGTCTATTAATGTACGAGGACTGAAAGCTAGGAAAGTCAAAATAGCCTTACAGCCCAAAGCAAATATCGAAATAATACTTTTGCATCAAGAAATGATGCCAAACATACTCATTCTTCAAGGTCAAATCTTCAAAAGGTATAGGCCAAATTATTATTATTATAGCTGACCTGAAGTCAAACAGAAACAAAATCCAAGCCTATAATAGCCATGTAGGCATTTATAGGATGGCATCTGTTTATTTTCATTGTGTCAAATGTGTTAATGATTTAAGAGCTTGAATGGCTGGAAAATAAAAAAGGCCTTCTGTTTGAAATCTTATGTTATCAGAATGTTCAAAATTCCTGAACGGAGGCAACTTTTTCAAAGATAAACCAATATCTACATGCTGGTTTATAAAATATTTTTAACAAAAATAAGGATCAGTTCATATGTTTTTCTATAACAAAAATAATAGGATGGACAAATACAATTTCTAGCCTCAAATATGTATTGCTTACAGAAATGTATGTACTACGCCAACATTTCTGTAAGCATTTGTCCAGTGATTTCATGAAAAGAAAATGCTTCATGTCTGTCACTAAATAACAAATCATCTATACATTTGTATAGATGTATCTCAGTGTTTTTTATTTGCCAAAACCCACTTCTTTTTCAGATTGTGGTATTCTGAGGTTACTCTATGCTCCATTAAAATCTATTGACCCGGACCAATAACTCTTCAGCTTGCGACTGCTAAGCAGGGATAGTACTTGGATGTAGACCACTGCAGGTGCCACAGTGGGACGGTAGTGCACACAGTCCTTGTGTCACCATGTGTGCTGGTGTATAAAGGAGAAAATGCGGATGGAAATTAGCCCATGGCTACAATCCAGTGTTTACAGCATGTGTATTATGTATATTAATTTCATATTTCTTTTTCAAACTATAAATAATATTGCTCTTCACTTTGCCTCCATGTTACCTTTGTTCCGGAATTTAGAATGTATTTATTTACAAACTTTTCAAAAGTTTATAGAGATAGTTTAATATGTTCTAATACTTAGCTACAATCAGAGTGTTAACTAAAAACAAAAATGTGGTTGTTTGAATAGAAAGTAAAAGCAACAACCATAACAAAAACAACAACAGTTGTTTGTGAAAGTGTCATATAAAACAATGGCTACATAAAAGGCGACTTACAGTGCGTAGTCCTTTTTGCAGTAGAGTTTACGGTCACGTAAGAAGCAGGAGTGCGTCAGCGTGTCTCCGCACGCGGTGCAGCGTACACAGCGCTCGTGCCACAGGCCGTCGGTAACTCTGAGGAGAAACCGGTCTGTGATGGTTCTGCGACATCCCGCACATACTGCCTTCTCCGCCATGGCTGCAAAAAACAGGACAATTAAGAAGATGCTCCACAGCTTTCACTCAAAGTGGCATGCAACTTTGAACGGAAACGCCAATTAACAGCTATAGCTACAGAAGAAACAAACTTGAACAGATAAATTAACTCTGAATCTGTTCAAGTTACATTCACCCGCATACAGATTGGTAAGAATATTAATAACCGTTATGAACTTAAAGCCTTTGGCATTAGGTTCATAACGGTTCATAATTTCAACCAAACAAACGGACCTGTGAAAGTTCCTTGCAGACACGGTGCTTCACTTCCCAGGCTTTTTCAGAACATTTCTTTAAAGTTTGTGGACAGCAGCGCATCAAAGTCCCGCTCAAACCGCGCTGCAGCGCTGCCTGAAGTGTTTGATGAGCTGGAGGAGCTGGAGGAGCTGCAGACAGAGCAGAGGTGGTCCCGTGGTCCCGTGGTCCGTGCAGGTGCAGGTGGCCCTTTCTCTCACTGCGCTTCTGCGCTCGGTCTTTGTCTGCTCTAGCGTCTCTCTGTTGTCTCTCTCTCTTTACGCGTCATGTGCGAAAGTTGAATTACTAGGCCTACATGAAGGGCGAACATATTTCCTAACTTTCTGCGAATTAATAAGTATTAAAACGATTTTATTACAAAACTATACAAAGATGACTAAAATGAAATACTAATGTTTCTTAAATTGTAGATAAAGATTCAGTTCTAGTCGTCTGGACAGTTTTTAGAAAAACAAGACGTTTCGACTCTTCTCCAAGAATCATTCTGTATCTTTTTCTACAATGAAATACTCCCGGACGAATGAAGGAGTACACCAAATGTTTCTTAAACAACATCATTATTCAGAAACGTTTCTCAACGCTGCAGTTGTTTGCACTTTTTTTACTTGGAACTTTTATGCATTAGTGCCACTTGCAGTCACAAATGGATGCTCTGTGTAGAAGCTACTGAACTTGTGTTGTTCATTGAACGTGTTTTATTGTTATTGTTTATTTTTCTCAGTTTGATCTATAAAAATATCTGAATATGGAAAAGGCCCTTGCAGCACTGTTGTAATGCAGCGCCATCCAGTGGCCAGAATAAGGAAATCAGGGTAACCCTTTCCTTTCCAGTTCTATCATACATTTTATGTGCTTTTCATATTTTCTTTTTTTCCCTTTCCGTTACTTGATTTAAATAATGCATAAAAGCACTTTGTGGTTGTCAAGTCTTTCCTTTGCATAATTTTCAGGGCACATCCGCAACTACATTTTAGAACAAGTTCAGATAATTAATCTCAAAGTACATGACATACATTTTGTAACAATTCAAATAACTTTATTTTGTAAGAATTCACAGATATGGTTTGTACATGGAAGAATGGTTCCTGTTTTATAAAATTTCATACAGTAAAATAGTATTTTCAAATTGCATTGTGTTGCTTTGAAACCTGACATTATCTATTTACAATCTGTTGAAAAGATTGTGACAGTGTAGTGGATCCTCTCTCATCACTTACCCAACCCTCATAATACTTATTCAAGTTTATCTGCTGTTGTTAGGTACAAAATATGCTGCTATACAGTTTAGATCAAGTCTTTTATAGATCTTCCTCTCACTGTCAATAAAGGGGTATGTACAGGGGCCAGGGGGGGGCTGGTGTCATGTGATCTGGTGCGGCGCCTCTAGCATCTCCATCAGGAACGTGTCGATGGGCGTGTCGCCGATCAGTTTAAAGAAAAACAAATGTTCGAGACATTTAAGGCCAATGGACCGTAGAGCAGGAAGGCGAAGAAGGAGCTTTGCAAATCTGAAGATACACACATTAAATATAATATAAAACAGCCCTTGATAGCACAATTAGTACAGAAACACAAATGACTCACCTGCCTGGCTGGTCTGGATATTTTTGTTTTGTATATGACTCTAACGAAGCATAGACCTTTTCCCTCAGTGCTTCTACTTCAGACGGATTAGATAGACCCTTTGCATCTGTAAGTATGACCAGATTTGGTTAAAAACATCATTAACAGCAAGAAAGGGAAACTTCAAAACATCAAATACATGTCACATTAAATTCAATTTTCTTGCATTTTTCTAAGAGATTTATTGTGAGTAAATAAAGTTCAATAAAAGGATTACAACAAACCTGGATTAAAGAGAACGATGGCTCGTAGACAGCCAAGCTCTGTTTTATCCATCTGCATGTCTTTCATTTTAGAAACTAGCTCCGTCAAAACTCTGCAACAAAAACACATACACTGTATTAATCAAGAAATACAATTTTGGTTTCAACAAAGACTAAAGACATAGCAGGTTTATCAAGTATATTTTGTACCTGTCAAAGATAGATCCTACCCCAGCGCTGTGGGCACTGCTCCTGTGGACGTGGAGCCCTGTGGCCAACAGTATGCCGTCTTTCACTGTGACAGAGCGATGTGAGAATGAGGCTATGAGCAGCTCGTTCCAGCCTGGGGGAAGAAATACTGTCAGATTGAATTTTAATTCTGTGCACATTATTAGACATTCATGAGATGTGCACATCCATCGCACTCAATTTTAAAACAAAGGGAAAGGTGTAATACTTGAAACCAATTTCAATACCACAATGATGTTTCAGACAATATGATGTAATTTTCAACCAAAAATGTGCTTTCTATGAGGAAATACATCTAGACAATTGTATGTCTATTTTTGTTTTGTCTGTTTGTGCATTTGTCAAATGAGGTCCGTGTTTGTGGAACAGAATCTCCCCTAGGGTACAATAAAGTCTTAAGTCTAAAACTATTCAGGGATATTTCCATTTTGTCCTATTTATGTGATTGCTTTTCAGTATAAATACTTGTTCAGGTGAGTATCTAGTTTAATTACCGGTACTAGTTTTTGAATCGATTAGTATCTGGGAAGAAACATTTCTGTCAACCCTAATACCTGCTCGAAGTAAGATAACTTGGTCGTCCAGAGGAAGTTCAGAGAAGTGTGGTATCCTCTTGGCCCACTCTACCAAAGTGAAGAGCTGCTTGTCTGCTGCTTGACAAATGTTTGTGACAGGGTCGTTGGTCTGTAGAAAAACAAAAAACAAGGCACAAAACAACCTTTAGTAATTTGTCACCAATAATAGAGAACAAAATGTATTTGACTATAGGCGTCAAACTCAAAAACGGATCCTGAGCTTGTAGTTTTACCGAGTTGCCAGAGCCTCCTTCAGAGTACGGTTCTGTTTTGGGCTCCACAGCCAACTCTGCGTCCAGGATCTTGTCCACAGGCATTTCCTCGTTGAAACAGCTCGTAGACTCCACTTCACTGTCACCTCGCTCTTTCCCACGCTGTCTCTCCTCTTGCACAGCTGCACGTCAATCAAAAGACCGTAAGGATGGTTGACAAGATGTTATTGCTATATTTATCAATTGATGTATTTATTCACTTGCTTACTATTTTTTCAAAACAATACAGCACAAATAATATAATAATACTAAAATACCCCCAAACAACCCGAACCTGTCGGGGAAATCTTCAATCATGACTATTTACAACACTTATATAAATATAAATATGCCATATATTTGTCATCAGTTAAATACTCAATACAAAGTGTTGTTGTGTAACTAACCCCAGCCTGTTTTGACAGAGGTCTGGGTCTGCAGAGCGGGCCACCCTAACGGGGAACCAACCACTGGATATATCCGCTATATAGCTTGTTTACTATTGTTATCTAAAATTTCTTTCTATCATTACAAAATACCCAAATAGTAGACCTTAATACATACTGCACACACCTTCTCTCTTCATCCCCATGGCCAGGCACTTCTGGTAGCGACAGTATTGGCAGCGGTTGCGCTGGCGTTTGTCAATGAGGCACTCCTTGCTGTCTCGACAGGTGTAGGTCAGGTCTTTGCGTACTGTTCTTTTGAAGAATCCCTTACATCCCTCACAGCTATAAACACCGTAGTGTTTCCCTAAAACATGACATAAGATGGTGCTTTGATGCTGGCAGGTATCTTGATTGTAAAATAAATGCATTTTAAACATTTAAGTTGCCAAATTAAATCAGACACCATTTATTTAATATCAAAATTAGTATTACACTATATCATACTTTATTTGTTTCAAGATGATGATTTTAATTATTCCACTATATACAAAAACATTTGTTTTCAATGCTTTAATTTCATGTATAAAAGGACAATAAAAATCTACTGTACATTGTTGCCATTTATTTGCTTTATTAATTATTTATTTTAAATAAGAAAATAAAATATAAACATCTAGTCATAATAGTAACATGTTTTAAAACATTTGTTATAACCATTATAACTAGGCTAATGTATACCCTGACTTTACCTGAGGAGCGGTCTCCACAGATGGCACAGATGTGCTTGGACATGCCTCCAGGACTCGTGCACTGGTAGTTGATGTTGCCCAGGTTTTGAAGCCCTGGTGGAGGCTTGATGTCCTCTGAGCTGCTAACATTGTTCATTGAGTTCATCTGAGGATGAAAGGAAGGAAGAAGTGGTTACCAAAGCACTGAACTTAAGTAAACTGAAGAGAAAACAAGTTCGAGTCAAAGGGCCTCTGATGTCTCATGACACTCTCACTTCCTACATTTTGTCACGTTGTCTTCCGCTCAAGTATCTCAGCGTGTGTCCCCTCCCACACGTGTCTCTGGGGGCTTCATGTTTGGTGAATGGGCTGGGCAGAGACTTGAGGCAAAGACTTGTCACACAGGTTTTAAAGTTGCTGTCAGGGAGAGTATACAAGCGTAGTCATGAGGGAACTCACTATAGTTTCAACAAACATGCAGCAGATGGCGCTATTGACCAACGTTTCTAGATTTGCCTACAAATGAGGAACATACTAACAAAAAACATACTAAATATAATACAATAAATCATATTTCTGGAACCTCCAAATGTAGAATCTGTAAAATAATATCTATCTATATATCTATATCTATATCTATATTCTTATGTTATGTCCCACATATATAAAGGGAATTATATATATATAATATATATTATAAATAAAATTAAATATAATAAATAAAAGAATGAGAGAGAGAAGAGAGGAGAGAGAAGAGAGAGGAGAGAGAGAGAGAGAGAGAGAGAGAGAGAGAGAGAGAGAGAGAGAGAGAGAGAGAGAGAGAGAGAGAGAGAGATAATTCCCTTTGGCTTTGCTGCCAACACATTAACACACATCTCAAGTCATCTAAACAGAAAGACCTTCAAGAAAGCCCCATGAGACGCTGAGGTGTGAATGACATACTGAGGTCAAAACAACTTGGGCGCCCCACTACTTAGTTTAATTATCAAACCATTGAGTATGAAGGATGAAATGTGTAGAAACTAAGCAACAAGTGTTGTTTTCTCCTCATATTTATCCTTCATGTCAGCGCTTCTCTTATCATTCTAACACCTTTTGACCTCCAGTGATGAAAGCGGCATGCACATGTTGTGCATTTGTTATGCTGTTTATGTGCAAACATCTGCACTCCAGCTGCAAAACAACAGGCATGACCTACATATGGTCCCATGTCCTATATATTTGATGCACAGCAACATATATGGCATCCTCCTCCCAGTCACCTCAGGCATTTCCTATCACTTATTTACGATGAGCACTCTCTTTTGAATATCGAGCCGAGCCAAGGTCTTGGCAGCTATGACCTAACACCACAAGACAGTTTACAAGACATTGCTCTCCGCCTCTCCAAAGTCTTCATGCTTCAGTTCCGAGGCAAAGCACTCACACTTAAATGAGCATTCAGCCCATGTTTACTCTGTTGTTGAGTCAATGGGGAAGGCTCTTCCTTCACTTGATCTGACTGTATTCACAAATTATTGCATTTTACACATGTACATTTTAGAGTACAGGGAAGTGGATGAAGGCTACAGATTAAAGATGCATACAATAAATTGTGGAATAATGAGCTACAAGCACCATCTATGGATTATTGATGCATCATACAATCTTTACATGCTGTCATGTATGTAAGATATGCTACTGCATGGGAATGAGAAAGAGTTAATGTAACATGCATGTCCTACACAAAGGTGAAAAAAGTAATCTGGATGGCCAGATTTACTTGTAATGTAAAATACAGCCACAAAGCACCATTATAATTCCCATGACACTTGCACTTGTCACTACCCTATATGTAGTACAATATTGATACTACAACAGGTATTACTATTTAGGGTATCTATCAGTAAACTACTAAAGTAGTCTCAAATGCAGATATTGCTGTTATGTATGTATATTTAATATTAGAAAAGCTTGCCTCATGGAAGAACTCTCACTGACCCTGAGGGCGCAATCTATAGTATCATAGACCCACTGTATGTTATTGTCTGCAGTGGAGCCCGGTACTTGGCATTGGCCTGAATCCAGGCTTTGAACCTCATAAGGGCATCAGTTTGTCCATATGATTATCACTACACTGACCGCTCTGCGATAAAGAGGATTTTAAACCACACTTAAAAAGCTACCTCCATTAGCTCATTCTATAGCCTTTGTTGTCCTCTATAGGTCACAGAATAGAGTCAGGCTGATGTTTTTATATACTATTTGATAAGAAAAAATCTCTTTGCCCTCCATGATTTGTAGGTGCTTGAATTGAAGTGACATAAAAGCAAACAAGCATACAAAATATAGGTTGTACTAGCACTACTACTACATCAATTCATACAATTTACCCATATAATATCTACACAACACTAATGAATATTATTACTTGTGCTACTAATATATAAATGTCTTATATATATATATTTATATTTATTAAATTTGACAACATAACCGTCTTTGACCTTAATGACCTCAACATTGTGACAAACTAAAGTGCAAGAATGCATAAAATACAAACCTTTGTAAGAACAGCATAATCTAATAAACAAACCAAAGAAAATCAATTACAAATGCACTTATGTTCATGGGTCCATTAAGGGGGTAAGTGAGTCTTGCATGTGCGCTTTGGAACCGCTCTGGGATGACCTTTAAGTGAGAAGTTTAAAGGTCATCAGAAGGATAGGAGACGAAGGGGAACGCCAGAGCATGTCACACATCGGATATGTCTAACCTTCATCTCGTGCCCACAGTTACAGCTTCCAAAACTCAACCACATGATTAAGAACTGAAAAGTGTAGAATAAACTAGGGCAGTGATTCACAACCTGAGGTTTGGGGACCAATATCGGAGGCATTAGAGATTGCAGGGGGTCTCCAGAGCTCTGTCTGGTCAGAGGGTCAGGTTATCAAAGTCATTTGTGCAAATTAAATAGTACAGATCTCCCCAAAAAATATAGAGAATTGAGTTTGGGAACATAAACCTTTGTCTGAGATGGATGTTTGTTAGTAATCATGTTTATTCTGTGATATATTTGTGGGTGTACAGTTTTTTTTAAAAGATTTTTGTACCCGTAGGCTTTATTAGACAGGAAAGACAGCGTGAAATGGGGGATGAGAGAGAAGGGAGGACATACAGTAAATTGTCGAAGTCGGGATTCGAACTCACGACACTACAACCGGCTACACATGGAGCCTGGCATACGTGTGCCTTAAACACTCGACCACCAGGCAGCACTGGGTGCGCAGTTTTACAGAAATGAAGTCTCCGGTTCATGTTAGAGGGGCTTCCACTGACCGCTCTGCCAGTATCATAAACTTCTAAAAGTGTGAGCGCGCGTTTTTATTGTGATTTGGTATTATATTTTAGATTAAAGCTGTGGTGTCAAAAATGATAACATACTTAAAGGAATATTTTGTCGTTTCGGCTTGGTGATTACTTTTTCTGTCCCATACAACTGCTATTAGCAATCTATTTTACAAACAGAGCTCCTGCTAATGCTAATACTTTTGTCTTTCCCAATTTTCTCAAAGACTTTCAAAATTTCAAATAGCAAGAGTTTAAAAGGCACAACCTGCAAGCTTTCAAAATGTAATTGTATTCATTTATTTATTTATTTATTTTAAGTTTGTGGGAAAGTGTATGTAAAATTTACTTCCGGAACCGAAAGTGGTGGTTGAGCTCAGTGCCGCTGATAGAGGATTTTGAATTGTAATGAATTCACAAGCTATTGTGCACCACTAATATACATATCTAAAATGAACTATAATTATGTATTATTATGTAGTTATACTATATGTAGTTATACTGTACTATTTTGAACACTATAACAAGTAATCAATACTCTAAACTTGCCAATACACAAACAATAGATAGATAAGGCCCATACTTCAATTATAATCTATTTCTACAAAGTCAGAAATAAGTATGATTACTGAGAATATACACTGCTGATGTTTTTCTGAACATGTGTATATTTTTCACCTGTGGGCTACTGAGTGGTCCGTAGTTCATACTGGAGGGAGACCCTAGAGATGAGGTGATGACGGGGTACGGTGAAGCCAGGCCGTTCATGGGGGATCCTAAAGTGGACATTGGGGACGGTAGAGGCCTGGAGGTACTGATGACTGAGGGGTGGCCCACCATGCCACCCATGTGATGGACGTGTGGGTGGCCACTCATGGGCCCTGAAGAGTCTGAAAGAAGAACAAGAAGAGGGCTATAAATAAATATTTATGGATGAATGTAGACATGTATGGACAAAGCTGGCACCTTACTGTATTACATTTACTTACTTTTGCCACCTACGGCTGCTACTATTCTAATGGTACTGCCATTACAATGACAGATTATTTTGTCCAATACTTGTTTAGTGAGTTTACTTGAGTGAAAACATTCAATAGAGAGTTGAATGAGATCATGTAAAATAATATCTACAATGATCAAACAGAAGGTTGCATCTGAAAACATGAAGAGGGCCAACAATACAAATATGACTTTCCACAGTCAATGTTGTGTAAATATCCACAAACTGCAGTCACATGTTGCTGACTATGTTTCGCATCTATTGATGTAAACTGACTGGCTGGCATTTACATAGACGACCTACTTACAAAAGCTGTCATTCAAGTGATGAAAGGGCGTGGTGAGTAATATCATGCCGTTGCCGAAGCCTTGAGCATTTTCATTCATCATAAAGACAAAGGTCAGTGGTATACACAAGGGCTGCATGATTTGGCAAAAATATCTAATTGCGATTTTTCAGAATTTTTCTGTAGTACAATATTGCGATGTTAATAATAACACACAATAGCACAATAGTGTGGCTAATCATAAAGCAAGGCACAACTGATCAAGCGTCTGGTTCAAACACTGCTCCAACAGGCTGACAGAGGGAACGAGAAAAAATAATCATACTCCACCAAAACTATAAACATGATAACATAATTAATACAAGCACTACAAGGTTATTGTGTTTACCACCTCACTACACCTTGGCATGCATGCACAGAGATGTTAAGTCACTTTCTATGTCGGACTCCTGTATGTGAGTGTGCAAATGTGGACTGTGGCAAGGGGCAAGTGGACTCAAGTAAGCTTTTCGGTAATAAAGTTGAACAGAGCCCACTAGAGCACCAACAACGCACAACTTTCCATCAACCATCTGTGTCAAAAGTGTTCTTAATACACGAACATGTGTTTGCCTAAATAAATATCACTTTAAAACCATCTGCAGTGAGAGATGCAGATAAAGCAGCATCCTTCCTCTCACAGTGCTCTGCAGAACGCTGCTGATGTGGCGTATTCAGAAACGATGAGTTGAAATTTTCTAAAAATAGAAACAGCAATAACCAATATTTTACTGATCGGTTACAAACACTTGCTCTTGGCTGTATATCAGTTCACCTCAAAACAAAACCTGAAGCTATTTTCTGATATGCACTCAATGAGAATGCGTTTTGTGCAAAATGTGTTTTGTAAATGTCATTAACCTGGCCCACTGTAATTAACCAAAGCTTACACATATATGTTGTATATTCTCTGCCATATTTGTCAAGTATCACAGTGTTTACAAGTCTATACCTAACAAGCATGTTGTGATGGTAACATTCAGTTGGACAGAGGAAGCACTAAAAATTTGAGTTATTGCTCTGTGCTTTCAATGAATTGTGAAACATAATGGAATGTGCCACTGTATGTAATACCAGTGGAAGTGGACACAGTGCAGCCCACAGCTGGCCACTCTTCCATCTAAATATGCTACGGGACAGACATTGTGCAACTTCCTGTTTACAGCCAGAACATTAGCCCCGCCCCCTTTCTCACTACATCTGATCTGCAGCAGCAAAAATTTCAAAATTAGGGCTTCCCTTTCTACCACAGAGCCCAAATGCAGAAGATTTATAATCCCATTCTTACATTGATTGCATTACATTTAGAAGGACAATAAAGTATCAGAAGAGCAAATCAGTTGCTTTAGCATGTGAGCACTGCACAAATGTAAAGAAACTGTCTCGTAAGCTTGTATTTCTTTACCAAGTCATGCTCATGTAGATGCCTCTCTAATAAGTAGAAAACTTTACTTCTTTGAACACATCCATTACTGAGCACAATAAATCAAAATGAAAGACATCTTCATCAGTTCTGGATAAGGCATGTAAGTGTTCGACTTGTAGGATATAGTAGCAAAGTGTGAAATGTGCTGTTTATGTGCGTGGATGTTTGCCAAAACATGAATCGTCCAGAGCAACCCAGAGTAGACTCTACTATCCTTGTATGACCCACCTCGACTAGCTGTGTCAAACCTAACCCTAACACTATAACTGAAATAACAACAGACTAACCTGACCACTATTTAAAAATCACTATTAGAAACTAGAACATATTCACTTATATGCCTAAAAGGATTTCAGTCTAATCAATGCAAAGTGGTACAAGAACGCAAAGCTCTATTTAAGAACAAACAAAGACAGTGACCTTCGACCACTGGTGTTGTAAATCAAAGGTTATCTATTGCCAAACTCCTGATACAAGTTCAAAAGATTTTCAATCTGCTGCGAGAGTTACACTGACCAGTCCCAGAAACAAATTACATTCAACAACCAAAAAAGTACATAAATAAATGGCTTTAATACATATGCACATTTATTGCTGCCTGGATTGAATTAATCAGAATCAGAATCAGAATCAGAATCAGAAAGATTGTCAATGAACAAACTTCACAGACATAGGAACTTGTCTCGGCATGAAGGTGCAACACAAAACACTGAGCGATAATAAAACAACATGTATTCAGTCAAACAAAAGGGCATGCATTAAGAAACAATTTAAAATTACTATAGTATAAAATAAAAATAAAAATAAAAATAGGCATTGCTATGTACACAAGTTTACAGTTGCAGAAACGTGAAAAGGGCAAGGTAAAATAAAAATAAAATGTGGAACCAATTAGCTAAAGCCAAATGCTTCGTTGTGATCTGCTGATTAACAGGTTTCAAAAAACACCACAGACCTTAAAATCCGATAAATCCCTGACACTTAATTAATGGGAAATAACTGAGTGAGCCGTTCATGGTGTGGTAATAAGCTCAAGGCCCAGTAACTAGAGACCAGTGTCTGTACAGTACACAGAGAGTGGACTTGATGGTAGTCTGTAGTAATGCAGTCAAATACACATTTCGGCAGCTTAGTTTGTTGTGGAGCAGTGTTGATGACAGATTACATCCTGCAGAGGTCATTAGATACACTATGTCAGTAACAACCCTGGTCAACAGCACAGGCCAAAACACTCAATTAAAAAGGGAATAAATGCAAAAACACACAAGAAACAAATCAATTCAATCTGTACATCCATTTCTGAGGCAAATGAGGTTGATGTCTGATCAATTGTGTCAGTAAATCCTCTTAACTCTGAGTAAGTATCTGCAGCTCAGCAGGCCAGCTGTCAAGAAGGTCTGAGGCGGCGTGGGGGGGCACTGCATGTTGCACAAATGAGTGAGAGAATGGATAGATGTGTGGCAAGCTCTAACAGGTTAGCTCCCAATCATGTCTATTATCACACTAAACTCAAACCAAATCTCCGCCACCACTCCATACACTGGATAATGCTTTTAAATGATGTGTAATTATGAAAATTATGTTTACTTAAATGAAGTATTTAATGCACTGTGACATAAATGTGCACTTACAGAAAGTCTGGAGCTGTGAATTAGGTTAAAGATACCATGGATTTGGACCAATACTGTCATGAATTATTCTAAATCTGACTACAAATCAGTAAAGAATATGTAATAATATGGCCAGAACACATACATTACAAACACAGCAGGTCTCAAGATAATTGTAGATTTAGAGGCTGTATCTTCTGATAAATCCAAATTTGTAAGTATAATTCTCATATAAGTAATCATGGCTTATTTGTGGTTGATTTGTCATTTATTTTTATAAGATTTAAATTTCTTACTGAAATATTTCTGTCTGTATTGTGTTCTGTTTTCTCATATTGCTGACCTGTCGTCAGATTCACTGTTTTAGTTCTGACCCTGGGTTTTGGGTCAACTGACACGCACTTTCTCAAAAAAGAAGATTCAACTCTACCTCTGTTACTCTTTCTCTGTTCCAAGCAATTACCCAGCATGCTTATAAAAATAAATATTTCCAAATAGTGTATGGCCTCCATGCTTCAAAAACAACCCCCAGACGATTGGCGGCAACCGTATATTGATGAGGAGGCCTGGCCTCAGACTGTGATGAGATTAAAAAAAGTGTTTAGTAAGGGATTAAAAAAAAAACAAAAAAAAAACTTGAACTTAAACAGAAAAGCTAACATAAGTCTGGGCACATCGACAGAAGTCTGACCAAACAATCCAGGAAAACAAACAAACAGGTAGATTCAAGGCCCCTGTGCAAACTCACAGCTGCCCTTGTGACTTTGATAATGAGGTAACTGGTGCTTCCACGAAACAGACAGCCTCTTTCTATTACAAGTATCAGAGAGAGCCTATGATAAAGAACTAGTCTGGCTCATGTTATCAATGCATAACATAAATGATAACTAGTCTTAACTCAAGGACAAAACATTACAATAAGGAAGAAAATGACAGCAATATCAGCAATTTAAAATAGCGACCCTTTAATCTAGAGTTGCTAGAACAGCTAGTTCTGTTTGTGCAAGTTTGAGGTTTAAAAAGGTGTCACTTCTGGTTTCATTCATATCCTGAAATAAGGCCATTTCAAGATTATGAGACTAAGCATTATGAGACTAAGCATCAATAAGGTCTTGCACATCACGAAAAATTGTGCAAGTGTCAAGTCACACAAGTGATGACTACACCGTTTCTAGTAAGTATAATGCTGACTTAAATTAAAATGTGTGCAATATGAGTGTTTTAACAAAGCTGCAGAATTCACACAGCAAAAGCCTATGGTAAAAACTTGCAAAGGGATTAGAGGTATTATGATAATGCATCTGTAGCTTTTAGTATACTTTTCTTGAGTGAAATGCGTATTACTGCAACATGAGACATTGTCAGCTTCACAGTTTCATACAATGTAAGCACAGGTTCTATGTGTTCTATGTGTACATTTTTCTAAAGAAAGACTCACACTGACAGATGTGTACTCACAGTGGCCATAGCCCCTGTCCCTGCCGGGGCTGCCTCCTGTCGCAGGTGCTGCCGCCGGGTGCCACATGCCTCTGTTCTGAGTGGCCCTGGTGTAATGCCCGTCACACTAGCCTACAGTTCACTCTGCTATTGCCTATCTGTCAAACTAAACTGAGGGTATTCTCCCCTTCTGCCCTCAACACCAGACAAGATGCACCAGGGAGGATCACAGCGCATATAGAAGGGGCGGAGTCACATAGAGCAGAGGGCGGGGTCAAGCCTGGTTATAGGATTACGCAGATTATCCTTGCACAGATCAATCTCACAGGAGCTGTTCGCCTACGACTGGCACAAATCAGCTCTTCAACGCCCCTCGCAGAGCGCCTCCTTTGAGTGAGAGAGTACAACTATGCCCCACACACCTGTTACACTGAGGAGCACAGGCTGACATTTAAATCACAAGCCCAAGGTTAAGTCAATAAGTGGCATCAAATGTTCAGCTACACCTGATAGAGAGCGAAAATAAAACAACTCTGTAGATCTGAGAAAATACTGGTTATTTTAATAAAATAATTTTTTTACACAATTGTTAACAACAACAGTTCACTGTAAATGTGCATACAAATCTCCATCCTTTCAATGCAGCTTTGTAATCACTGTAACCTCTGTGCACACTGTTTGTGTTCTTAACAGTAAAATGGTATAACAGGAAGTAAGGAATTGTCTTTTGAGGCGGTCAAGAAAGCAGTGTGTATAATGGTCCAGTTAAACACATTACAAGTACTCAAACAATGCAGGCCAAAGCTTTAGGGAACCTAAATATACTGCACATTCTTAGTCAAATGTTTGAAAATAAAAGCAGCCATCGAGTGTTGCATCGAAAACAGCAATTTCAGTACATTGGCTGATCCAGGTTGCATTCTTGTGTAATACATCCCTCAACTTCATCCAATAAAATAAACATTGGCATTGACAGAGTTATGCAGGTGCTCCTTTTAATAAACCCTGATCATATGATGTTTTATTTTTTTCTAACAGACAGCACTTAAACTTGAGATGCCTTGCAGAGCATGTGCACTGTATCTATTTTCCTGACATGACTCAACAAGGCTTCTTGGCCAGTGCACCTGCATGTGGTCAGCTCAAATGTCCACGCTGCACTTGAAGGACAGCCACCAGTAACAGGAGCCCCAGAGTGACAGTAAGCTGGCTCACAGCTACAGTACAAGAAAGGCTCTGCGTCCTGCTGAGGAGAACCTACCATTTAGTGCTTTTGTATGCAGTATGCAAAGAGTTCATATACAAAACAGTGTGTTCTACTTCAAACATGACCATGATTTCTGAGGAACAAATCTCCAGCAAATTGAAGATAAAAAAAAGTGACTGGATATAATGAACTCTAACTCTTTACTTATTTGTCCAGTGATGCCACTCACAGATATAATTTCACATCTGACAAGGGATGGCCTTGTCTGTCTTTTATGTGTTGCTTAGTGACAGCCAGTGAAGTGGACACTTCCTTCATCGTTTCTAACTCTTCAGAAAAATTCATTTAATAACATGGAACAACATGACTATACCTGGAGGGTTCCATATCTCACTGTTTCATGTACAGCAAAGCTCTGAAACATATTCTGAAGATACAGTACGTAGACAAGTATTTTTGCAATAGCATCAAAATAATTTGTCACTATAGCACTTATTTACAGTATGGACAATATAGTCCAATGAATTCACAGTGTTTACAGGCTCTCACTTAGTCCCATTCTGTCCAAATTCTCCAGTAAATCAGTCAGACCACACTTGTTCCAGTCATATCAGAAAGTTATAAATAGTCTACATGCAGATCAGAAACCCCGAGTATGCAAAATGGGGCGAGGAGACGTTTAGGGTTATCTATTAATTTACCATAAGCACTAAACAATGTAGCAATAATTGCTAAGAATAGATATAAGTTTTCGGAGAACCATCAAAGTTCTGCATTTAAATGCATTTTTGAAAATAATCTGAAATTATAAGAGAATTTATTTGTCAAAGGAAATCGCAGTGTTGCAACGTACAGGTCAAGAACAGCTGGTGAATAAAAACATGCAATTAAAAAAAAATCTAGATAAATAACCATTAAAAACGGATAAAGGACAATAAGTGGCTATGATTATGTACAGTATGGACAAGAATAAGTAGCAGGTAAAGTGACGTCAGTGAATTGTACCTGAGATATTCACATTATGTTACTGCATTGCACATGATTAGGAGGAGAGGGACCGTTGCCACCAGCAGCTGGATCTCACCAGCTCCGAAAGTAAAAACACAATAGGTCAGAAATTCTGTGAAATCTTTTGGAAGACGGTGAACATGTACATTCATTAATTTCAGTTATTAGCATTTAGTGTTGTCACAATACTAAAATTTCAAACTCGATTTTGATGTACCAAAAAAAGAACCCACACTCAACTATCACAAAATTGATATTACAGTGATAATAAAACACTTATTTTTCAATAATGTATTTTTTAGTATCAATACTATACTTTTGACAACCCTATGAGCATTCAGTGGTACTGAATGTGAATGATGGGTAAATACTTAAGTAATTATAACTTTTTTTACAGAGCACCTTTCACAGATAAAAATCACTAAGTGCTTTACAGAGTGCAATAAAAAGACAACAAAGAAACATTATCATAAAGAATAGAGACATAAAAATATCAGTCAACCAAAAACATATCTAAATAAAAGAAAAGCAAGTCAAAGTCGATGTACTGGGGAGCCTGTCCATTTAAAGCTCTATAAGTTAAAACCAGGACATAGGAATCAATCCAAAAGTGTGATCTTTGTTTAGATCCTGTTCAAAACCCTGCAGCAGCTTTTTGTATCAATTGCAGAAAATTAAGAGAGGATTTGAAAAAACATGTAAAATAAAATTATTACAAAAGTCTAAACGAATAAAAGATTGAACAATCCTTCCATGGTCAGCATTTGATAAAATTTACCTCAGTTTAGAAATGTTCAGCAAATGGTAAAAACAGTTTTGACCACATGGTTTGACCACTTGATTGTACAAAATGGCCCATAGAGCCAAGGTGGCCCTTAATTAAAGGAATTTTCTCATCTGTTATGAGTTTCTGTTTTTCAATCATTAAGTTCCAGAGAGTTTTCAGCAAGCCAATTTTTGACACAAGAGAGGCATTGGAAAAGTATTTTTAATTGATCAAACTCTGTTTCTTTAAAAGAACAATACAATTCTAAGTCATCATTTTAGGCCTTTTAGCTAATTCTGGAAAATTTTGAGATTTTTAAAAAATAAATAAAATAAAATACTGGTACTTAGTATTAAAGTACAACATGAGAGGATAATCATTTATTGATCTAAAACGGTTTAGTAATAGAAACAGGACCATTGACTTTCTGTTCAAAACTGCAGAACTCATAAGCCCCACCTCTTCATAGTGACTGATTTCACTGTAACAAGCAACAAATTGTCATTTACATGTTGAAAAGTAGCCATGTGACATTTTAGAACTCTACATGCATCACTCGGATTCTTAATTTTCCATGACTAATTACAGGGGATGTGGGTGGGGATTGAGGGTAGGTGAAAATAGAATTTTTCTGAGCACTCGACCCTCAGTTTCAGAACAAAATAGGATTACCCAAACATGCAGGAATCAAACAAAATACAAATCTAAGTAAGATAATGATGAGGAAACACTGTAGTGACAGGGTTAAAAGTTAATTAAAACTGATTGTGCACAATTCAAAATTCGACCAAAAGGAAATATGTATATCAGAAATGAAAAAGTGGCCCCAGAATCAACCCTTGCGGAACACCACAGGACAAAGGTGGTATTTCAAAAATGATGTTTCTGATAGAAACAGTAAAAGATCTATAGTTCAAAAAGGAAAACCAATCTAGAACTGTCCCAGAGATTCCAAACACTTTGCAAATGATGCGATAATGTTTGGTGGTCGACAGTGTCAAAAGCAAACGCAAGGTCTAACAAAAGTGCTAACTTGAGGAGTTCTATACCGCTCCCCCACATGTTGCACATATGTAGTAAATGTCTTATGACTAATTACTGTCTGTATACATCATACCTAAAACAATCATGCTGCCGAGGGCCTCTCAAGGTTCTGCGCTTGATTAAAGCTGCAATTAAATCAAGGCTTTGACCTTTTTTACTAATGACTAATTACTGACAATTAGCACACAGGACCACCATTACAACCTCGTCATCCATTCTCTCAGTTACACACAGAAATTCCAAACAGACAAGCATAACAAAGGCTTAATAAGGCCTAGTTTAATTTAGAGCCCGTTGAGTTTCAGCTTCAGTTTTTCTTTAGTCAGGCAAAACCTGATTTAGACCTTTGTTCCAAGCTCATTCCTGGTTCTGAAAGTTAGTTTTTCATCTCACGGTACAGTCCTGGTGTGTTTATTAAGGTTAGATTTTAGTTTAAAATTGATTGATTGATTGATTGATTGATTGATTGACACACATCTTTATCTGGTTTGGTATGAAACAGTTGAGATCTCTGCCCTGTGACACTCCTCAAAAAGTGAGACTTCTATGTATTGTTTGCTAATGTCCCGGGCCGGCTATAGAATTGTTATGTCAACACTACCTGCACTAAGTCCTGCCTCCCCTTCTACCTGTGCGGTTTTTGTCACTCTCTCTCTGTGTGTGAAGCAGTGGGTGGGGAAATGCTCTCTTTTGTGACATTCGACAGCCGGATAGCAGGGCTAATGCTGTTGGGATTCCACAGTCAAACACCGCCACCCACATTCTTGGAGTCACATGATATCGCCGCTATAGGAAGAAAAAGGCAAATCCACCAATCTGAGTTCCGGGTGACCAATTTAGGTGTGTTGTTCATCCATCTTTGCCACTGAGTAAGTAAAAGGTGACTCAGTGACCCCGGCGATGCCATGGGTTCACATCAACCAGCATGACCTCTCTCCTTGGACCCCTTCTCTTCGTCTCCTATTTTTTCTGACTTATTCTGTTTCGACTTACGTCATTTGGCTGTCAGCGTGACAAGAATCACTTCCACTGATGGAAAATAAAAATGCTGAAGTGTCGAGAAACAAATTGCTGATTCTACATAAAGCAGCCTGGAGCCATCCTGCACCCGGCTTGCTCAAACACAACACACAAGTCTGGTAAAGACCTCCTTCTGAGTGGATCATGAAACAATGTGTTCCTAATCACCAGCTTGTTGACACTGCTTTTGCCTTTACAACCCTTGCCAATCATGTTGTTGTGTGAGAGGTCCTCAAGAATATTTTTTTTATGATCTCTTATTTGACTAAATTGTTGATTTTGTAATAGTATGTTGGTTATAATTATGTGTTTTTGGGAAACTCTGCTCCGCTGCTGCAGATTCCAAATATTACAAAACAGTTTCAAGTCCTTGTGGTTTGGAATGCTTGGGTTTAAGCATTTTAACTGTAATGTACTTTTTTGAATTGTCTCTTAATGCATGCCCTTTTGATTGAATATATGTTGTTTTATTATTGATCAGTGTTTTATGTTGCACCTTCATGCCAAGACAAGTTCCTATGTTTGTGAATTTTGTTCATTGACAATGGCAATAAACCCTTTCTGATTCTGATTCTGATTCTGATTGAAGAGTACAAAATAAAAACTATAAAGCCTAAAGATAAACATTGATTTGCCAAACCTGTCCACGACCACTGACAAATGTACAGGGACATTGCACGCAATGTTTTTAATGACAGAAAAACAACCATAACATAATCTGCTCATTATTTTACCAACATACTTCATTTGTCATTTGTCATATTGGATGTATTATGGTATTCTCATGCCAAAAAGAACACTCTTGCATCTGTACAGTTCTGTCCACACTCTCTCCCAGATGTCTCTAAGATGCTCCTGGGAGCTCCCTTAATTATAGAAACAATCTTCTACACCCTCCGAATGGTGCCGCTGATATCCGTGATAATATAAAAGTGTCACAAACTTTCGTTTTCCAAGCCTCATTTGCTTTATGACCACTAAAAACATGTACAATAGACTCCTCCCCTCTGGGGCCAGGACTCCCCTGCTAAAGAGATTCTTAATCTCAGTGGAACTTTCCTGGTTGGATAAAGGTCAATAACCACATAAATACATGTATTTGCTTGCATTGCCACACTATTATCTTACATTTCCACTCACTAACTGTAGTTGGAAGCAGGTAGGGTCTACCATATTTTACAGCTTCAGTGAGGGTGAAAGTGAGATCCTCACATAATCAATGAAGCATATGCTGTATGATCAAGAGAGGCTCTCAAACTGGCTAAGACACCATACGTAACCAAACTAAGCACAGAATTGGCACAGCTTTGTCTCTCCTGTCCATGTTTCTAATTAGGCTCTGACTGTATCTAAAGATGTCCTTTAAGACACTCACACATCAGTTATCATATGAATAGTGCAAAGTCTAACATCACACCTCGTCGGTTGTCACTGCACATCTTACAGCCACAGCATAGCGCAGCCAGGGCGCGTCTTCATTCTCACTGCTGCTGCTTGTCACCGCGCTGAGTAAACTTGTTTATCTGTAAGAAAGATCCGCCATTCCTCTCAGCTTTCACTCGCAATCCCCTCAAGATCTGACGATTATAGGCCAATAAATTGTGATTCTGTCTCAAACAGTTTAGCCAGAGTCGCGCGACAAGCCTCATAAATTACATAAGTGCAATTCAAGTGCCAACCTCTGACCTTGCCTGACCGGCACCACCAAGATCACCTGACTTTTGTGTTGTTTGGCTCTGGTTTGTAGTTCAACTAGCACAGCCTCAACAAGAGGCAACAGAAACCAGAAAGAGTATTTGAAACTGCATAAACATTCAGCGAACACAATATTCTGTTGAAAAGTCCGCGATTGCATTCGCACACAGGACAAAAACCACACCATGAAAAAACGTACTCTTCACTTCGCACAACGAACGCGGTGAGTTAAAACAGAACCATAACAGCTTTAAGAACATGTCTTGCACTTACTGAGATGTAAATACGGATCATTACTGCCCATAATGTGTAAGTTGTTGTGTCGATTTCCTAGAGTCGCTGCAGCTCGGCATCCCAGCGCATTCCTCCAGCCCGACTGAACTCTGCAAGGCGGCTCTACACAGGGGCCCAGCGAGGGGGGGGGGCGGCCGAGCAGGGCTTCTCCCAATGACAACAGTGTCGATATCAAGCTCCAACACGACTGTGCAGAAAGATGTTGTGAACACTGTTGCTTCTGTTCGAGAAGACAGCAATGGCGCTTTATTAGAGTACAACGTGGCAGCTTCAACTGCAAAACGATCTTCCGTGAACAAGCCTTAGACCCAAATAAATACAAATATCGTCGGTCAGAAAAAGGATGAATGAGTGTCATATATTTTTAATCGTCTAAAATAAAATGTAACAATAACTTGCTTAATACAGTTATGTTAATCTGTCATATTTGATTTAAAGCTGCAATAACATTGGTTTTAAAATCCTTAAAATGTATTTAAAAATATATATACTTTCATGTTCTGTTTTCGGGAAAAGGTAAGGCTAGACTTTTTTACGTTTATAGTAAGCCAATTAAGTGCGTGAATGCATACAATAGATCCTTAACAGTTTCTTTAAACGTCAGTGTTTCTCTAGAGCTGCTGGCTGTGGACTGGTCCGGGTACCCCCCGGAGTCCCCCCACACCCCTCTTTTGCGTGGGGTCATGTAGGGGTGAAGCTGCGGTACCTCAGAAGGTTATTCAGGAGTCAAGCTTGCTCTGAGATATTCACAGTGTTGAACTGCAGTGCGACCAGACGCTCCGTCAACGCCGGGCGCTGACCAGTGACCACTCACGCCCCCGCTAATGGGACAGGCACCCACAGCTCCACCGTCCTTGTAACAGCGTCCCATAAAAGAGCGCAGGAGGATGCTAACCAAGATGAATGGCGTTTTTTCCTCAGCTCATTCTGTCCTAATCAGAGCTTTTCATTTGTTATGGCCGCACGCCAGCCCCTCCACAGCAGCCTCCATTAGGCCCACATAACGTATAAATTCATTAAAGTCACAGAGAGACATTACAATTGCCATTTGTCACACCTCTCTTTGTGTGCCTTAATGGTGGCACATGGTTCAAGGAATTGAGATGATTTTAGAAGGGTCTTTTTACACAGCAGTGGATTATGGGAATAATGTGGGAAGTAGTTTTATGAAATCAGTAGACACTTTTTGAATTCCAAAATATGAGCTTGTCCTCCCATTTTTGTTTGTAGCTAATTGCTTAAATATAATGGTGTTTGGTTTTGGTGCATACAATAATCCATTTCAACATGTGATCCCTAGCCCCCCACAGCAGCACACATCCAGGGAATGAAGCACCCCTTTGCACTAATCCCTTTGTATTCACAGCACCATTCCCAGCAAACAATACATAATCTCAAATCAGATTTCACAAACCTGTGCCACCTGCCATCAGAACACTTGCGTGCAGCCAAAAGGCAACCAGTCTGTTCCCAATCGCCTCAGTGCCTTAAACCCCTAATACTTTATTAAATACACAATATCAAGGAGACACTTGGCAGGCATCCACCATTTTCTGCCTTCTTGGGTTTGTCGTTGACTTCCGGATGGTGGATCTGGCTAGTCGTCGTGGGAGATTGCTTTCTCCATCTGCCTCCTCTGTCATTAAGCCATCTTCATCAGGCTTTATCGAGGAGGACCCCCCCCTCCACTAGACCACTACCGTCACAGAGCCCTTGACACCCCCTGCCCCTTGCTCCCTATATGCCTGCGATGATAAGTGTTGTGCCTCTTTGTGTCGGCCTGGATAAGACAATGCCACACAGAGCTACAGAACATCATCCATCTCATAGGTCATCAATCTGACACACAAAGGATGAAATGTAGCTCAAACAGCCTTTTGAGGGGGGCTCTTTGAGCCTCTTTTTTTTCACAACAGTTAGGTTTTTCGCAAATATACAATCAAGTTATACATTTATGGTAAATATCATTCAAAATTAAAACATCTTAAAAAATAAGAAAAGTTCATCCAGAATAATTTAGTATTCTTCCCCTTTCAACAATTAGTTTGAATTCAACCACATGTCTATAACCTTTAGTCAACAATAGGGCTGTCCTGAAAATATTGTGAATCTCAGCAATACAGGTATCGATACTGCAACGTGTATCATGATACTTTCAAACACAATAAATGCATGATGAGTTAAACAATTATTAACCTGCTGACTGCTGCATTAATGCTGAATGAGCTGATTATTCATAGGACAATTGTATTTTGATATTAAGGGCATTGTGAACTAGAAATGTATTTTGTTATTCTAAATGATCAAAACATCAATTTATTAAACATTTAACACTGGCTTTAAAGGCTATCCATGTATCAGGACACATGGTATGAATCAGAATCAGAAAGAGTTTATTGCCATTGTCAATGAACAAAATTCACAAACATAGGAACTTGTCTCGGCCTTAAGGTGCAACATAAAACACTGAGCAAAAATAAAATAACATATATTCAATCAAAAAGGGCATGCATTGAGAAACAATTTTAAAAATACTATAAACTAAAAAAAATAAATAAATAGGCATTACTATGTACACAAGAGTTACAGTTAGTTCAGTACAGAAGTTCCGAGTATCAGGATATGTATCGTGGACCCTGTATAAGGACACGTATTGTGAGGTACTAGGCAAAACCCAGCCCAAGTCAACGGTTAAAACGCTTTTTTCCACTTACATGACATCATAGTTACAATTAGTTTCATTTTGCACCCTATCACTGAAACACATTTCTAGTTTCTGAATTTTGTTCACTGACAATGGGAATAAAATGTCTGATTCTGACCCACTGGCCTTTTAGACGAGTGAAACTTTGAGTGACACGGGAGCATGTCGGCTCATATGAAGTCATGAGACGGAGATCAAAGAACAAAAACAAATAATATGATGAAATAATTCATACCTGAATATAGCAAGAACATACTTGTACAATGCAAGACATTGCTTTCCCTCAAAATTAGCTCCCAGATGTAATTGGTCCATTGACAGCATTCGAATATCAGGGATTCTTAAAAGATTACATTGTACACCATTTTTTTTTTTATTTGCAGTTATGACTAAACTCTTAAACTGTAAGGATCCATAATTTACCAACATAATTTACCATTCTTCTCAAGCACAATAAAATGTGCATCTGAATTTACATTACGTAGGATCAGAGCCGTCTCTAGACACAATGGAGACCGTAGAGAGTTCCGGGCCCCTCCAGTATAAAATACAAACACAGAGGCTGGAACAAAGTGTCCAAAGCCTGTAATCCATTTTACACAAAGTCCAGTTAAAATCTTCTCCTAACACATCAGGTCAACCTGTTAATCTCCTGTTCGTGTTTTGGAGAGGCTTTAGACACAGTCAATATGATGAGTCTTGAACTGCAAACCTATTGACCACAGCAAGTCCATGCCATTACATCATCACTCCAATCATTAAGTTATCAGTGCACATTAGAAAAGAATTAGAATTAAAAAAGGTTTCATTGCCACTGTCAGTAATAGAAATGTACAAACTAGGAATTTGCTTCTGCGATATGGTGAAATATTTAAGAATTAACAATAACGTGATAGGGACAAATATATGTCTTTAAACCATTTTTTCAATTAAAAAGTAATATTTTCTGTTATAACTACACACAAAGATGATTGAGTTATGATGATCTTAATTGATTATGGATGGAACATCCAAAAAAGGTCCTTTACCATGGAAATCCGCCATGTTTGTTGATGCTATGCTAAATGTCCACAGAGATACATTAGCCAAAACAATGAAAAAAAGTCAACAAAACACAATGGAACAACTTGATAAATGGCTGAGCCACTACTGGTAAATACATGAATCAATATATAGAGCTAGAATACATTTGAATGAACGCTAAGCTTAGTATTTAGTAGGGCTGTGTTCAGTATATCGATATCTTCTTAGGAATGCGTGTATCGATACAGAGATGCGTATCGTGATACTTTTAAACAACATGAAGTCATTAGAATTTGCCGAGTTCTACACTTCTTAACCTACACACTGCTGCATCAAGGCTGAATCTGAGGAGCTGAACATGTGACTTCATCATAGGACACTTGTATTCTGATATTGAGGACAGTGTGAACATGAAATTCTAAAGCATTTTGTAGTAAACTTTTAACACCGGTTTCAAGGGATATCCATGAATCAGGACACGTATCGTATCACGTTCAGTGCATCGGGCCTCTTAAAATCTCAATTGGTTAACTGAAAATTTGATGATGAGTGACGTCACAATCCTGAGCTCTATATATCGAAATATATATTGAATAGGCAACCCTGAAATTCATGAATAGAGATATTGCCATACTTCCTTGGAAAGGGGTTTTCTTCTTAGCACCATGGTGCAATGATCTGCACCAGTCCAGCAGAGAATAAACAAACCACCTCAAGTTAATCCAGGCGACCTAAAATGCTTATGGAGGATTAGGTCCTCTGTCCACAGTACACCTGCCTCTGATTTTGAGCACACGTCCTACTACACTCTTTGACTAGACCCCATTCTTTTAAAGGCTCATTGCCCCTAATGGGATTGTCTCTAAATTTAGTAAAGCAACAACCTGTACAACCATGACAGTCTTTGAAAAGGAATTATATAGTTAAAGGCAGAGACGGGTAGTAGTCTACTCAGTTACATTTACTTCAATAACTTTTTCAAGAATTAGTACTAATTTGTTGACACTATACGTTTAATCCTACTTTTGTAATACTTTTATTGTAGTTACAGTACTCTTACTTGAGTAAAACTTTTGGTTCCGCTTCCCACTGTGAGTAAGTCTACAAGTGACAAAAGCATGCAGAAAATATGAAATGATTTGAACAATTGTGTTTCTTAAATGTGTGTTTTTATTATGTTTGTATCTATCCTTTGAAATGACCAGATTCTGTGCTTTGTTTAATGTTTTGGCCTTCCAATTACATACAATTAAAATTAAAAGTCAGATGTTATGTCCAGACAGTTACACTTAAAGTTACTCTTACTTGAGTAAGTAATCGGTGTAATATCTCATTTGTTCAGGATTTTTTCACAGTAGAAAAAGATTTAGTTGTAGTCATCAGGGCACTATTTTTGACTTTCATCCAAAAGTAATTCTGTCTGAGTCTGAGAATTTGAGTAATATTTCCCCAAATACTTTTTTACACTTTTGAGTAATTTCTTGTACCCCTTGTACTTCTATTTGAGTACTATTATGTTTAAGTAACCTTACACTTACTTGAGTACATGTTTTGGCTACTCTGGTTAAAGATGGTTTACCCACAATACATGGAAGACGTTGTAAATTTCATCATGGACCTTCATCAGACAGGCCTCAGTAGTCTGCATAAATCACACATTAAGGTTAAAATGTCTTGTCCGGGACGTACGAAAACAGGCTTCCTCTTAAAACGTTGCCTGCACACGCATAGCCCTAACCTGGATCACGCCGCATTGATCTGCGTCTCACTCATGGTCATGGATGTATTCAATTATCGGTGTCACTTTGAATTGGATGTCGGTGTAATCCCTCATTCGTCCAGGAGCGTTTCATTGTTTCTTAAACAGTGTCCAGATGACTTAAACAGAATATTTTTCTACAATTTTAATTGTATGTTTTGGTTCGGCTGTTTGACTTCCGCCCAAACCACAATGCTGCGCTGTGATTGGTTTGAGTCGCGCCTGCGGGCCCTAAATGCCATGTGATTGGTTTGTTAAAGCTGTACAAAAGACTCGCCGTTTCTCAATACTCAAGAACGCAATGACGTACTCGTGTTCTCGGCAAGTACGTTATTGCTAAGAACAAGAAAAGTGTGGACTTGGGGAGGACGGGAGCACGCAGCGCGAGTACAGAGAAATGCAACATGCGCGCTTGATGCTCATCTCGTCTTCTTTTAATTATTTCCGGCCGGCTGTACGCTATGCACTGCTGCCCTCCACCGTTATTAATAAATGCCGTCCAATTCTTGAATACTTGCCAGAACGGCGAAGAAAAGTGAGAACGACGTTTTCAACTAGCTTTGCATACGAGAAAAGCATGGACTTATATGACAAAAAATATATAATATTTACAGTGTCAGGATTCCCACACGCACAAAGCCCATTAGGATGTTTGCCCACTCAAACAGACAATCTGTAAGACAGCAGAGCCCGAGTCTCATCACCACGGTCAGCTCGTCTGTGTGAGGGCAATGATACAAACACACCAGAAATAGCAATGTACTGAAAATAACCACTTTTCATTCAATATTATTGTAATATTACATATTTAGTTTTTTTTTTTTAAACTCTACTTTATCAGTATGTTTTTTTTTTTTTTTTTTTTTTTGATGTTTAAAAAAAAAAAAAAAAAACATACACCTAAATAGGCCTAATATAGCTTGATAGACTAACCACTAAAATTAAGTGACCATCACAAAAACCTTTGACCATTTTGTTGGCAGTGCCCTCTTTCACTGCTCAACCTTGGAGCGCAACGATCTTTTGAAAAATGTTAGGATCATGTTTTAAAACAAGCCTAAAGATAAATAGGAATATTTAGTATTGAATATGGAAACACATTGATTATTAACTTACCTATAATGCATATATAAACCATTTTCAATGTTTATATATATATATATATATATATATATATATATATATATATATATATATATATATATATATATATATATATATATATATATATATATATATATATATATATATATATAATCACTTTTAAGAAAAAAAACATTTGACACTTTCCAAACCACAATAGTTAAATATGATTATAGCAAACAATTTAAACTGGAGAAAATGCTACTGCTTAATCAAAAGTAATGTATTGAGTGAGATGCAGCGTTAATATAATAGATCCATGAGAATCAGAATCAGAATCAGAATCAGAAAGAGTTTATTGCCATTGTCAATGAACAAATTTCACAAACATAGGAACTTGTCTCGGCATGAAGGTGCAACATAAAACACTGAACAATAATAAAATAACATATATTCAATCAAAAAAAGCACCCGCATCACCCATGACAAAATATTATGTTCAGCTCTTGCAAAATATAATAATTAACTATTTAACAACTTAATTGTAACTTAATCGTCTTCTGTAGTGTTCAAAGTATGAAGTACGCTCTAACGTTGAGTGTCCACGCTCAACCGCCGGCTGCCATGGAGGGCGGCCACGACAACGATAGCGCCTCCAAGAGTTACGACTACAGTGGGTGGCGGTAATGTAGCACTATGGCTGCCAACCGCCATAAAACACCAAAGAAGAAGAAGGACGTGCCTTTGCGGTTGGCTGCCGGCCGCTATTGGAAGCAAAAGAATACAAAATAAAGAATAAAGTCTAAAGGATAAAGTCTAAAGAATGGCGGTAATGTAACACTATGGACACCAACTGCCACACACCACCAAAGAAGAAGAAGAAGCAGCAGGAGCAGCGTATAGCGTAAAACACATACTTTGAAGACGAACAACTACACAACACATACAACTACAGTCTGTGGTGGTAAAGTCTTATCGCTTTCCCTCTCTTATTTTTTTCTTTTTAAAAGTATTCGTAAACTACATACTTTGAAGACGTACGACTACAGTGGATGACGGTAAATGGACCTTTTCATTTGGCCGCCAACCGCCATTAAAAGCAACCCAACAACAACGCAGATTCAATAATTCAATTAGTCGATTCAATCAGCGATTTGAGCGATCAGTCAGATCTGTGAGGAATCAAGGAGAAAGAAAATAAGCAATCTGTATGTGGGAGCCTAACAAGATGCATTCTCAAGAGTTTGTGAACTTGCAGGTGAGAATAGACCTGTTGAAGACCAAAGGCAACCTAAAACCATACACCTTTGATCCATTTCTCAATCATTTTTGCTCTTTGGCCAGTCAAATGTAGGGGTTTGACGACGCCTTGTGGTTATATGGGGAAGTTCAGCAGTTATGTGTTTCACTTGTTAGGACCTCGCTGGCACCCGTACTTGCAGTAAAGTCAGACGTGTATCTTTGAAGAGGAAGTTTACTCCAAACACAGCAGCAGATGAAAGACAGTCGATGAGAAAAACTCAAGGAAAGCTGTTCATATTTTACAAATGAATTCAATAAAGAATGGCATCTGTTTCCACGTTAGAAACTCCACAAAATTGTCCTGTGATGGATAACGCAGCTGGCAGCATCTCTATCGACCAGGGAGGCGAGTGGGGTGAGTTTTCATGCGATCTAGAAGGATCTACACACGACAAATTACATAATAATGAATACAAACTCCATTAAGTGCCTCTCCATGAAGCAGATGCTGTCAAAATACAATATTGTCTCATCTACATAAGACACACTTCTCATAAAACACATTTAGCATTAGCTCCAGCATGTTAGCCGCCCCCCACCGTGATGATGAAACATGGCACTGCTAAAAGTAATAACATGTAATAACAACAAAACAAAAACATGTAAAAACAACTTACAAATTACATACAACTCAAATGTAAGACAATATGATAATCACCACTGGCAATTAGTATTTCTTCATAAGTCTTTATTCGCAAATAATTACATGAGTGATTTCCAAATATACTGCTGTGGCGGCACAGACCATTTTATCTATTGCATTATTTTTTTTATTTTTTTTTATTTTATTAGTAAAACTATTGCTTATTGCCGTTTTGTTCAACACGCAGCAGTATCAAGTTAATTTTGTGTGTGCTCAAGTGTTGCTCAGTCCGATGATGACAAAGAATTTAATATGTGTCTATTAAGATAAATCTGATATGTACTTTCTGTAACAGACATCAGCCTCTTTGATGAGCTGGAAACCCTGGGAGATGTAGATGAGTGGCTGCAAGCTCTGGAGCATGCAGGCTTTGTGAGTTTCTCATTTCCTTTGTATGCAAATAACAGAATGGACCAACACTAGAAGAGATCGTATGAGAAAAGGTGCACCTGCACATTGGGAAGTACGACTGTTTCTACACTGGTATCTCTGATGTCACAGAAAACTATAATCAAACACACACACACATATATATATATAAGTGAAAGCTATTTCAATGTGATTGTTCTAAAATGGCATATTAATTGTAATATTAGGTTTAAATTTAAGCATATGTTTGTTTCAGGCAAATGACGGACCCAACCCAGATTTTGATATTGACATAACCTCTTGGAATGAAGTGGACACACAGAGTCCTTACACAGGTACAGGTACTGCCTATTTTTTTTTTACTTCATTACATGCCAAATCTATGTAACATACAGTACTTGTTATTAATGAAGTCTGTAATAATAGCAATTCAGTCAATGGATAAAGAGGGAGGTACAGCTAGTTCTATTAATTTCAAAGTCTTTTACTACCACAAAAATTTGTACACGTTGTATGTCCTGTGTGACCTTGTAAAAATATATATATTTAGAAAGACCCATTAGTCTAACAACGTTCTACATAGAAAAGGTTCTTATTTGCCCAATAAAAAGTGTTGTGTGTCCTTGTGGCTCCAGATGGCGAGGTGAGTGTGGACTCTCCTGCGCACACGTTGAGCTCAATCTCCTCGCCCTCCTCTGTGGAAGCCATGTCCCCATACTCCTTACACGTAAGTCATTGCTTTCAACACATCACAATTTCTTTTTGTATCACCTTGTTAGATGCACACAAAACTCTCGACCATATGGTGAAATCAACAGCTGTTCAATGGAAGATTACTCTTGATACATTTAATAACAAAATCCTTAAACACCTTGTCAAATTCATACATTGCTGGTCCATCTGTTCAATGGAAGAGTCTCTTCTCTAAAAAAGGTGCTGACATTCTGAAACATATTAGCATAATTTAGGAGGCAGATGTTTTCACTGTGTCAAAACAAGGACAAGGGTTACATTTTTTTCTGGCCGCCACGTACCCAACCCAAAACAAAACATGTAATTCTTCAAGGAAATGTTGAAATGGTTTATGTATTATATTTAGAGCAAGTACATTGTTATTACAAAATCATTCATTGAACAATTTTAATCAAAGATATATATTTTTATTGGTTTTACATTTTTATATTTATTCTTGAATGCAGTAGAGCTACATTTTATACTGGTTTCCGTATTTTTTGTATCGTACAGCACTTCGAAAACGTTCTGATTATGAAATGTGCTATATAACTAAAAGTAGATTGGATGGGTATAAAATGTATATTTTTGTATTCAGGACGAGGCTCTTTCTCCACAATCTCTGCCTTCTCCTGCATCAGTTTCCTCAGAGTCGAGTGGGTTTTCTGAGGCAATTCTTAAAAAGGCTCCCACGAGAAGTGGTCAGCGAGGTGAGTAAAGAATTTCCTTGTGAAGCAAGTAGTGTAATAAAAATTGCAACGGTGGCAGATTAGGGGAAACATTCAGTGTATGGCTTGTCCGTATAATCCCTCCTTCGTCCAGGAGTGAGCCATTGTAGAAAAAGATTCAGGTGTAGTCATCTGGACACTGTTTATTTTAGAAGAACAAGACGTTTCGACTCTCATCCAAGAGTCATTCTCAATCTACAGATCAAGCCTGAGAACTCGGATATTAATCCTACTCGGAGTAGGTCCTACCCACCTGGCGGAACCTTCTGGTAATGGCTGTTACCCTAACAACCCCGTAAACCCCATTAAAATCCTATTGTAAAATGGCTTTCGCTCCCTCATCACTGAGTACCTGATTAGCATCAGAGTTGCCTGGGCTTCTCCTGCCCCATGGCTTCAAAACACTTGTATACGACCTGTAAATTGAACCTTAAACCTCCATTCCGGTTTAAAGTGTGATTCTTTTTTAACAGAAATGGCCTTCTTAACTCAATAGAATTTTGATGACTTGATCTGCAGATTGAGAATGACTCTTGGATGAGAGTCAAAACATCTTGTTTTTCTTTCAAAACAAACAAAAACCAACCAGTGTCCAGATGACTACAAACTGAGTCTTTTTCTACAACAGTGTATGGCTTGTTGATATTTCCATTTTGAGTCCGATAAGCAATACAAGGCGTTCATCTGATGTTTTGTCTAAATACAAATAAAAGAAAAACAAATTCAGAAACGAAAGCTTTGTTTTGAGTCCAACAATAAATACAATTTGCCTTTTACTTTATTTACATTTGTTTTCATCTGTAAAACAAATTTAACACATTTTTAAAAGCAAAACAAAGATTGATCCACAGATTATTTTGAAATGATAGAAATTCCAGTCTGTGTTTTTATAATTTTGTAATCTTAATGTCTGTGTCTGTATTTTTTTATATAGACAAACCGTCCCAGCCAATTAAAAGGCCGATCCAGTTTGGACCTCGGGTTTCTATCCAACCCAAACCTGTGATAACAGCTGTGCCTTTGGCCCATGCAGCCGCTCCTCTGCAGGCGAAGACCATCATTATACAGCCACTGCAGACCACTGTGCTGCCTGTTGTCAAACAGACCCATGTCAACATTCAACCAGCACCACCTCCAGGTCAGAGCACACATTGCAACACAAAACAAACTAATTTTCTCAGTAATTTTAATGTTTTATTTCAAGATATATTGTAGATTTAGATCTGCACTGAATATGCCCACTGTACTATCTACCCCCCTAAAGACTAGATATAAATTATCTTTTAAACAGTCTGATACAAATCGGTGTAATCCCTCATTCGTCCAGGATTGTTCCATCGTAGAAAAAGATTCAGTTGTAGTCATCTGGACTGTTTTAGAAAAAAACGATACGTTTCGACTCACATCCAAGATAATAGCCCATTATCAGGAGGTCCCGCCCTGTGGGCACGGCTTTCACAGAGTAGGATATAAACAGTTCTCAGACTTGTTTCACTGATTGAAAATGACTCTTGGATGAGAGTCCAGATGACTACAACTGAATCTTTTTCTACAGTCTGATACAAGCATTTCTTTATGCTTAATGTACTTGTACATTATCCTAATAGGTAAATACATTCAAATGAAAAGAAATACAAATAAAATATAGATGAGTTACTTTGAATAAAAGCATGAATGATGTAATTGTTGGCACAAAGGTTGTGACTGGATCTAGTTTTACTGGCTTAGCCAGCAGAGGGAGCTTTATACTCAATTTTATTCACAACTGATGTGCTGTTTATATGGGTCTGCAGTCAGTGTATATAAATTAATGCTTGGTAACTTGTAGCATCTGAAGCTTGTTGATTAACAAGTCTTTCATGGCATCGTGACACAGGCTGTAAGGTCATTTTAAGGCTGTGTTATCATTTGAGTCATTTTTTTATACTCTGTGAGCGACGTCATTAGTGTCCAGGCCAACATTAATACTTCGCCTCGATGGGTGGAGTGTTTGACTTTTTTTAGGATCCCTTTCCTGACTATGGCTAAAAGGCTGAATGTAGTAGAGAAACATACTATATACCGGTAGTAGCATATTTTTTAATTCCGATGTGTTATTTTCACCTTCCCGCCTGTAAATTCTTCATACAGGTGGAGTTTGTGTTGAAGATAAAAATTAAAGTGGTACCACCCCCATTCATTAGTGCTGCTATGTCAAAACAATTGCTCCTGACAGGCTGTTTAGAGTTGAGGGCTGCTGGGTTGTTCAGACAAATGGTTCCTGGCACTGTGTTTTTGGGGTTGTTGAATTCCTGAAGACAACTTTTTTTCACCCATTATTTGTAAAACCTGACCAGACTGTCCTCATTCATCTTTCTATTTCTTTTCTAAATTGTCTGATGGATTTCACTCTTGTAAGATATTACTTATTACTTAAGTAATTACCTTATTACTCTAATAAGGCTGTAACACCAAATGTCTTGCTCTTGTTACTGGACTGAAGTTGACAGAGCTCAGAATGTGGAAATTCAGAGCATAGGTCAGATATTTTGCACCTGTATTTTAAAAGCGGAAAAGGCCTGTTAAAGGCTCTTCGGAGGTGGGGGAGAGTCACAAAGCTGCTAAAAAATTGAATAAAAACTGATCATTCTGGCCTTAGCAAAACAGAGATATAACATCAAGCTGACTCAGTGGCATAATAACAGTCTTGGTGATCATACAGGTAGCACAAATATGATTATAGCCCACTGAGTCTGTGTAATAGGAGTGTGTGTCTTTCCTCAGGCCGCCCCATAGTGCTGTCCACGCAGGGCCAGGTGCTGCACATCCAGCCCCCACAGGCACTCGCTTCAAATGTGGTCACCATGCCAACACTGAGTCCAGAGAGGCCCGTCCCAGTCCCAGCTCCTCCAGTGGTCTCCGTCAGCGTCTGCACTCCCTCCTCAGATGAAGATGTGAGTCCTGCCACTGTATGTGTTGCCATGTGTGTGTAAACAACTACGTAATATTACCCATTCACACTTTAAGCTTGTAATTTGCTAATATTTTGCGAATATTTTAGTATTAAAGTGCCAACATTGCAAAGCAGAAATGTTGAACTGTTTACACTGTATCTGCAGGTCAAATTCATCATAGTATTATAGCATTTTCTATGTTTTCACATTTTGTTTTTTAATATGGTAATACATAACTATGCTCTATGGATAGTAATTAGGCCTCTACTATCTGTTATATAATGTGCGATATTGGTTGGCCTATAAACGAATAAATCCTCACTCTATTTCTCTTAAAAAGTGGTAAGAATTTTGAAAGCTTAAAATGATTCTGCTTTTCATCAAAATCGTTTCTTTTGTTTTCTTGTCAAACAGTAGGCTTTAATTTAGACAAGTTTGAGCTGCCAAATTCCCAGGCTGCATTAAACAAAGATACTTTTCAGAAGAAGTTACAATTTAATCATTTCAAGATAGTGTTGAAATCAAAACTATGCACGATGCATGTACAGTCATCCCAACTGTAATAACTTGCAATTGCTGTAAATTGCATTAGTTAATTCCGTAAGCAAATTAAATGCTTAAAATATGTTCAGCATGAACAAAAATGGCCACACCAAAAATAATGGCTGTGTCCATTCAAATACCTGATATTGTCTGCACCTAAATAGTTTGAGGAAATCTAAAGGATTCCTTGAAAACAGTGCTTTTTGCTAATGTGTAAAAGACATGAGACAAATGATCATGTTAATGCAGAGCCTTGAAGGGTCAACAAAACTAGTAGCTAAAAAAACAACAGTTTTATTGCGTCAAAGAAGCGCATTGTTGTCAAAACGGGTCACAGAGAGCAACTCGGCTGGATTCTTCATCTGGTCAGAGTAAATTTAAATCAATGATAAGAGTCACAATGAACACAGAGGTGATTTCCAGCCCTGTGATAAAGTACGATAGTGGGTTGTGGCATGTGTTTATAATAAAATGATCTCTCAATAATGGTTGCCATCTTTTTCAAATGCGTGTCCTTTTTAATAGAAGCATCTGGGATAGAACCATGGTTAAGGTCTTGGCTCGTACTGTGTATATAAAATACAAATGTTCCTCTTGTTTGTTCTGTCAGTCCCTGTTTCCCGCAAATGAGGGGGTTTCACTGACTCTTAGCCACTTTATTGTTGTTTTAGGCAATGGCTGTTGGTTCTAAACAGCTCGCTCATGTGGTACTTAACATTATGTGTATTTGCTGTGTTCTTATAGTTTTTTGGTAATGCAGTCACATAGCACATTGTCAAATTTTACATAATACACACATTATCTTATATTAACTATTAAATTACCAACCCAGTCCTCTAGTATTTCTTTAACCAGCTGGTCAATTGATCTTGACATTGATGGTGTTTTCTATGTTTTTTTGAATGCTTAAATGCAAGCATAACTTTAAAAGGTCCTGTTGTGTATGGCATGGTAACAGTAGACCTTTGGCTGTAAAAACACAGCACTAAAATGCAGAGAGGGACGAGCCCAATCATCACAAGGAATAATGAGGTACTTTTCATGGCATAGTTGGGGGGGAGTTCCCAGACAAATCCCAGTCAAATACCATTTGACCAAAGTTGAACTTTGCCATTAAAGTTTACCGTAGATTGGACAGTTCTGGGCCTATTCTTTTGGTCCTGTCCTTGGTTGTCGGTGCAGTTTCAATCATCCAGCTCTGTGTAATGGCCTTCTTGCCTGCAACCAGGACTATGCTCCAAAAGTATCTGTTGATTGTGTCCATGGCAGGAGTCCTAAGTTCCATATACATAGTCCTAAAATCAAATCGAAGGGCAATGCCAAAAACAGTCTGTTGTTGTTTGTTGATTTCAATCCAATATCTCTGAACAACAGGACGGTCAGAAAACACATGGAAATGGTTTGCCTCCTGACTGCCACAGTTTCTCCAACAGTCTGCATTTCCTTGTGAATAATGGGTAGTTTGACATGGTGTTGTGAAAAATCAGAATTCTCTCCAAAGATGTGACCTTGTGGTCCTCCACTGAGATGTACATATATTTTCCCACTCTTCCAAAGTCAGAACAAAGTGACCCTCTCTTTCCCATTTATCCTTAATGTACTTAGAAGAGTGGCTGCCCAAATTGTTAATACATATGTATAATTTACATATTATTCCCCTTGAAAGTTCTGATTTATAAGCTTGAATAAATATTTCAATCAAAGGGCTACAATGGTCATTACCTTGTTTGAGTTCTTGTTTATAATAATTTCTTATTTGTAAATACCTGTCAAAGTCCTGTTTCTCCAAGCCAAAGGATTCTTTTAACATACCAAAGCTTTTCAAGTGGTTATCTTTTACAATTTGGTGAAAAACTTTTATACCTTTTTGTAGTCTAGACTTTGAATCTCAGGTCAGTTCTATTTGGTACAAAACCTTGGTTATAAGCCAAACATTTTAAGATTTTAACATCTTTAACATCCAGGGATTCTTGATTTCCTCCAAATGGCTCAACCATTTACCAGTAAAGCCTGTACAGGAACTCCCGGTATAACATTAATCTCAATATTTTGAGGTTTGGGTCACACCAGTACAGCAAAGCTCTTATTTGAGTTGAAATAAAGTTTTTTTTTCAGACAAGGTAGACCATTTTGGGCCAATTTAAGGTCAGGGAATCTTCTCATTGGCGTGCAAAAGGACATGAACGGTGCTTGTATGTTCCCACTTCCTAGAGCTGCCGAATAATGGTTGAAATTAAATAAGCAAACAATGACCATATGCTAATGTGTGTGTACTGTCTTTGAAATCAAGGCCGCTATGAGCTGCAGCGATCCTGCAGCTGTGAATACTCTGCTGCTTTCCTGTAGTTCATGTAAATGGCTGCCAGAGATGGCATACTTGTACCAGGTGCTGGGTTCATACAGAAGTATCTTGTGTCTGAACTGTTTTCTGCACTGTACTCTGGCACGTAGCTCAGCCTCCTAAGCCCTGGTGTTAAACAACTGCTAAACGATTACATGCTGCAGACAGGTGTTGTTCAGAATGAGTGTTTGTGACAGCTGTAAACAGCCATCAGGGCTGGGATGGCTCTGGCCTACTGAGATTCTGGACATGTGTGTCACTAAAATTAGAGGATCCCAATAAACACACCCATCAGCAGTTTTAGTGTTACCATGATTTGTTAGTAACTGTAACTGATGTATAGTTTTTGCATAGTTTACAAAAAAAGAGCTCATCAGGCATCAAGAGCATGAACAGGGAAAACACAAACGAAGCTGTCATAAAGGCAAGTGTGGAGTTCGTGCTACATTCTTTCTCTCCATTTACACAAAAACAATTCAGATATTTTGAATGTACTTAGAACCCACCATGAAAACCCAAACACCCATTTATTTAACTCCACAGCAAATTTTACCTAGTTTAAGTTGAATTACATGCTTACATTATTGTATTTGAAATGACAGTTTTACAGTAGTACCTGTAAGGCACACACTGGTAAAAGTGTTTATGACTTCTAGTAAATTGAGAATGCAATTTGGCTTTCTCTTGTTAAACTTAGACCCTACAAGGCAATTAAGTTTGAAACTCCAAGAGTCCTATCTCATGAAGAAAATGCTACAAAATATCCTTGCCAGCAAGAGGAATTCTTGCGATTTTTGTGAGTTCACAAACTCTTCACACATCAATGTGGCGTGAGCCAGGTTGGCTACAAAAGCTAATGAGGTGTGTTAAGCCCGTGCTGTGGTTCTGCTGTGTGGGTCAGATGTAGAGCTACAGTGATGTAGGGCAACAGTTTGCAAATGGCACTGTTAACTTTTTTCTCCATTTCATGTGCTCTGCCCTGTGTAGCACCTACAGGTAGGAGCATTGCACTTGTCAATAATGACACCAGCTACATGCAGCTTTAACGCTCTGTGTTGAAATATGCTTTCCTTTTATCTAGGATGATCACATACGTCCACGTTTCTGTGGGGAAAAAGAATATTTCAAAACAATGGATATAACTCAAATCCGTGCTTTAAATAAACAAACATTGGCCTGTAGATGGGTTGTCAACATCAAACTCACTATTGATAAACAACACTGTGTAATTTCCCCACGTCCCACATCTTCGAGGATCAGTGCCAGTGATTTAAAGTCCCTCCTCATCTCGTCTCCTTGGTAACACAGCACCGTTCCCAGGCTCAGGCCGATGGCACCGCTCCCAGTTCTGGGCCTGTAGACAGAGAACTTTCTCAGGAGAAAGAACAAAAATACGAAGGATCCAAATAACTTAATCACCAGTGGTGCTGTTAGGACCAGTATCGAGAGACTTACCCCAAAGAGGGCAAGTGTGTTTGGGGAGGGGCAGGACAGACGCGCTAAGAAAGTGGACAAAGATGTACAGAAAAAATACGTTCAAGTTGTATGAAGGTAGTGTCTTGGCCAAATTAAATGTAAATATAGAAACCCCTGCCTTTTGAATTTATTTATTAGTTGCCAGTTTGTTGCATTTCAGTAAGTGCATTTTTTACAACTTTTCAACAACGGCCTCGTGCAAGGTTTTATTTATTTATTCTGAGGCCCCATTAGGTTTTACCATAACAATGGTCCTCATAATGGATAAACATAACCTACTTGACTTGAGCGGCTGTATGGGACCTTTTGACCTGAGCTGTGGATGTTTGTGTAAATATTTAAACCCTCATTTTTCACATGTGTTTTTTAGTGCTCTTTTGGGTCATGTTAAAACATTGATGTATTGCGGAAAACACTGAGGTATCACTGCACATTAAGTGGAACTTCAAGAGCTGAAGCTTGACTTTAACCAATTACTGGTTGTCTCCCAAAAGCCTTTTCAGCAGGACTAAAACGGCTAGAACCATAAAATTTTTTATAAAACATAACTCCAGAATCTACTGAAATTCCATTCTGTGTGTAAAGCCCTGGTTATTATTTCAAGATTATGTCGTGCATTTTCCATTATTGACATTCTGTTCTTTTTTTATGAACAAAAACTATGTTCGAACTTAATGGTCTCACTCTCAAGCACATATACAAGCATGATGTCACACTAATGGAAAAGGACATGATCGTCAGTCTTAGTCCCACTTCACGGAATGTTTCTCCATAATTACGTCTCAACCATTATGTTTGGACAGGTGCTCAGGTGGGTGCTAAAATGTGTAATAACAACAGCATTTATTAAGGTTTTTTTTGTTTTGTTTTTATGTCACTCCAGTCCAAGTTGTCCCAGAGGCAGCAGCGGATGATAAAGAACCGCGAGTCAGCCTCCCTGTCACGGAAAAAGAAGAAAGAATATCTGCTGTCGCTGGAGGCTCGGCTGAAAATGGCGCTGTCAGAGAATGAGGTGCTCAAAAGCGAGAACGGTAACCTCAAGAGGCAGCTGGAGGGGCTACTTAGCGAGGTGAGCGGGAAATCACGCTGCCCAATACAAAAATAATCTTTGCTGCTGATAACAAATGTGTGTGTTTTTATTTTCACCAGAACACTGTGCTAAAGACACCAGCCCCCAAGAGGAGAGCGGTGTGCCTGATGGTGGTCGTGGTGTTCCTCATGTTTAATCTTGGACCAACAAGGTAAAAACACAGCTGCTTCTCATGGATTTGTGTTAACTATTACCTTTTAAGCAGTAATTTTAGTTTGAAAAAATATTTCAGTTTCAGCTTCTTGTAATGTGCACAATTTGAAGGACTTTTCCCCATCTAAAATGTATAGTACTTTATTTTTACGGTCCATAATTTTTTATCTTTCTGAAATACATAGGTACAAATAAATGTGTAGAACTCCCACCTCTCTGGAAAGTGTTTGTGAATATGATTAGATTCTCTGACCAATTGACTGTAGGCTTTGAAATACAAGTCATTTCAAGGCCCGGCCTCATCACTGTGCGCTGTGCGGTACATGCGTGTGAGAGAAGTCGTTTGCATATGAACATGAGATGACTGTGTGCTGTGGCAAGATGAGTAGAGCAGAACCAGTAGATTTTTGTTTAGAAATGTAAAATAGAAAGGCAAATATTTGATTGTGCCTTTCAAAACAAAACTCAAATACCCAGCAGATACCGAGCAGACTTTATCAGTGTGGCTGCTAACAACCCTAAAATAACAGATATATGTTGTTTTTCACAGTGGTGACTGGGGACATTTTTATGCGTGTTCCTGATCTAAAGAGCACCTATTCACAGGAAAAAAAGGAAATTCTGTGATTAACCGGTTACTTTCCAGGTTGTATCTCTCACAGCTCTTTGCAGGGAAGAGTTTGTTTAAAAATAGATACTTACAAAATGTATTTGTTGAAGGAAACCATTACAGTACATTGGAAACAAGAAGATTGATGGACCGCTTAAACATCTTTGCCAGTAGTGGCTGAACAGATCAGAGAATAAGAATTGTGCAATTTCATAACATCAACTCCATAGTGCACCTCCAACCAGTGAGATAAAGCCTCTTTTCTCATGTTGTAAAAATGTTTGTTTTCTTCTGGGAGTAAGTTTCCCTCAAAATTTCACAAACATTTACTTAGTCTGGTGATGGTCTTTCATAATCTGTCTGCTTTTTGCTGGGAATGTGTTCTTTTAGTCCATTTGTTGTTGGGAGCTTAAACCTGAACACATTTGCTTTTGTGTTGGAGTCTGTGTGAGTCTGTACCTGTGCTCACGTCAGTGTGATTGTGTTCAGGCTCTCCTCTGGAATGCAAAATATGCTCCTTTTTGAGATCCAATCCCTTTGAAATGAAAATACCACTTTGTGTATTTAATACTCTTGAAACGGTTGTGTGTCCGTGTCTTGAGTTATGCAGTCTAGATCAGAGTTCACATTTGACCAGTGGCTAAACAGTGAAGGACCCTCGTGTGCACAGGATGTGAGCAGCGGGGGATTCAGCGTTCATTTCAGTCCAGCAACTTTGGCCAAGTCAGCTCTATTCTTCATCTGCTCTGACTGTCCCATGTCTTTTACTCCCGTCTCTCCACAGTCTCTTTCAGGGTGGCCCCGGGTCCAAGCTGGACATTGTTACGACACAGCACAGCGGCAGACACCTGCTGGGCTTCTCACAGGCTGAAACTGAAGTTGTCATGGGCTCAGAGCCTCAGCACACCGGCCCCTCTGAAATGACAGACAGGTAATCAGTTCAACCGACACCTTCAACATTATATTTATCCAAGATGTCGGCGCACAAGGATACACCTGTGTCCTGGCGACTCATTATGCCACAATTAAACATATGTCACAGCCTTTTACCAAGTCAGTTCAAACATCATCCAAAATAATTCCTCAGTCAATATCTAGTTAGGATTTGAGTAACAAAGTGGGAAATTGGGGTCTGGCTTTGTTGACATGTAGCTTTTACATCACTAGAAACAGAATGAAAAACAAGCCATTTATCTGAAATTTGGCAGATGTCTAGCTCTAAACGGTTACATTTGGTTACGTACATTCTTTTTGGTGCATTACCTGGCCCTGTGGGGATGTTTTGTGGTCAACATATCTGTTTCTACAGCGATACCAGCCTGCGTTCTGTCAGATCTGTTTGTAGGGCGCGTCACACAATAACACAAACCATTCGTGTGCAGTCTCAAGTTTCCCTGCAGCATTTAAACCAGCTCAGACAGGAAGGAACACATTAGCCTTTACAAAGGGGTGACAGCCCTGAACACAGCAGAGGGCAGTGTGACGGCAAAGATATGCAACCTAATCGGAGGGCACCCCTAAACAAGGTGCGTGTGTGTGTGCTGGTTTACCGTTTACCGGCCCCTTTTGGCGGGATATTTGGTCAGTCAACTCTGATTTGACATGTTGTCCCAAGAAACCATTTCCAGAACATGAGTCTGAAGCATGAGGCGTCCTGTATTTGGGAGGCCCATTGAGGCAGGTTACGTCAGGCCAGGTCCTGCAGGTGGGCACAGGCTGTGGATGTTGTACATCAGCACCTCACACCTCACCCACATTGGAAGGGCTGTTATTTCAGTCACTGTTACGTCTGAGGAGGGCAGCCAATGTGCCATGTACTGCCGATGTAATAGTATATTATATTAGTTAATTAATAGTTAGTTCAATCAAAACACTTATCACCACGACGATCACAGTGAAGCATGCATACAGTATAATCTTATACTATAAAAATAAAAATGACCTACTGTGGGCTCTATGCCAATTATTGCCTCTTTCTTTTTCAGAGTTACAATAATTGGCATCTCCAGATTTTCAACATGTTTATTTTCCACACAGATATGGGTAGCCGTGAGTGTTGAGGTGTTAGTTACTAGTTTAATGAATTAATTCTTTAAAAATATAACCATTAACATTTCTAAATATATATATATCTTTTTATTTAAACATTTTTCTTTAGCTGAACCTGTTATTTTTCTGTATGTCTAGTTCTGAAGATAAAGCGTTAATGGTGGTGAAGGATCCCATCTTTCTCAGGCCTCCTCCCCCCTGCCAGCCTCCTGTCAACAGAACCAAGTGCATTGAGTAAGTAACCGCACAACATGGCTTATAAGCTTTCTGAAATGTCACCTTAACTACTTAAATGGCAATGGACGACTTCATAATGACCGCTTTGATTGGCAGGTTGGCCCACGAGCTCAGGGGCTGGGTCCACCGTCATGAAGTGCAGCAGACCAAATCCAGACGCACGAGTAACAGCAATCACAAATCTGCTCGGGCTATTCTGGTAAATCACAACATTATTTTACAATTTACCACGCACAACCGCACAAACTGGCACACTAGAACCAATGTAGTTGTAGTAGTAAACGGCCAGACACTAAATTATAAACAACACTGAGCAAATGTCACTTCACTATAGGGCCATGTTTAAATTAATCCTGCAGCCCTGAGAAAGTAAACATTCATTGGGGGAGCCGTGGATTAGTGTCCCACAGAGTTTTGTGCTCCAGGAACCGAGACATCTGTTGCAGGGATAACCCAAGTCGTCAAAATGCTCGAAATACAACTATACAAGTGTTCATTAAATTCTACAATTGTGTACGTAGTAGTTTATAAGGATGGCTTATCACAACCCTTGGGAGGATAAAGTGTGAAATTGACATAATTGAAAGTTTGATTTGTTATATTTTTACAGAAGACAGATGATAAAGAGGCCTCTGAGATTGTGACTGTCCAATACACTAAAACGTCTGAAGAAAAGTAAGTATACTTGATGTTAAATGTTGGTGTTTTCGTCTGTGTATAGCATGTCACTCTCACAGCTTCAGGCAACATCTACGTCTTGCCCAGATTTTGATGCAGTTTTAAAATGCTATTCCCTGGAACTAAAAGTTTGCTGTGAAAGCTGTTCTAGCTTTAGTGTTAATAGCTTTTTGGACACCTACACTGTTTTCCCAGTTTGATTTGTGCTGTAAAACACCAAACCTTCAAGAACAACGGAACAAACATCTTTCACACGCCAAAGGTTCACTAAAACAAAATTGTAAAGTCAACAATTTAGAAGAAACTTTTCTAGTTCTGTTCTTTGTTTCATCTCGAAGGTGTACCTGGACAAAACTTACCAGCATTGGTTTGCATCAATAAATGACTGCGATATACTTAAGTGGTTGCTATATCATTGTGACACTGTTTACAGAGCGATGGCTAATTACAGCTTCTCATTTTCCTTCAGGAATTCTGGCAGTGAGCTGCAGGTGTACTACGCTCCTCACAACTTCACTGATTTCTTTGATGAGCTGAATCGCCGTCCAGACACTTTTTATATTGTGTCTTTCAGAAGGGTAATATATATAGTCTTCATAAGACAACACCCTGCTGCACTACAACAAATTGTTTGGGAATTGTGCAACCTTTCCAGAACCTTGGCTATGCCTCCTCCATTTAACACATTTACAGGGGAGTTACTTTCCATTATAGTGTCCATTTGTTGTCAAGATAATGCTCTGTAGTACCCAGATCGGACCACTTTAAAATGTACCTTGGTCTTAAATCTTTGTGCAGCTTTCCTGTTGATACAAGAACATACTGTACAACTAAGGAAATGCATTGCTGGCTCACCGAGTTGAGGATGGGTGACCCTAGCGAGTGGCTCACTGGACATTACAGCGGGACAAAAGTATTCACAATGGTACAATTGGGTTGTAATTTAGGCCTGTCCTCTACAGGTATAAGTGGTTGTCTCCTACACAGTTCAGAGAGTTACAGTTTACCTCAGGCCCAAGGTCAGATAAATGATAAATACGCATCCTGTGTAAAACTTCAGTGTGCATCAAGTACTTTGTGAGACAATCAAATGCGTTCTGGAATTACAAGTCAAATTTAAACAATGTGTGTAAATAATAGCATGAGTGTGCTGCTTTTTGTTTTTTGTCCAAATAATCTGTTCCCTGGGTTTTTGAGGCAACACCTTTTGAGGTAAAGCAGAAGTCAGTGTCACGTTAAGGGTGAATTACCGACTATGAGTTGAGTCCGTCTTGATTGCTTGTTACTTGTTCCAGTCCAGTGTCTTTGGGTCAGGACTGTAGGTTTTGGTGGTTTTGTAAGTGTGACATGACGTGATGGAAAACATAACATGACCAAATTATGAAACGAGTCCTACATTTAGACATTCTACATTTGTTTTTTGTGCTTGGCTGTCTGTGTTGTTTTAGCGCCCTTATATTTTGGGTGTAGTTTGGTAACACCGACTGCTTGTACCATATGTAGAGTTTAAAAATATTTCACCTATTGCCATAGCAGCTGCACTTTATGTTATGAGTTGCTGTAATGTCTTTTGTATTAAAAATGTGCGTGCATATCACAGCACAAAGCCCCCTACTGCACATTTGTCTCTTGTTTTCTGTAATCCCTTCCTCCCTCCTGTCATCACTGTAATACCCCTCATTTTTCATTCCACTTAGAGTGTCACCACTTCAATGAGCTCTGGTTGCTAACATTAGTTGTAAAGCCCTGGGGTTTCACTCTTGAATTTAACGTAAAATAAATGCAAATCTGCAATATCACCAGCACACTATTTAATAACCGTTGTGTATGTCGAGAGAGCACATAATTAATCTCATATAACTCAAAAGTAATCTCTTTGTGTTATGTGCGGTATATGGATATAGGACATTTGGAAATGTTTCTTTGCATTGTTTAAGAAAATGCTGTATTTTACTTGCCTTTTTTATTTATTTTAAAGTATAGTGGTTGACTTTTTACTTTAGTATTTTTTGTGTTTTCGTTCCATTTAAGATATTAAACATTTGAAATACATTATTACTGGTAATTTGTTTTTTGACAGAGACAATATCTTTTCATTCACTGTCCTTGGACATAAAAACAACATTGAATAAACAAAACAAAAATCCATCATCATACTACAGCAGTGAAAGCAGAACATACATAAAAGCCTATACTTAAATAGCTGCATGCATACAGTAAGGCCAAAATTACAGAAAAGGTCAAATAATTCACCCTAAAATATTAACTATCTTTATCGTTACCATCTTTTTTCAGGATCATTTGCTGCTTCCAGCCACAAGCCACAACAAAGGACAGAGACCCAAGATGTCCGTCATTTTGCCTGCGATTAATGTGCAAGGTAAGTCCAACGCACTCAAACATAAAGCCATATCCATATTGAAGACTACACTTTTAGTGACTTCAGTTTTTAATCTAGTGTCTATAGTTGCTTTGTGGGGGTTATTTCACCAGTCCATTTGAGAACCATCCGTGCATATATTTGACCATTTGGTCTTGTAAACTCGGCACTATATCGTTGCTAAACTCGATAGATGAAGCCAAAACTCTCTATTGGCTAACACTGGTGCCAGAATGTTTCCTATGATTCATGGACACGTGGATTTCCATGAGCTCACCAAAGCCTTGTCCACAGCCGTTCAATCTTTGGGATTATCAATACAGTTTGTTAGGTCATTGTCCATTTCTGTGGGAGAGTGATTTTATATCCAAGTACAGCCCTTCAGAACTTCAAGCCACACTGCGTAACATCCAATAAATGGACTGAAATAAAAGGCATGTATTTATTTTTTACTCAAATACCTCAAGCATGATTCCTTGCTGTGAGCCGGCTTGCATCTCCATAGACCTGATTTACATCTTGGCTTGTTTCGAGAGATGTTAATGCTTTGCCTGGAATGTTCCACCGTCCACCATCTCCATGGAGAATGTTCCAAAGTATGGCTTAAATGCTCTACATAGAGACATGCTAGTATCTTGCGTCACAAGATACACATAAGATTAAGCGATGAGATTCTTGTCATTTTCATTAGTCTTTAGCCTCTGCCTCTTCTCATAACACAGAGGAAAATCCGTTGCGTTGCATTGCAATTTTATCACAATAGTCCAAATCTCATACCATCCCCAGATATATCGCGATATATATCACTAGTGATATGATAATGCCCAGCTCTAGTTCACGGTGATGTTATTTAAGGTTACTATTGTACCTTGACCTTCTATTTCAACTTTCAGAGTGGTGGATTAGTTGAACAAATGTAGCATTCAGATTCAAAATGTATCAGGCCAATCTGATTGGTCATGGATGCCTGAGATTGGCCACATAAATACTTAGCTTGGCTAACTTTGTTTCCTGGATAGAGGACTCCTTTTAAAGACTCCACGTGACACATTTGGGAAAATTAGGAAATGAACAACAACCAATTTTATCAATAAAGAATAACATTTTCAATACCCTTTAATCTGAAGTGGAAACCGGGAATATTCTAGAAAGTGAGCTTGAACTACCGTTATCTATTATCTACTGCCAAGAAGTGCCTAGTATGATCTGATTTTGTACATCGACCTTCACTGTAACACAGATTACAGGCCGAGTAGATTTGACGTTTGTGTTTTTGTAGGAATTACATTTATCTTCGAAGACCTTTAGAAGCCAAAACACTCTTGCCTTCTCCAGTGTGATTGCTCTACCACAGAGTATAATTTTTTCCAGCCTCTTTCTTCTCGAGTCGCTAAATGGTTTTCATCTGGACTAGGTTAATAGACCCTGCTAATGTAGAACGCTCATTTTCTCTGTCTTGGTCAATAAGTACACTTTCTTTGATGTAAATTATGGTCTGTGGCTGTCCACGGTTCAGGAGTTTTGTTAAACTTACCTGACACAGACCTCCATCAAAGTTAACACAAAGATGCCAGCGCTTTCCATAAAAGGACTAAGAGGAGTGAGAGCAGGAGTTTAAACCAGTGCAAGTTACATGTTTTGGAAGAAAAACGTTTCATTGATGACATCATGTCCAGGTAGACTGTGCACTGTGAAAATGGCATATCGGTTGCAAACAGACCTTTGAGCTCAAGGCTCTTGTCATATCTAATCAAAACATCTCCATCAGTACACTCAGGAGGCACCGTTGACGTAACCTTCAAATGCTTCTTATTTGAGTCCCTCTCAGTGCAGCCTGGACTACTGCTGTAACTAACAATACATAGTTATCTTCTACTTGTTATTTATTATTTATACAGTAAGGCCTGGACGGTGGACTATTGCAGGACTGTCAAAGGAGGTTACATTTACTGACCTCTTCAGTTTCAGACTAAATATTTTCTCTCCACCCTTGAATTTAAATAACACAACATATACATTTTAAGTACTGTGTTCTGAAATGGGCAATGTTGCTGCCAACTCACGAAGTGAAAGCTAAAGTTATATTAATGTAATTGTCTACCTTTGTTGTCTCCAGTTTTCATTACAGTTTATAGATTATTCAGTAATTACACATAAATTGCTTCCTCTCCTTTGGTTCTACTGTGAACGTGTCCTTAGAGCTGTAGCCAATCTGTCCCAAGATGCACGGTCATGTTTCCTCAGTGTGTTGTTGCCAGACGCTGGGGTGGGGGTTATCACTACATATCAGCATACTGTGCTGCTTTATGGACCGTCTCCAGATGGCATCTTTAAAGCGGGACCATGCAGAGTCCGACGATAGGCCTGGCCAAGTCTTCAAAGAGTGCTTTTTCAGATGGGAGCCGGTAGCAGCCCTCCAGTGTGCTTCCTGCTTCTCTGTTCACTGCAGTTACAGTGCAGTTACAGAAATGTATGGGCTTTGTTACTCAAGAAATTTATTTTTTTATAAAAAGTGGGTGAACTCGATAAAAAAAATGCCTTGAAGCCTGTAATTAGAGTTCACTGGTCCCTTTATATCTAATGACTCTACAAAGAGACTGTGGTCCCCATAGAGCTTTGAATGTTTATTACAATGTAAGCAGGTTATAAAAATGGATTGTGCATATTCAAAACACATTGTTCGCACATGTGCATGAGCGTAACAGATGTTAGACACGTTTTGACCTTTGATACTAATCAGCATTTTGGATGGTAATAAATGAGGCAAGGCAACTATTAAAAAAATGTGGCTTGCTTTAATTAAACATTTTAAAAACACATTAAAAGAGATAAAACAATTATTCCCGAGTCTAATTGTCAAACCCATGCGATCTGGCTATGTGAAAATTACACATTTCATACAGGGTCCAGAGCTTCAATGCGTGACACACTCTATAGCGTGACAAATATTCAGAGGCAGAGACAACTTTCAGGGTCATCTGTGAAACCGCTGAAACGGTTTAGATTGTCCTATTTTAAATCCAGGTGCGAGAGGAAGCAGAGCAGATGAAGTCATATAGAGCACTATATCCAATGATGTGAACATCCGCTAAATCTGTCACAGAAGCCACTGGAGCCACAATCAGATTCACTGTGTGCGTCCAGTGTCGACCGGTGCAGTCCCACAGAAGGCACAATGGTTAATGTTTTGCACAGGTGTCCGGAAAATATTCAGGGTTTAAAGCAAGTGTTTTAAAGATGCCTACAGCTCCATATTTGGGTCACATAAGGCGCCCGCTAAAAGTGATGTGCATTGAGTTGAGCTATCCATATGGTTACTCTTTGCCCTCAACACAAAGAAACCCTTAAATCTGACTGTTAATGTAAATATACAAAAGACCCTCTAGAATTGTGTCCAAAGACCATCTAATCCTTTGCTTACAGAAGTGAGGCTGTGGCATACCTCAATCCCTAAACATATTGAATTTGTCAAGATGAAGCAGAAGTAATGACCTGTTTAGGAGTCCAATCTCAATATTCCTTAATGCGAATCAGAATCAGAAAGGGTTTATTGCCATTGTCAATGAATAAAGGAACATAGGAACTTGCTTAGGTGATTCGGTGCAACATACAACAATGAACAATAATAAAAACAACATACCGGTGTGTGTGTGTGTGTGTGTGTGTGTATGTGTATGTGTATGTGTCTGTGTATGTGTGTGTGTGTGTGTGTGTGTGTGTATGTATGTATGTATGTATGTATGTATGTGTGTATATATATATATATATGTTTGTCATATATTAAAGCAACTTTGAGTGTATCCATCTTCTCTCTCCCTGGTCATGGGGAAATCGACTTGGTCCTTCACTCGTCACCAGTGTCTTTCCCCTTTCTCTTCTCTCAAATTTGCATGTTCTGCTTTTGATTACAGTCGCTTTGTTTATTTCTTGCATAGAGAATATGTGACTCACCTCTGGACACCATCTGTAGCCAAACTATCCTCCCCCACCATTTTCTTGTGAGGTTTTTCTCAACCCGGCACTAGTAAACTCTGGTTCACTATCTATGCAGACTATGGGTGTAATATGTAGATTATAGTTTATTGTATTGTCCTGTTGTTGCATAATATGATTTTTATTCTTGGTTGCAAATGTTCAAATAATTGAAAAATATGTGATCAAGTGATAGTGGCAACAATTCATTATTTAATGATTTATTACTGAGAATAACAATATATAGGTCACTATTCATTGACAATGCACTCACACTTGTTCTTGTTTGGATTGAGATCTGTTTTTCTAGTCCTTGGTTTAGTCCAAATTTAGACCAGGTTTGATGTGGCGTGTGTATGCAAGTGTGAATGCACCCTGAGTCTTCACTCGGGCAGTAAACTCTTCGTTGGCCACAGTTGCCCAAGGGGCAGGCTGATGAAGTTGTGGCTGCTTTGTCACCCATACTTTGTCACCCAAACAGTTACACCAAAACCAGGTAATTCAGTACCTGAAATGTATTTTGTCTCCTTGAATACACAAAGCATTGCACAGCCTTATGCAAGACTAAACTTTGTATGACATGTTAAATCTTTTTTTGTACTCCCAGAGAGCATCATTCGAGACTTTGAGGTGATGATGCAGATCGACTGTGAAGTAACGGACACCAGGATCTTACACATCAGGTCGTCCTCAATCCCCCCTGTGCTCAAAGTGAACCACACAGACTCATTTTACCAGCATTCCTCTCCAGACAACCAGACTGTGCCCCCCGTCGGTGTGCTTATGGGGTCCGCATAGTATCAGTAGCCAAAATTAATCAATTGGATGCACATGCACACATGTCAAAAAGCAATAGTTTAAAAAATGAAAGGGTTTTTAAGTTCCAGGCAGCCATACTATAAAAAAAACACACATTTTTACATTGACAAAAAAAACAGACATATATGAAAGCACCACAAATACTCAATCATTATTGGATACGTGTGTTATAACATGAAAAAAGCATAGGGTCCAACCACTATTGAGCGAGGCTGCGACATGATTCAGCCTGAGAGGAGGGCCCTTCTAAGGGAAGCCAGAGACTGCAGGGAGGCCTCAGTTTTTAACTGCTTAGAAAGCCAGTAATCAAGAATGTAATTTGTGCTAATTATTGGCGTAATCCGTCCAGGTGTGGTCCATAGTAGAAAAGACTTCAGAGGTCGTCATCTGGACAATGTGCCAATTACATAATAAAAATACCAAACTTATGATTGGAAAAAGAGTATAGGAACAAAAACACACAGTTGTTTTACTTTTTTTCTTTTTTTTTATTTTTTTTTTTAAAGAAAAGGGCTTGGGAGCCACTGCTGTTTGAACTCTGATAATGATTTAATTGTCTTGACACTGTACTTTCCTTCTTTTTTGAGGTATTTATTTATACAATGTTCTAATTCGCGATTGGTTTAAGAAAATGTTGTGTAAATAGAGAGCGTATAATGGGAAGGGTTAGTGAGTTTTATATCTCATTTTTATGTTCATCTGTTGTTGTGATTAACAGATTTTGTAGGTATAGTTGGTAAATTTACAATGCTTAATTTTAAGATTTTTTGTTCATTCGATTTTGATAAACAAAACAAGTTTTAAAAAGAAATGTCGAAATGTGTGGTCAATATTTGCACTTCTTTGTAAACATGTTTCCTGTTTGGTTTGTGTAATTATTTTTTTAACTTGTGAGAAAATACATAAAGTGCTTTTACAATGTGAAAAAAAAATCTCTAAATTTACAGCTCTGTAAGGCTGCTTTGCAATACCAGTTCATTGCTAAAAAATGCTTCAATGTTTTGCATTGTTTGTTAACCAACCACAAATAAAGTTAGTAATTTCACATGTCAACATTACAGAAGAAATATAAAATGTTGGGATATTTAATTTGTCATAATAAAAATTATGTTGTTGTATGTTTGATGTTATGTCATGTTGTTTGTGGTGCAAGGAGGGGCAACATAAATATAAACTTTCAAGAAATAGCATTGTTTATTTTCTTAAGATTGTCTGATGTGAAGGCACTTTCTTCCTCCATAAGAGTTGTGATATACAGTTTGTAAAAAAAAGTATTTTTTAAAAAAGGTCAAGTTTTTCATTTCATTTTTTTTTTATAATTGAATTAGTCTCATTCAATAATAGCTTAGGGCTTTTATACACCTTTACAATATATACAACAAAACATTTATTTATTTATAGAGGAACCAGGCCTACAATTTATAAACATAAAAAATTAACAACACAAAAAGTAATTTCATCTGGATTGCTCTACAACCCACTTCAAGTCTTTATAAACTAACCCCTCAAGGCTCTACATTTGCAAACGTAACATTGTATGTGACTTGATGTCCATTGTCCCAAGCATATAGTAGTCCCTCTTTGGGATTATAATCTAACTGTGTTGTATATGTGTAATTATTAGTGAAAGGCATTCTGGGAATCATCTGAGTGTTGGTGTGTGTGTCAAAAGCATACTCCAGATTGGCCTCTCTTTGGTTATAACGGTCCACAAAATACAGCACTCCACAGACAATGAAGCAGTTTCCATATTGGTTCCTCCTGAGTCCAGTCCTCCACGTAGTCTCCCTCTGCATGCTTAGATCCACAGGGTTCAACCGACTCAGAACCACCACCTCCTGAAGGAAGCCCTCATCATCCAGAGCTGGGTAGATGATCCATAGTCCGCTCTCGTCCACTGCCATGTTGACGTCCGAGTAGCTGCGCCATTCCCAAGGCGAGGAGGACTCTTCTAAGACCGCGTCGTGCAACATGGTCCAGGCGGCAACATAGCGGTGTTGAAGGTCAAACTTGATGATGTCCCGAGAGAAGGCGCGATTGTAGTAAAAAGCCCCACGATAAACCACATGACCAGTGCCAATCCAGTTGTAAGGAAGTTTGTAGGAATTGGTAAAATGGCCTAAAAAGGATGGGGAGACATGAGAGGTGATGAATATACACAATCATAACAAAAACTGAGCAAGCTACACCAAAAGGCTATTCTTCAAGGGCTTTACATTTGTCTTGAATAGATTATAATTCCAAAAATTGCCATACTGTTAGACTGCATATTGACCAGAAAATGTATGTATTGCAATTCTGGTATTGTCCTGATTAACTAAACAAAGGGAAAGATGACAGAACATAAACATCAAAATTATGCATGTTTTTGTAAAAGTGTATTTCTTCTACTTGCCATGTTTAAAGACGTCCAGGTTGGCAAACTCCAGAAGGTTGTTCCCATAAAAATAGTTTGCTACATATATTTTCCCCCGGTCAGACTTTGAATCCTTCATCCATGCTCCCTCGCTCCTGCCGAACGTGTTGTGAGTGACAGGTTCAGAAATGGTGGCCAGAGTGTCCTTACAGTCCGCTGTAAAACACATTGTTGGGTTGTCATTAGTAATACTTTAGAGTTAGGTAGGAGTTCAAGTTTTTAGACATTTTATAAAAGGAAAAAGGAAACAACTCTTGTACATAAATTGGAATTAAAATTATACACCAAGTATTTTAAGTAGAAATGTGACTCTAGGGCTATTTTGAAAGAAAATCTTGCATATAACTATACTTTAGTTATGTGGTTGTTGTTGTTGTAGTAGTAGTAGTAGTAGCAATAAAAGTAAAAGTACCAGTTATTAGTTATGCATTATAGTTGCAGTGGTATTAGCAGTAGTAATAGTTGTTCTAACACAGTAGTTCATTTAAGTACATTTTTCATGCATACCTGGTTTTCTCTTATGGAGTTTATCATCTTTCATTGGCTTTGACTCGACTGGAACAGTTTTAGCAGCAGCGGAAGGAAACAAAGTGGCAGTAATAGTCGTAGCAGAAGACGTAGTGGCCCTAGGTGTCGGTGAGGTCCGAGGGGTGTGGTCTGTGGTCAGCGGGGTCAAAGGTTTTGTGGAACGTGTCAAAGGTATTTCATATTTACTAGCGTCAGTAGACACAGCCGATGTGGACTTCAGGTTTGGCGTAGTGTATGGGGTAAGTGGCATAGTTGTAGCGGTGGTAGTACTTGCGGAAGTAGGACTCGCTGTAGTGGCTTGGCCTTTGAGTGTTGGGTCAGAGGTTTTCATCACGGTGGGCGGTGTCATACTTGTTATAAATGCCCCAGTGGAGTCTTTTGTGGTCATCTTTCCAGAGGATAGGATTGGGTCCACTGTAGTTTTAGTTACATGCGGTTCAACTGTCGAATCAGTTGGCCTCGGTTTGGGTTTTGAAGTGCGTTTTTGTGAGTACATCCAAGAGTTGGTGGAACTAGGAAAATTAGTAGTTGTAGTTGTCACAACTGGGATATTTGATGATTCTTTGTGAGTTTCTGCCTCTTTGGATTTCCTGTATTCTGATGTTTTCCGGTAACTTCTAAATGGATGCTCAGTCTTTGATTTAAATGTCCTTTGTCCTTGTCTGGTCCTGGGGCGTGGGGTTTTGTGTTGAAGAAGATTCTCTTCAATAAAAAGATTGATGGGACCATCTCCACTAAAGCCATCATACTCAAACACTAGAATGAAAAAGAAATGTTGAAGAGATAAGCCGCAATACATTTTGAGTTCAAAGACACACCCAATACAAAGACAGTGGCACAGTGGCAACTGAAAAAACGCAAAGATGGTTCTAAAAACATACATTAAATGAAAGGACATGGCAGTGAGACAGGGTATGAGACAGACCACAATGTTGAGGTTCTGTTAGGTAGTTACAAGAATAAGGATGAATAAATTACAAAATTGGGACAAATAAAGGGTCTCCCTCAGAGGAACAGCAATGGTTTGTTTTGGGAGAAAATAAAGAGAGAATGTTTCAGTCTGTAGAGGTACAGATGCTGAAAGTAGAGTTGTCATGCAAGCAGAGGAATCCAAAGAGGTGTGTAGAATAATTGAGTAAAATGGAGACAGATGATTTACTGTGACCAGCTCTGAAAAGAACAACTAAGGGCAAAGATTAAGTTGTTCTAAAAGTTTAATAAACATTGTAGCAGTAATGCCACACAAGCTAAAATAGAAATAAGATGTGCTTACAGTTCTCCCCGGGCTCCCCGTCATCTGCTACCATTGGATCTGACTCTGATTTGTAAAAAGTCATTCCTCGAATGATGAGTCCATTGGGTCCTGTTTTTGCCACTTGTTTGACAGAGTTTTTCTCCTGAGAGCTCATCACAATGACTTCAGCAGAACTCTCAGTGTGGATGACAGTAGGACCTTCTCTGACAATCTTCTCCTAATTGATGTTCACACAAATAGTAATTACAACAATGACATATTACCTCATGTTAAAGTGTTGATTTACAGCTCACCTCTGACTTGGCACTGATGACTTTTTCATGCAACAGTTTCTTATTTTCCTGTTCATGAAGAGATTGGGTTGGTGGACTGTCAGTGTTGACTGCATGTAATGGGGGACTCTGTTGACGATCTACTTCAACATGAGACTTGTTCACCCAAACCACCTTAAATAGTCAAGTTAAATGTTTAAAAAGTGCCTTGCTGCAAAGCCTAAATACAAATGCTACTACATCTAGGTTCATATATACCTTTTCAATGTGATCTAGCCGCTCCAGCAGCTTGTTTGTAACAGAGTGCAGCTTCAGAAGGTCCATACCATAGAAAGATCCTTCAAGCAAGTCCAGGATGGTCGACAACTGGAGGGTAATATTGAATTTAATACATTTTAGCTCCTGTCTTTGAGAATGAATTAGGGGTGTCACTTCACCTTGACATTCTCCTTTCCAGCCTCTCTAAGTTTTTTCAGCCTGAACTCTCCCTCGCAGGGGTTGACGGCAGACGGAGGAGCGATGCATGCGCACTTGCACTCGGGTCCATTTGTAATAGTCTCCACGGTGTAAGAGTCCTCCACCCGCGCGTGTCCCTCCTCTATCCGCCGGCATGCGCTTCTGCTCAGGGGTCTGACAACACATTTACAGCGACAGTCAGAGCCTTCCGAGATGGCTTTCACTTTGTCATAATCACCCAGAAGCTACAAAACAGAAGGACGCACGTTGTTCAGTTCTCAGATCAGAAGTTTACGCAGTGAAATAAATGAATGAAAACATCGTGTATGTTCGGCTCACCTGTGACAGAATGCTCTCCTGTCCGTGGACCTCCTGCAGTGGCTCTGTCACTATTGGGTCTGTCTGCGGTTCATGCTCCAGCCCGGTATCTGCAGCCCGGCGGCTCCGTGGCGCTGCGCTACTTTGTTCCAACAGCGCACAGCATGAGAAAAGGACAACACACAATGGATACATCTTCACTGCAACCGACTACAACAATATTACGCAACTAGGCGCCAAGTGAAAAAGCGCATGTAGATAAATGATGCAAATCCTCAAACTGTACAATTATTCTACCACGTCATTTTGCAGTCAGACATAGGCGTCCTTGGCTAATTTAGAATGGAGAGACCCGGAGGACCGCAGCGGCCCCTGACGCCAAGAGTCAAGAGGCGGGTCCGGGGAGCTGCCCAAGGAGGAGCGCCACAGCGTTTCATGCACAAAGTTGATACTTTAGGGTTATAATATGCAACAGAAATGAGGAGTAGAGCCATGTTCAAAACAGATGAATAGGACAATATACTGATAACGAACTTGGCTGGTGATAAACATGGATGGAAAGACAAGGAAGCGCTGGAAATAATGTCCACTTTTGCTGCCATCTAGTGGATACAATGTTGTGCTTGAGCACCAGCTTCTCACCTCAATTAAAAAACGCCTTTCTGGATAAAGTTACTCAGATACATGGTATTCCACACTTTAGTATTTATAAACTCTTATGACATTGACTTTGCAAGCAGGGAATGGTAAATGGTAAGTGGTGACAGGTTTGGCCCCAGTCAAACAACTGTAGAACCTGTTGGACTTGTCAGAGAATTAAACGCCATCTTGAGTTTGTTAAATAACGCAGTTTTATTGTTGTATAAGGCACATTTACATGGTTCTAACAGATCTAGTACTCTATTGTATTTTAAAAACATGTTTGTTGTTTAGAAGATTTATAGCAACTAAAACCAAATTTTAAAACATTTGATAGAAAAAAAATAAAGTGCTAAAAGTTAGTTAACTTTTTGATTTTAAAAAAATGTGCTTTTCCCCTGATGTCATTGCAACTGCAATATAGTTCAAACTATTATAAAATGCTGTTGAAGTAAAAGCAGTCATTATTTTAGCAGTGTCCCGTTTTTACAATGCTTTGTTCTGTAGATACAGGTAAAATAAGGTGAGATATGCGGCTCCATAGCCCACCATATTTGTCTATGTCCATTTCATCAAAAGCAGTGGGATGACCATGTGAAAGAAACTTCTTTTGTAAATGATCAGTCACCATCTCCTCTACTTCACTCAGACGAATCTTAGGTTCGATCTCATCCTCCTCTAAAAGTACAGTGAAGATTAAAACGATTTTCTTAAAGGCTGCGTTCTCGTGATCACAATAGCGATAAAATATTAAAGTGGAAGCCGGAGGTAGTTCCTCAAATCGGTGAATAACAGCAATAGGTTTTCCCCCTGCAAAAGCCGTCTGCAGCTGACTGTCAATGTCTGATTTGACCGTGTCACTGTCTTGGCTGGATTTACTGACTCCCTCTAAGTGAAGGGCAGAAGCGTTGAGAGCTGAGGACAAAGCAGAAGCTATACTCTGAGCCAGGCAGCGTAGTGTGGCCTCAGCTCGAACACCAGCAGTTAGGATCAGGCTGACTGGCTCAGAGGGCTGGGTTATAAGGAAATGTCTTTGCAAATGGATTCTGCTTCTCTTCCACAGCTCTTCACGCTGACTTGGGAAATGGACTTTCACTTTTTTCATTTCTTGGTGAAAGATGTCTATTGGGTGGACATCTTTTTTCTGAAGTGGAGGCTCAAGCTGAAGGAGTTGCGTAAAAAGAACTGCAACAACTACAACTAATACAGCAATCCAAAGTATTCTTCCGTTATTGTCTACAAAGAGGAATGGCAATTATTACATATTTACTGAAATATCACACAAATACAGCATACACTTTACCTGTAAAAGTAACTGGGCGGTGTGTTTCACTTTGCTTTGATTGAGGTGTAAAGCAATGTGTTTCCACATTCCTCTCTGGGACCTGTTGTTCTAAAGCAGGTTGTTCTGGTGGTAATAGCTTTGGATTTTCCAACCCTGATTTGAACATTCCTTCATCATCTGTTCAATTGGCAAAAACAGACAGTAATAGGTATAGCAAATAAAAGTTATAATTATTTGGAACGTTCATTGATTACACACCTCGAGCAGGTGTTTCACTGGTCTCTTCGGTGGTGACTGATGCTCCGTCTCCAGAGTCCTCATTTAATTTCATGGCTTGTTGTCCATCTGCCTCTTCACTGATGGACCTATCACCTGTTTCCTCAAGTGGACATTTAAAACAAGTTAGTTAGTTAGTTAGTTATATTGTATTAATAATGATATTTAATTTTGTTTTGACACACCACTATGTATATTAATTGGTGAAACCGCTTGTGTCTCCATGTTTTCACGGTCACCCCTGGCTTGATCAATAGGTGGAGGGTTGTCTTTTGGGACGTCTGTGCAGAAACCAGCCCCCTTAGAAGGATCTTCCACATTACTCTCTAGTTGAGTATGTGTGTCTGTAACAAAAATAGACCCTAAAATCTGTACAACCCTCTTCTTATTTTCATTATAATATAAAAACTTACCATCATTATTATCTACATCATTTATGTCTGTGTCAGTAGAAGTCACTGAAAAGTAGTATATTTAAGACAAAGTTAAGATAATGGATCATTAATATATACAATATTATAAACAGGTAGGTAGTTTCAGGACATACAGAAATAATCGTTGACTAGTTCAAAAAGTATTATCGTTATTTGGATCATATCGCTCTGTCTATCTAGATACATCTATATATCGTTAGTTTCAGCCATACTTAATAGCAGACACAAATAGTTTTTACCTTTAGAGTCATTCTCTTCCTGATTGGTTTGCAAAAGTGTGTCTTCCATGTCTGTGTTCAAACAAATGGTACAAAAAAGATTGAAAGTCAGAAAAGTGGACATACATAATATTTACTGAAATATCACACAAATACAGCATACACTTTACCTGTAAAAGTAACTGGGCGGTGTGTTTCGCTTTGCTTTGATTGAGGTGTAAAGCAATGTGTTTCCACATTCCTCTCTGGGACCTGTTGTTCTAAAGCAGGTTGTTCTGGTGGTAATAGATTTGGATTTTCCAACCCTGGTTTGAACGTTCCTTCAACAGCTGATCAATTGGCAAAAACAGACAGTAATAGGTATAGAAAATAAAATAATGTTAAAATTGGTTGGAACATTCAGTAATTACACACCTCGAGCAGGTGTTTCACTGGTCTCTTCGGTGGTGACTGATGCTCCGTCTCCAGAGTCCTCATTTAATTTCATGGCTTGTGGTCCATCTGCCTCTTCATTGATTTCCTCCAAGAAATCGTTGACTAGTTCAAAAATTATTATCGTTATTTGGATCATATCAATCTGTCTATCTAGATACATCTATATATCGTTAGTTTCAGCCATACTTAATAGCAGACACAAATAGTTTTTACCTTTAGAGTCATTCTCTTCCTGATTGGTTGGCAAAAGCTTGTCTTCCATGCCTGTGTTCAAACAAATGGTGCACAAATATTGAAGGTCAGAAAAGTTTACATTAAATCATAGAATATTAATATATAATCTCCTTTATATCTTCATCCGGCTGATGAGGTTCTATCTCTTTATCCGCCATTATTATTATGTCATAACTGAAAGGGAAAACAAGTAATATGTGTTGTCAAATACCATCACAGTTCAGAGTCCTTCTGTGTTTTATGGCGGTTGGTATCCATAGTGTTACAATACCACCATTCTTTATACTTTATTCTTTATACTTTATTCTTTAAGACTTCATTCTTTTCCGACTATGTAAACTTGGACTTACGTCAAATAAGGTGTGTCTGATGATGCACATAGTTAGATTTCTTTAAAGTTACTGTATGTTAAGAGACTGTAGTTAATGTAACGTGTGTTGATACTGAGAATTAATGAGAGCACTTGGCTCTTTCTGAAATAAATTGCACGTATTTTTATTATGAACTGTACCGTAATAAACGAACGCTAGAGACAAAAGACCAAAGACCTGACGATAGCTGATAAACAGGTTAACCAAACGTTAGCTCACAACAACTGCTGTTTACGAAATAAGAAAGTCACAAAAATAGCACGACCGCCGCTAACTACCATTATTCCCATAATTCTAAATCACGTAAACTATTTTAGTAACGTTCTTTTCTTACTTTCCACACCTTCAGGGACTATTACACCACCTTCTCCATACGAAGAGCAGCAGGCGAACTAGCTTAGCCCAAGTTGTTTTCTGCGCTAACGTCGTCAAGGCGGAACCTTTCAGCTCCTTGATTCTAAGGAAACGGCATTAGTTGTAGAACGCTTTTCCGGAGAACGACGTCCAGCCACAAAATACTTCCCCCATGAAGCGCAGGGAAGCTCGCTGTTACAAATATCTTTACAAACATTATGCTTTGTGATAATAGGTAGTTTTATTTAGTGTCACATTGTTTTAAAATGAATCCGGAAGTTTCTGGGAAGGTGCTGAGACGATCAACGAGGCGCTCCATCTCAGCCAGTGCTAAAGGTAAATATCACATTCGCTTGGACTGTTAAGACGAGTTTGAATCATGACGCCACATAAAAGCTCCAACCTAATTTACGTTTCATTCACAAAACACACAAATTAGAACCTTCACCATAGCGAGTAACAATTCAAAGCAAGAATATACTACCCTTTTGAATAGGAAAAAAGTTCCCAAAAAGTTGTATTTAACAGGAAGCTCAATACATTAACTCAGCAACGCTTTACAACTCATAAAGATAGAACCCTCAAAAAGTTATGAATTTATTGTTTTATTTTTATTTTTCAAAGGAATATCTATTTGATTATGTTTTGTATATAAATCAAACCTTTATTCAATTCAAGTGGCATCAATGGAAAAAGTGGGCCTTTAAATGGCTGTGCAAGACAACCAAGAGAGGGACTGGTTACCCTATTTACTTGCAATGTAAATAGGGATACATTGCAATAAATAGGTTAAAGGGACAACTCACTGATAATGTGCTCTTCACTGCTACCAGTGAACTATGAGCCAACTCCAAGAGGTCCCCTGAAGAGAACAAAAAAGTCTTCAAAAGTCCAATCTGAAGTCCCCACTTCAAATGGAACCAACGACAAGGACTCCGGTGAGGAAGGTGGGCTGATTTTATGGTACAATAGCCCCTTCTTGTCCTCATCAACAATTTCACTTCTAAAGATGATAATTCTCACTCTTTAAATTTAGGCTCCCCTGATAAAAAGACCCGCCTACAGACAGGAGACTCTCTGGCTGGTGGAGATGATAATGGCCCTCCAAGGGATGTGTCCGAGCCAATGGATACACAGAATCAAAGTGAAGGACTGGAAGGAGATGTCAAGGCTTCAATTAAGCATTCTCTACCACAAAAACCCTCAGGTGAGAAACAATATGCTTTTTTACAACGCTGATGCAATATGCGATCCTAAAATGAAAATCACTAACTTGTTGTAAATTTATATTGTAATTGGAAGTTTTTTTATTAGTTCCAGGTTCTTTTGGAGATGTCAACCTAAAGCCTTTAGTAGTGCTTGGCCAGCGCTGCCTCAGTCCTCCTGAAAATGACAATGAAACGAAAGGTGATGCAATACATATTCCATTAACTTAGGAACTATTATTATTAAAAAGATGCTGCTGGTGGTGGTGGTGGTGGTGGTGTAGTACTTTGTAATAGCATAACATGGTAATAATTGAGCTTTTTTTGTGTTTCAATTTTTATTATTTTATTGGATTTTTAGAGGAACAACCAAAGACAAAAGTTGCATCTCTATCAAAGTGTATCACAGAGATTACTCCCACAAACAGGACATCTGATACATGCCATGTCGCAGTCACTAGCATGGCAGAATACAAGAGGAAGATGGAGGCCAAAATAGCAGGTGAGGTAACTCAAAATATAATCATAGTATGAATTGTAATAAGGAAAATCTGCTCTTCATATTTTTTCCTTGAAAATCCAAAAGTGAACAACTATGACCCAAGCAATTATCCAACATCTGCAACCACAACACGACAGCGCACAATTATTTCAACCCCGAAAACAAGTGTGCCAAGGAGAAATCAAGGTACACAAGCCTCAACATGACCGTTACCACTGGAAAAGGTTTTTGGTTTGTAACAGTAATTTTTGGTTTTATAGAAAAAAAGAAGATTGCAGTTCCCCCTCGGCACTCAGACGTTCCATTAAAAGGTACATTACAGGAACATAATATGCTACAGAACCATTCATCAAGATCTATTCACTCATTTGTCGCGCTCTTCTTCAAGGTTTCGTAAAATATTTGTCGCTGCTGGCCCTTTTGATGCTGTTGAGTGCTGGACTCCTCCTTGCTTTCAAACACCTCCACACTCTTCAGAGAACTAAAGAAGGAAGGCCTGTCGACTCAGGGCTGTTTGTTGAAGAATTATCCCGTGTGGCGATGCGCTTCCCCAGTCAACGTCCTGAACTGTGGAGGAGGAGCCAAATCCACCTTCAGAAGCACCTGGACACGCTGCACCCCACAGAGCCGGTCAGTCTTGTCCTCACTGCTGGTTTGTCGGCCGAGAAGACGTTACACTGCCTGGCTCACAATATAGCCTCCGCCTTCTCCTCTGCTGTTAATGCATCTGTTATTGTCATTGACGGAGCCAGCCAAGCCAACCAGGACAGCGACCAAGTCAAAATGGATATCGACAGCCAACTGAAGGCAGCGTTTGGAAGCGACAAACTTGCAGCTGTAGTTCACCGCTTTGAAGAGCTTCCCCCTGGTTCAACTCTTATCTTCTATCGGTACTGTGACCACGAGACTGCTGCTTACAAACGAGCTTTCTTACTGTTCACCGTGCTGCTTTCTGCGGAGGACCCAAGCACTCAACCAAGTCTGAATGAAGTAGAGGAGCTGGTACGGGATCACATAGAAGAGAGGTTTGTGGGGAATGAAACTGCCTTCAATAAAATGGATGCTGATAAATTTAGTGGGCTGTGGAGTCGCATTGCACATCTGATCTTACCAGTGGCATATGAAGATGAAATCGAGCGAAGGGGATGTTGAGCAGAAATCAAAGAAATGTTCCAAATCAACAAAATAAGCACACATTTAAATCATTCTTGTTTCAAATAGTATTCCTTGGTTGGCTGTTTTAAACATTGCCATTCTTCTGCTGGTTACAATAAATTGTATTGATATGAGATATTAACATTATCTATTCCATTGTCTTTTCCTGTTTGGTCTTGCACTGTATTTTATTACATTACAATTATTTTTATTTTTTTTTAGATTTCCAGATTTTAAAATAATGTAATCATTTTTGACTGCTTGAAACATTAATAATATTAATGTTTTTGTTCAAACATCCTGGGTATTTTATCATTGATTATTTTTGGCTAATTTTGTGTGAAAAAACAGTCACTGAAAGTGCCTTTTAGATGTCAAGTATGTAAATAGTTGAAGTGTTGATATATTACATGCTGAGAATTGCAGAGAAACGACACTGATTTTGTTTCTGTTATTTGTTATTTGTCTGTAATGTTTTTTTCTTCTAAATGTAACAGCAAGATTTTAAATAAAGAATATTTTGGTTATAGTCCCTGTTCTGTGATTCCTTTAATTATTTTATTGATCATTTATTTTTGATCATCGTTAAAAGAAAGAATATTTTAACACAGACATATTCCCACTATGATGGCAACACAGAAACCAAAAGTGAGGATTGTGACCAGAGCAGCAATAGACACCTGAAAGAGAACAAGCCAAGAAGATGTCAAACCCTTATTAAATCTAAACATTCAGAATGCTGAATTAGTATTAATGCTCTTACTTGAGGTATTTGCATCCCTGTAGAAAGAGAGAGCATTAATTGAAATGCTACTTTATCATCTGTGATACTCACAGATCATTTTAATGATAATTATTATTATTACCTGTTTTGTTCATGCATACTATGACAAAGTAGTATATTATTTGCAGACCAATGCATACTGTGAAGGATATTAACACTTTCTGATGCCAGTGCTTGCATTGCTTTGTAGAATTGTAGATAACGGCAACTGTGGGAATTATAAATACATAATTTAAAATCTATTACCGTCCTTTATAACAACATAATTTGCTGTCTTACTTGCAAGGGCTTTTTGGGAGATGAGTAAAACCCCAAAAATAATATCGTAAATGCTCTTTCTATTGAAAGATAGAAATAATAAATTATTACATTAAATTGTATCTATTAGGTAACAGTTAGAAATGCCTAAATAAATAAGAGGTTGTCATTACAATTCATGACTGCGTCCAATCTTTAGAAAACCACAGATAAGTAGGAAAAATGTTAACACTCCAGTCACCATCAGTGCGCCAATGTTAATGCGCTGAAAAATAGAAAACAAACATCAGAATTATTTTACAAAGGGACAACGGTGCATATCATAAACATTTTTACTTACATTCAGAGAATCTTTAACCAACACCAAAGCCGAAGTAGAGAGTAAAACAGTCAACACACTGCCAACTATTCTCATCCACTGCAGATGATTCAAATTGGTTATTTACATTTGTATTACATGTTAACAAGAAACAGAACTAAAACCCCACCTTATTGATGTTGTGACATTTTGCATTGTTGGGGAAACTTAAAGGGACAATTAGAACGAGTGAGGACTGGAGAAAAAACAATCAGCATTAAATCAAATAGAAAAAATGTTCAGCATATTTCAATCTCAACGATGCTAGTTTCATGGGAATAGCTTACCAAAAAAACAGTGCATGTCACTTGAGGGCTGTACTGTTTCCAAGATAGAATGAATAAAAGCAAAGCTGTTACTGACCTCAAAGCGAGATACTAAACATAACATTTAAGTCAACACACATGAGACCAACATTATTACAGTAATACACATTAGACCAACAATATCCCATAAAAACACACACAACATGAACATTATCCCATAGAGACACACAGTAGACCAACAATATCACATAGAAACACATAAACTTAACGTTATCCCATAGAAACACATCTGAGACTGACGTTAGCACATAGAAACATAAAACTGACGTTATCACATAGAAACATAAAACTGACGTTATCACATAGAAACATAAAACTGACGTTATCACATAGAAACATAAAACTGACGTTATCACATAGAAACATAAAACTGATGTTATCACATAGAAACATATATAAAACTAACGTTATCCCATAGAAACACATAAGACTGACGTTATCACATAGCAACATTTATAAAACTAACGTTATCACATAGAAACACATCTGAGACTGACGTTATCACATAGAAACACATCTGAGACTGACGTTATCACATAGAGACACACATAAAACGCAAAATGATCACATTATCACAACAGTAAGCTATTTTACATAATGTCAAACTTCAGTAAATTTAGTTGTTAGGTTGTGGGTTAGATACTTCAGACCCCACCGACTCTGGAGTGGAGATATAAATGCAATTGAATATTAGTGCATCTGTATTGTCCCTGGAGACTCCATTTATGTTTCATTGTAAAGTTATGATTGACTGGCCACTGTCTAAATGTAACAAAGTACAGATCTCATGGTACAATGGTATCACAACATGCATCTCCTGGTATGATATTTACTATCATTTTGATGAGGGTAATAGACTTGTAAATGCTACTTTTTGTCAGCCAAAGAATATAAAAGTGCTTAATCAGTTATTTATTCATGTTGTTTGCATGTTGTTTTCTCTGCAATCTACCATCAATTTCACAAAAATCCAACACATTCTATACTATGCGAGCACTTGATGCATTTGATTTGTTTCTTTACCATTCTCACGTGGTTTCTCAATCCCTTGGTTGTGTTGGCTGGAACTGTGGATTGTACACAAATAGTACATATTATACACACATAAATTAAATGCGAATTGGCAGTCCTTGTTGCATTTGATTGACATTAGTATTTCCACAACCATCTGCAGAATGATGATGCATAGTGCTGATTACAGTTATACGTACATGTAGTGGTAAATGGGTCGGAAGGGCTTGGAATAATACTCGCTTCTGGTTTAGTGGTAATCGCTGTAGTATCAGTGCCTGTTTTTGTGGTGCTTGGCGCTGTACTTGGTTGAGGTGAAGGTATGGCAACTTCAACTAGGTTCCAAAATGTGTCATACGACTCGACAAATGTGGCTCTTGAAACATGATCACAAAATGTTTTATTAATCATTGTAGACTAACTTTGTTTTGTCATAAACCATATAACCTAGTATTTATACTAACCTGAATATAACGCCCTCAACATCTCCAACTTCAGAAGTCCAAGTAACGCTAATTGATGTTTTCCGCCTGTTATCACGTTGACTGACACCTGAGCCCTACATCAATTTGGCCACATCAAATATTAGTACATATTCTCCAAAAGTAAGAGTAAAATGATAAACTTAACAATGCCGTACTCACCGGTAAACCATTACAGTTTAAAAGGACGCTTTGTGAATCTAAGTTAAGAAATTTACCCACAGTACGATCTGTGCCATTTTTACTTGCCGCCAGCAAAAAGCCTCTAAAGCTCCTACTGTTCGTACTTCCAAGTGTCACTGCATAAAAAGTGAAAATGAATCAATGAACAAAGCAGAAAAATAGATAAATACATAATTGCATATTGCTGCAAGATATATATTTTGGTACCAGTCACTAAATCATGTCCGGTGTGGATAATTTTAACTTCAAATGGAAACAAATCCTCTGTTTGAGGCGGTATTTGATTCCCAGTCAAATGATTAATATGGATAACACGCATAGAGTTACATGATGATACCAGGGATAGACCATTGACATATGCTTGTACTTGGTGAATAATAGGATGAAACGCCAACATCCACAAAAGGTTGGATAGAATGCCCATCTACAAGAAAATTTTATCATTAATAATAGCAATCTACCTTACTTTATAAAATGTATATCTTGTTTTTTCTTACCTTCAAACAAGGACAGGTACACATGGATTATCAACAAAACCAAAACAAAGACCATAGAAGTGTCCTTGTGGAAATGGTTTTCCCTCTCTGAGCAGTTTTCAAGTGTGCGTCCAAATCACAAACAAGGAAGTTTCAAACAAGGAAGTTACATATGGGCAATAAAACCTAACCCAACGTTTAATCGATAACCAGTACAGCACAATGATAACATACACACAGAGAGCTTGTTGAACTTGTGAATCAAAATTGTTCAGTGAAATACATTGATTTCGGAAGTGCTTTGGCAACTTACTGCTTGGCAACGCAACTCACAGCTGAAAGAGGTTCATAACTGAAATTCAGATTCAGAATTAACAAGAAAAATTTGTGATTAACGTTTTTGCCTATGCATTTTCATCTTTACTAAACTTTCTTAATTATCTTAAACCAGGCATGTCAAAACTACGGCCCAAGGGCCCAATGCGGCCCTCAGACCAATTTTTGTTGGCCCTCCAGCTTCCTGTTAAGTTGGTCCAAACAACAAAAAGTTGTACTTGTTGATGTTATACCAACCTAATATTTATGTTCCAAGTCTTATTAAAGTTAAAAAAAGTTAAAAAAAATAAGTTATCAATATCTATAAGTTTGTAGATTTCATGTTCCGTGTGACGTACATTATGCTTTATGTGATGGTTTAAGACAGGGGTGTCCAAACTTTTTTCACGCATTTTGAAATTTATATGGAGCAGAGGGCCACAGACAACCCGACAATGAAGAAATAATTCGAAACTTTGCATTTGACATAGTTTCAATGAGCCTCCACACCTTTAATAAGACTTGGAACATAAATATTAGTTGGTATAACATAAAAATGCTTGAATTTTGCCAATTTTACAGTAAAAAGTAACACTTTTTGTTATTTGGACCAATTTAGCAGGAAGCAAAACAAAAATTGGTCTGAGGGCCACATTTGGCCGCCGGGCCGTAGTTTGACATGCCTGGTGTAGAGGCTCATCAAAACCATGTCAAATGCAAGATTTCTAATGATTCACTTCATTGCGGTTGTCTGTGGCCTCTGCTCCATATAAGTTTCAAAAATGCGGCCCTCGTGAAAAAAGTTTGGACACCCCTGTCTTAAACCATCACATAAAGCATAATGTACGTCACACGGAACATGAAATCTACAAACTTATAGATATTGATAACTTATTTTTTTTAATTCCTTAAAAGATGCAAAGTAATTTACAACAAAGGCTGTACAGTACCAGTGCACTAGTACATTGATGCCTGGGAGTTTGGATTCTGCATTTGCATTGGCTGCTCCTCATTGACAGTTTTACGAGTGAATAAACGGCACAGCACTGATTTCAAGTGGCTCCTAAACTTCCCACCGACAAAAGCATAAAACACAGGGTTCAAGCAGCAGTGGGAGAAGGCGACGAGACGAGAAAAACAAAATGCATACTCTAAATAGATGGCTGGGAGGCACTCATGAAAAGGTGGAACTAAATGATCTCCCAACATTTTCAGAAAGATAACCACATTGTATGGGATCCAACCAATATAGAATACAGTGACAATTGAGAAAACTAACTTCACTGCTCTGTTTTTGGTCTTATACTTTGTCTGTTTTATCTTAGATAATATCTGAATGTAACAGAAGGCCTTCACTGCAAACGCAACCAGGAAAAAAATGTTTTGTTGAAAAGTTGTGATGGTCTGCCACACATGTGTTTCGTAACTGCAACTCATTGAAGAATCGTCTTCATCAGGACTAACAATGACAGTCGTATGAAGAAGAGCGGGTAAAGCAGCCATAATACTTAACATCCACATAAAAGTAGAGACCAAAATCCCAGTGTGCATCTTTCTGTTGTTCAAATCACTGAAATGGTGGACGACGACAATGTATCTGTATATTGTCATTACAGTCAGGAAGAGAACACTACAGTAAAATCCAATGAAGAACACAAAAGATACAATTTTGCAGACAACTTCCGAGAAAAGCCATCCGTGTACGTGGTAGATGGCCCAGAAAGGGAGACAGGTGGTGAAGACGAGGTCAGAAACGGCCAGGTTGAGGATAAAAATATTTGTGAGAGACTTGACATTTTCGTACAAAGCCAAGATTACGAGGACCAGGATGTTTCCAGCGAGGCTCAGAGTGATCACAAGTGCGAAGAAAGCTGGGATGGCAAAGGATTCAAACTGTACCACCTCATGGTTCTCACACACTTCGTCTTCCAGGTCAAAATATGAGCTGTTGTTCAGGTCAGGCGTTGTCATAGAGAGGTTCATTTTGCTAATCCAGAATCTAGATGTAGAGGTAAAATAATACTTTTTTAAAATGCAAATTAGAAGAAAATATTTTAGAGTGAGTGGAGAAAGTTATGTTGTTCATGTTCTCTGTGAGAATGACACATTACAGACTTTTGGAGGCCCCTTTACTACTAGGCCCTTGGTTAACAAGTATTATATTAATATAATGACTGGTAAATGGAAACGTACCTGTTGAGAGTTGGTTTGTTGTAGCCCGTGTGATGCTGTGTGGAATGATCTAAAAATGAAATGACTTGAGGGAGTGTTTCTGTTCCTTGTTCTGTGAAAGCTTTTACTTCATGTACAATTTCTATTCACTGTAGAAAACATAGGATAAGATAAGATCACCTTTATTTGCCCCACAATGGGGAAATTCTAGTGTTGCAACAAAGGGTACAGAAACAGATTTTGCAGAGTAAAATAATAAAAACAGATAATTTAGAAAAAGAAAACTCTTATAATCTTAATAATAATAACACTCTTATTTACAGCTGTCATATGGACAGAAAATATTGCACCAGGAGTATAACAGTATTGCAGGAGTATAACAGTAATGCAGGAGTATAACAGTATTGCACATGGTTATGAAAGCTGAATGACCCGTTCAGGACTAACAGTGTTTGTTGTAAAGTCTGACAGCAGCAGGAAGGAAAGACCTGCGAAACCTCTCCTTCAAACAGTGAGGGTGGATCAGTCTGTCACTGAAGCTGCTCTCCAGAGCGGACAGTGTCCTGCAGGGGGTGAGACTCATGGTCCAGCATAGACGTGAGTTTAGCCAGGACCCTTCTGTCCCCCACCTCCTGCACCCAGTCCAGAGCACAACAATTCTTAATAATACACTAAAATTATACGAGATTTATGACCTGAGAAATGTCTGTGTTAGTCCTAATGTGATGGACGCTCACATGACACCAGTGTTTACTCCACAAACCAACCAAACTATGTAGTTTTAAAGGCCCACCCAAGCGCTTGTTTGTCATTGGTCCATCATCTAAACTGTGCCCTCTGATTGGACAGGACACTAGAACTGGACCAACAAGTTTGACGATGCTGACAAATGTCTTGGATTGTTATGGATTTACCCGTGAAAAGTATGTCACCGTTTGTATCCGCTTGTTTTATTGCTCAAATTTAGCATTAAACGCAGTCGTTTAGTGCAAAAGCTTTTGCGATAGATAAAGACCCTTATAAAGATATACGGCTCCGATTCGACTCCTTTGTTTTTATGCTAATGTCGTCCACACAACAACAAGGCACAAAGTAAGAAGTGAAAGTTTGGAAGTTAGACTTATATTGCGTAAATGTCAGTGGATAATTGTACACTTTATTTTGCAATAATTGGAGCACAATACTTCAAGACCCGCCTAAGTGTTTGACACTTAGTTTTTTTTAAGTTTAACATACTACAGCTGTCGGAGAAGCAGCAATGGAAGTCAGAAGCTTTCTTCAGCCCCACATAACTTCCTAAGCGCTATTCTTCTACTCATTTCCTTTTGGAAAACCCAGTAGTTTAAAATGATAGATTGGCGTATTATAGTGGAATTACTCAATATTATATTGTGTACTTACTTTAGTCAACGCTAATTTACAAATTTACGCGGTTTACTGTACTTTTGAGGACACATCTTACAAAACTGTATTGTGTTTTAAAGACATTTCCCAACCTTGTAGTGTCCATGCACACAACAAATCTGATCTAATTATTGGGTTATCGTATTATTGTCTAAAAGTACCATTGTAACTGGACCCTCTGACATTGTGCATTTGTCCCTGTTTGATTTTGGTCCTCTGACCTGCCACTTTAACTGCAACTATTCAATCATTCACTGCACTGTCACTTTCTGCACTCACAACTGTAAATTTAACTGTAATTCTTGTGCACATAGTAATGCCTATTTTTATTTTATACAATAGTAATTTTAAATTGTTTCTTAATGCATGCCCTTTGGATTGAATATATGTTGTTTTTATTATTGATCAGTGTTTTATGTTGCACCTTTAATGCCGAGACAAGTTCCTATGTTTGTGAACTTTGTTCATTGACAATGGCAATAAACCTTTTCTGATTCTGATTCTGATTCTGATTGACCAGCCTGGATGTGACTCTTTGACCCCCGGGAGAAACTGAGGTGGGACCATGGCTTCAGGGGCTACAGCCGGAGAGAGCCAACTCCAGAGGATTATGCGAGATCTGCACGGTGAGCTAACCTTATGGGCGCAGAGGTTTACAGGTGACTGGACATGACGACAGAGTTGGCTGGCCTGGTGTGACTGTCCATGCCACAAAGACCATAATGACCTGTGTAGGAGCTAGGACAGTTCTGCTTCTGCTGAAAAGTCGTTGAATAGTCAAATGAGTTGTAGCATAAACATCAGGCAAAAAGAGAGGACACACATCACAGGTGTCCTTCTGGTTTTTATGTTGATGTGAGGTTTGGATTTTATGGGCCAGCTGCTGCGTAAAAAAATTAGCAGTGGCATGCTGGGAGCTATTTGAATCTGCATCATAAATTCCTCAAATATTTTTTTTTTTTTTTTTTTAAGCAATACAAGAATTTTATCTCACTCTGCTAATGTGTTTTTCAGACTTTGTTGCTGAATTAGCCAAGGAGTACCGAGAATGTGGAGAGCCAATTACAGATGATAGCACCAACCTCCACAAGTTCTCCTACAAACTGGAATACCTCTTACAGGTACATTAACTTTCTTTTCAGCCAGTAACTGACCTTACAACATATGGAACATGTGGATTTTAATTTAAAAAAATAATCTATATATTTTTTTATTTTTAACTCTTGTGTTTTAGTTTGGCCAAAAAGAGAAGACCACACTTCTTGGCTCAAAGAAAGATTATTGGGATTACTTTGTTGACTGTTTGGGCAAAATTAAAGGAGCCAATGATGGGATCCGCTTTGTCAAATCAATCACTGAAGTAAGTCAAATGTAAAATAAAATGTAAATTTTTTTTTAACTTTCTGATCTTTTAAAATTAAAGTTTGTTTTAATTTACAATATTTTTGTTACTTTCCCTTATTTATTTGTTTAACAGATAAAAACATCTCTGGGAAAGGGTCGTGCCTTTATTCGTTACTCTCTCGTACACCAGCGACTGGCTGACACTTTACAACAGTGTTTAATGAACCAGAGAGTGACAAGGTACAGATTATTACTACTTTCATATTTGGGGTGACAGTTGGAGCCCTTTTCAACCAACCCATGGCTGCAATTCTATGTCCCTCATTCTTCTTCCTCACAGTGACTGGTACTATTCACGAAGCCCCTTCTTGAAGGCTCACCTCAGTGGGGACATCATCAGTCACCTGTATGAACTCAATGACGTGCAGTTTGATGTAGCCTCCAGAGGTCATGACCTTGATGCAGCGTGGCCTACTTTTTCCAGGTAGAACAGACCAACTTGTACTTTTTTGAAGTTATCGTGGTTTAAAAACAGATTAAGTGATAAATGTATTTTTTAATAATTAGGAGGGCTCTAAATGCAAACTCTCCAAGCCATACATGGAAACCACCAAGTCGCAGCTCTAGCATTAATAGTTTGGCAAGCAACTACTCGCAGGTAAATATTTTTGATGAAGAGAGTTTACACTGAGTCAGTGATTTACTTTGTTTCTTCTTTTTACAGCAACCAGGCGATTTCTCCTCTAGCATTGACTTTGGCCATGGTTTACTCAATGAACTCAATGAGTCCCTACCTCCGTGCAGTGAAGATGCCAGCACCATCGATGACCTCCGTCTTGAACTCGACCAGTCTGAGTTAAAGATGCGAGAGCTTTTGGACAAAGTCCAGCAAATGGCAGAGCAAGAGGTCGAGCTCAGAGGGGTGGTAGAGGACCTCCAGAGGCAATTGGACATATCCCTAACTGCCCAAGAGCAGCAGCAAGTCGAACTGAAACATGTGCAAGGAAGAGCAAAGACGTTGTCCAAAGAAATGGAAATCCTCAGGAATGTGGAGAAGGACCGAGAGGCAGAACAACAGCAACTTCAGGAGAAATTAGCCTCAGCTGAAACCAAGAACATAGAGCTTTTATCCAAGTTAGATGGCGTTTTAAATGAAAAAGGACACCAGGCAGCAAGCTTCTTTGATTCTGCACAAAAGATACATGAACTACTTGACAAGTTAAAAGAAGCAGAGAAAGTGAAGATGGATGCTGTGGCTGAGATGGAGCAGAAGAAGAGACTGAATGAAAGATTAGAAGAAGAACTAAAGCTAAAAACGGTCACAGTAAAGGATGGTGAAACAAAACTCGAAGAGGTAGCTACATTTAAAGCAAAATTAGATGGTAAACTGGAAGAACAAAAAAGTGCAATGGACCAGCTTCAAGGAGCCTTAACGTTAAAAGAGAAGGAGACAAGTAAATTACTGCTGCAGCTTTTGGACCACCGTAAAACGATTGAAAAACAAGAACATGAGTTGAAGATGACAAGGGAGAAATTTGAAAAAGAAAATTACAAACTCAAAGAGGAACTTGAAAATAAAGGTAAACAGTTAATTACCAGCAATAATACACTACAAGAGCTAGAAACCAAGAATCAAATCTTGACCTCAGACAGGGAAAAACTTGCTGTTGACCTTGCCAATATGGAAATCAATATAAGGGCTCATGCTTCGAAGATCGAAGAATATAAATTGCAGTGTGGAAATCTAATGGAGCTCAACGAAAAAATGCTGGGGACTGTGAAGAAAAATGAAGAACAGACAAAGGAGATGACGGAACACCAGACAGAACTGGAGGCTGAGTTGGCTGTTTTAAGGGCCTCAGAGAAACAACTCAGAGGTCAACTGGATGACACCAAGATGACTGTGGATGAGAAGGAAAAGCGGTTACGCGAGGAGAACAGAGCGCTAGATGAAAGCCTACAGCATGCAAATTTGGCCGCCAAAATGTCAGAGTGCACAGCCAAACGTCTGGAGCAGGAGAATCACACACTCAAAGAAGAACAAGATGCAATAAAAGCTGCCCTTGGTCGGATGCAAGCGGATTTGAAGTGCGTGCATGGCCAGATAAGCAACTTAGAAACAGATTTGGAAGCTTCACGTCAGAATGAGCAGGCTTTGCAACATCAACTTCAAACCGATGAATTGCAGTTAGTCAACAACAAGAAGGAAATCAGTGAACTTGTGCGAAAGGTGAAAACACTAGAGACGAAAAATAAGGAGCTTGAAAAGGCAAAATCTGATGCAGAGACAACAATAGCTAAACAAACAGAAATGATTGAACTAGTCAAATCTGAAAAACAGGCTACTGAGAAAGCGCAAGTTGAGAAAAGAGCAGCACAAACCAAGGAAAACCAGGAAGTGACTAGTAAACTTAATTTATTAGAAGGACAGTTGGATGTTAGTATGAAGGAAGTATCCAGGTTTCAAGCAGAGGTATTGGACCTCAGAGTGCAGGTGCAAAGAAGTGAGGAGGAGAAGTTGAAGTCACAAGCTCAACTGGAGGTGACAGAGGCCCAGAGAGATGAGCTGAGGACACTGATAGAAACCCTAAAAGCTTCAATCGAGGCGCAAAACCAGAAGCATGTAACCGAGCTGATGGAGTGCAAAAAGAAGGAAGGGGCGTTGATCAAAGAACGGGACAAGGAATTGGGTATCGGTGCCGAGTTGGCCTCCGCACTAGCTGCTGTTCGCGAGGAGGTTTCTGTGCTTAAGGAAGAAAACGAGCGATTGGTTTTAGAAAATGATGAAACTCGGGAAGGACTGCACAGGGTGAACACAGAGATGGCAGAGATGGGCATGACGATATGTAAATTGAGTGCTGAAAAGGAAGAAGCCAGGGAGCAATGGGCTGCAGATGAGGTAAGGATAGATGAGTTTGAAAAGGAGGTAGAGAGGTTTGGAGAGTGCATGGATGAACTGCGAGAAGAAAATTCAAACCTTAAAGTGGAGCTGGCACAGATGGATAAACTTCCAAAACAAATGAAGGATCTACAGGAGCAGTTGGAGAGGGCCAACAGCCAAGTGCAAACTCTGAAAAACTCCAGCCGTGAGGAGGTAGAGGCTGTGAAGTTCCAGATGAGCTCAGAAAGCATGAATCATCAAGTACAAATAAAGGTGCGACACATGCTTCACCTTTTGGCCTGTGGTTATTGTTCCACTGTGATCATTGTTAAGTATGGCTGCTGTTTTCTCATTACAGAATTTAACAGAACAACTCAACAATGTAAAAACGCTGCTACTGGAAGAGCAGAAGAGTGTCTCCAGTTTAAAGAAACAAGTCTCAGAACTAGAGGTTAGTTTCACAAAGTCATTGTAAAAAAAAGAAAGTGAAGGAAGTAAATGTATAGGATTTTAAGAGTATTGACCTGAAGTTCATTTTAATATACATTACAAACAAACAATTCAAGTCAGCTGTTGGAAGTCACAAGTTATACATGTTCTACCAGTCCCAAGCCAGGATATTAGGATAAGACGATTTGTAACACTATTACATAATACATTTTCATTGTCTTTTTACTCAAATGGATAATGGAGAAACTCAGTGGTTGACAGTCACGTATATGTATTTTCTGTCAAGGCTTTGAATGAGCAATATTTGCAGTTGACGGGGGAGAAAGACGCTCACATCACTAAAACTGAAACCACAATTCGTGACAATGACACAGAGATACAGCAACTACAACATGAAGCATGCAGGTAAGCACTTTTCTTTTTATTACTCTTTTTTTAATATTAAAGGTGCACTATGTAGCTTTTGTAATAGAAGATCCACCACTGGCTCGTTTATTTTTTTTTATTATGTGCATACAACCCACAAAGTACCAACAATAATCTACATTTTTTAGTGCAAAAGAAGCCCATTTGGCTGCCCAAGCCGTGAGTGAGGAATTAAAGCACAGACTGGAAACGGCCGAAGTCGACAAGCAAACCCAGATATTGAAGATGTCTGCAGAGATTGATGACCTTAACCGGACTAAAACCATTCTGGAGGAGCGGCTTATCGAGCTAATTAGGTATGACAAGTGTGTGTTTAAAAAGTCAAAATGTCATGGGTTTTCTTTTCATTAATTTATATAACAAGTAAGTAAATAAAGTTGATATTCTCAAGATATAAAACAATGAACATTAAATGTCTACAAGACCTCTAGTACTGTGTTTTGTTGTTGCTGTGGGTCTTATTACTCTAACGAAAAATGCTTCCACAAGAACGTTTTAACAACTCTCCGTTTAAACCTGAAATTGCATGGATCCATTCCTCATCCTGCCAGCACTGCTTATTCAAATTTCACTTGGCTTTGTGGAAAACAAGAAATGGCCTAATGTTTCCACTAAACCATTTGCACATTTTAACCTAATTCAACTGCTATTAAAGCCTCTAAAAACACCTTGTTTATAGGGACAAAGACGCCCTGTGGCAGAAGACAGATGCCCTGGAGTTTGAGCAGAAGCTGCGCTCCGAGGAGCGCTGGTGGCTGATGGATAAAGAGACCACTCACTGTCTTGGCTGCCAGGGACAGTTTACCTGGTGGCTACGCAAACATCACTGCAGGTTTTTTATTATTTGATATGTAATATGCGTAATATGTGTCGCAGTAACACTAATTATGAATAATGATATTCTCTTCTTCTGTAGACTTTGTGGTCGTATCTTCTGCTATTACTGCAGCAACAACTTTTTAACAACAAAACAAAGTGTGAAAAAAGAACGCTGCTGTAAAGACTGTTACAATCAACACAACAACGTGGTGGAGAGGTTCGCTGAGGAAGAGATGAGTCCTTCAGAAGCTCACGCTCCTCCCTCTGGACCAGGACCTCAGTCCTGTCCTGATCCAGACCCTTGTATACCCACTCCCACAGTCACAGGTAATAGCTGAAAACCCAATAACTTTAAATATTAAGTTATTTTTGGTCTCTCTGAAATTACAAATGATATGCGATTATAAATGTATTCATGTCTCTCTTTAATTTTCAGACTCTACAAACAAGTCTGACGATGGAGCTTTCGACATAATCACTGAAGATGAAGTGCACAGGGTATATGACAGTGACGCTGCCTCTCAGACCACAGTAGGCTCCTTGGATGGAGAACAGGCTCCTAGACTGCTTAATATGTGAGTTTAAGCACTGAACTGAATTCTATTTTATGAAAATGCTGGGCTCCACAAGCAGATATTCACCAAAAAGGTCAAGACTGTCAGCCTAGTTTTCCAAAGAAAAGAAAACTTATTCTAAGTTTTCTGTAAAATAATATATTAAATATATCAGTAGTTTTTAGTAATATTCAGAAATTGGCCTCTGATATATAATAATGTTTACTGGTTTTCACTCAAATACATCAGTACATAACTCATAGTTAAACTCCAAAGTGCATAAATATTTCCTGTTTTTCTATGAACCCATTTATTTTAATAAAATGTGTACATTACAGAAGCACAGGGGATGTGACCCCAGAGGAGGCTGAAGACCAAATTCTCTCCGTTCAAGATTCAGAGATTAATCTGCTCAAATCTGGAGAAATCACGTATGTCTGACCTTTTGACCTTTTAGTAGTTGTTATTGTACATAAACAGTGACTTGTTTTTGTCCTTATCACAGGATGGCTATTCCATTCAGCATCGAAGATATTTCCCAATTTGGTGGCGGTTCCAGGGAGCTGTTTATCAAATCGAGCAACTATAGTGTGATAACTGTTAGTGTCTGCGACTGTGGACCCACCATCAGCTGGATGTTTTCCTCTGAGCCTAAAAGCATTTGCTTTAGTGTTGTTCACCGGGAATCAAGTGAGGCTCCCATAGAACAATCAAAGGTAGTGAGATACCTTTTTATTTTTAAACATGACATGAGTTCAATCAATCAAATTGTATATGTAGAGCACAATTTGTACAAAAATGCAATTCAAATTGGTTTACAATGTTAAAAACACGGAAAAACACAATACAGTGTACGGTAAGTCACAAGAAATCAATAAAAACATAAAAAAAACATTAACATAGTATTTAAAATAGTAAAAACCAGATAAAAGAATTTCAGTCATGGGCGCAGCCAAACACTGCCGGGGTGAGTGCCTGTCTTACAAACTCGGGGAGGCTATTCCAGACCTTTGCCCTATAGAACGGGAATACAAATACCCTGTGTCTGGTCTTGGCTCTAGGCACCAGCAGGAGGCCGGTACCTGAGGTCCTCAGAGTCTGAGGTGGCTCATATGGCACTAACATGTCCGAGATGTACTTTGGTCCTTGGCCATGGAGAGACTTCCCGGTATACACAAGCAGAGTTGTGTTTTGTACCGTTATGCATGTCTGAATAACCCTCTCCTTGTGACTGCTTGCTCACTCCCTTCACTTGACTTGATCACTACTGGTAAATACATTTATCACATTATAGTGTCAGAATACTTTGAATTAATGCAAAGTTTAGTATTTAGCATCTTAAAATCTCCATTGGTTTAACCTTAAGCTCTACTATACTCTATCTCTATATAAAAGATGCACTACGTAAGATTTCAGGTGGAGTGTCGGTTACATTCCTGTGTCATGAAAATCTTATAGCTTTGCCTTTAATGTTCCACAGTATGGTATGAACTACCCATTATTTATTCATTTACAGGCATTTTTATTGCCAAAAATACTTGTTTGGTGGAGTCACCTGCCATTTTGTGGAACATTCTGGGCAAAACGACGAGATCTGCATGGAGAAAAGAAGGTTTCTAAAGTAGTGCCAAAAAAAACAAAACATGAAATGTTTAAAATGTATTTGTTATTTCCAGTAACAATAGACTGATTCGGTGTACCTTTTATGGATACCTACTGTGACAACTTGCATGGCAGGTGGTCAGAGCTGCTCACTCACCCAGAAGTACACATGCAGAATCTGAAATGTCACAGCTATAAATGAGTTATGACGGTGTAACCAACACGTCCTGCCTCAGGTTCCTCTTATTGTCATTGTTTTTACAGTAACCTTATTGCTAACTGATAAACCTATTTTTTTCATAAACATCAGTAAGTTTCATTTCATACAGTTGTATCTGTTCTGCTCTCAGGTCCTGATTCCTCTCACTCGCTGTAATTCACATAAAGAGACCGTTCAAGGGCAGCTGAAGGTTCGACACTCGGGCCTCTACACCTTTATCTTTGACAACTCCTTTTCTCGGTACAGTATTTCCCATTTTATTTTGCGTTATCTTTATTATTTATTGATGACAAAGATGACATATTTTATGAATCCACTAATACAAAATCTCCCCACAGGTTTATCTCTAAAAAGGTTTTCTACCATTTGACCATGGAGCAGCCCATAATCTACGACGGAAGTGACTTTCCCTAAAGCCACGTGTCCTCTCAGTGCATTAAGAACTTTTTGGAAACTCTCAGGAGAAGACTGTTTATAATATCTTGAAACTGATTGATTTTAATCATTTGTTCTGTATTATGGTAGAATCCTGTTGGTTTATATGTTTTTTTATTGGGGGAGTTTGGAGCTCTTTTGATTTGTAGTCATCAACAAACTGAAAATATCTAATGCAAATTGTAGTAATTGCATGGTGTAAGCCTGTAAGACAGGCATCTCATTTAACTGATTTTACCTTCTGAAATAGTTCAAGATGTAAGGTTTTTAAACTAAAATTAAAAAATGGCATTTTATGCATAACTCTTATTTATTATAACAGAAACGTCCTGTCTAAGTAAATGCACTTTCAGTCCCGCTGCACCCTGCTTTCACTGCCTCCTCAGAGTGTATTACATGTTCAGTTTATGGGCTCATTTACTCTCAAAGTGCCTTCAATCTAATCACAGTGAGTCATATTTGTGTATTCTTGTATACCTGTTTGGGCTACTTTTGCAGTCAGTAATTACTTAACTATGTATGTTTTGTTTTTTTGTTTTGTTTCAACATAAATGGATTTACAATATTTTTATTTTACATTATTGTTACTTTGGTTATAGGGTTTTAAAGCTGTTCACATTGTTTTTGTCGCATAATTGCACAGCAATAAGACTTTATTTGTCTACACTAAAAGAAGGGCTTATACCTGTAAATGCTGAATTTACACTTTAAACTGCTTTTTTTTTTTTTAAACAGTGCAATGAAATGTTTACACACATTTGTATCATTTTAATTCAGCAATGATGAACGTTTTTTACTCTTTTTTGATAATTGTTTAGCCAAATATTAGTCTGCTGTTCAGATGATTTTGTAGTTAGTCTATTTCAAGTGTTTATTTGCTCACATTTAAATAAAGACAGACTTATACTTTCACTCTTCTCATAAATCTGTTTACTCTGTAGCAGTTTTTTAATTTATTTTTAATTTTATCTGAATGCAAAACATTTTCTTGAGTTGTGCATTTTGTTGAAGTTGTGGTGTTGCGGTGCATGTGTTGAACTAGTGATTTTGAAGCCTGCTTGCTTTCAACAAATATCTGATTATAGGATTTCTGGACTTTTCAGATTATTGAAATGTTATGCAAACAGTGGCTGCAGTCGCACGCACTCACTCAAAATCTGTTTGCATGTCACTTGAATAATCTATTTAGCAATCCAGAAATCATGATCAGATTTAGTGTGAATGTAAAATAGCCACTGATGTGAGGAACCTGATTTCTTTCTGATTGTTCACACCTGTGCATGTGTAGACAGAGAGAGAGAGAGAAAAGACAAACTAATGTGGCAAAGAGAAAATGTAAAAACAAAAAAGAGTAAGTAAGTAATTGTTGACCACTTTGTCTTTCTAATACAACAGTTACAAGAAAATGGATAATCTGACACGTGCCAAAGATTTCTCTTGAGCAACACACACACACACACACACACACACACACACACACACACTGTTATTTATCGTATTATTCTTGTTTTCTGGTTCTTACTGACCAAGTACTCAGTGTTGCGCTTATTCCCTCTCATCCAATCAGGATATTCTTGCTTTGAATATCTTGTGCTCCTGTAGCATTTGCACCTATTCAGTGCGTGCAGTGAAACTCGGCAGCTCGACATGATTGTGGAGAGCTCAGACTCAGAGCGCGCAGAGGATTCATCCATTCAGCCACTCACGCTTCAGTCAGGCGGGAAAAACCTTCCAAACCGCAACATGCCCTGCTTCCGGACCACATGCACCATCATCACTTTGATTCTGTCTCCAACTGTAAGTAAAGACTGAAATAAAGACAATGTCATGCAGCCTGTATGTTTCCTGATCAGCCTATAGAAGCGCTGCGTTAAACTTTGGTGCGTGGGTTAATTCAGCTGCACTAAGTTTAACTCATTGCAAATGTATCCCACTTGTTTTTATGCGCTTATTTCTATGCGGTGCGGACTGCATTTGGCACTAGTTTGAGATGACCACAGGTTACATTTGTATTCAGCATGTTCATCATCATTGCAAATGCCAGAGCATGCCAGAAGCAAGGTGATAATTATACAAAATTTGCCCCAGAGCATGGTCTTGCGTCACAGAATTCGGCTGTGAATCTGGGTTGAATGACAAACAGCTTAATATCAACAAAGGGAGTGGACTGCGTTGAGATTCATTAGAATCAGAATCAGAAAAGGTTTATTGCCATTGTCAATGAACAAAATTCACAAGTCAAGTTGAAATATTTTTTTGATTCATAATACATTTGGAAACATATACTTTCTCTTAATTAACTCAGCATTGATTTGTCTGATTAATTTGACTATATTTGCATTACTGTATGAATGATAAACATAGAGGGCTATTAATACCTATTTAAAAAAAAGTGCTTTACAACAATATAATGTCGAAGGCTCATTCCATTTCTCCTTCCGTTTATCACTCTGTCAACCACAAGAATCATACATCCACAAATTGCCTTGAAATTTGCATTTCCATAATTTCACCACATTGCTTTATTCTCTTAACTGTGTTGGGAGAAAATCAACCCAGCCTTGAGAGAGAGACTCAGAGGGGGGACAGGGTGTCATCTGCTTGTGAGCAACATCTGCAAAGTGAGAGCATTCAATGGCCCCTTTTTGAGTGCTAGTTAGTGGATAATGGGTTTCACCTCTCCGAGAGTATTTTTTACAGCACACTGCACAAGTCCAGAGAGCCCTTTGGCATTCCATTTTTGGTAGTTTCACAGATCACAATACTCACCTGAGACGATATATGTGTTTATGTTTCTGTTTATGCCGCATAATACAAACTGAAATGCGCAATCCCGCTGTGCATATCTGGGCTTATCTGAGCTTATCTGGGCTTTTCAAAGCATTTAAGTACAAGGCTGGATGGAAACATGTGTTCACAGCATCTTCAACACAAGCCATTTATGTGATGAGCAACTGCTGTTTATGTGAATTTCCTCCTAAACAAAGAAGTTGGGTTGTGTTTGCACAACCTCAAGCCTTGCTGGATCCTTCATAATGGGTATGCATAACACCGTGATGTCTGCTCTTTGTGGCACTTGATAGTAGGGTGTATTATTCAAGTTGACTGGTGCACAAAGAAAAGGGACTAGCACATTGATCTGAGTGAGTTTGATAAAAGCTAAATTGTGATGACTGCAATTGAGTCATCTTCAGAACTGCAGCTCTTGTGGGGTTTTCTCGATATCAGAAGTTGTCCTTAGAAACCAAGGAATTTAGGTCAAGCGTTACTATGAGTGGTTTGATCGGACAGAACAGGAGAAACAGTGAATAGGGGATGCACATTTGCCAGCTGGTCATTTTGTTTTACCTGATCGTTAGTTGGGATGTTACCGTATCAAATTTTAGTGTTATGATTATTCAGAGAAGAAAAATCCCAGTTTTACAATTTCTCAAGATTGTTGACTATGGCCAAACAGTAAAATCCTTAACTTTATTTTTATTCAAATAGACGGCCTCTACAAGCAACTTTCTAATTCATACAGTAAAATTAATATAAACGTAGGTTTTCTTTTTTGGGGAATATATATTGCCTCTAAAATTCTTACCATCATACTTTTTAGTTATTACGAATATATTGTGAACAGGATAATCACACTTAATGATTAATTGAATAATTTTGACATTCTCACAATATTTTGTATCTTCAACATGTTGACTGGAGAGTTTTACAACCCCATCAACAATAATTAGGCCTACGTGGTTAGTATTTATGGACTAGTATGTTACATGTCTATAAGGGTCTAATAATGACGACAAAGCAATTAGCAGGTTTTCAGGAATAAATAATGGTATTAACTTATTTAATTCTTCACACGGCTGGTTTTTCCTCTTCACAATATGGCCCTCAATAATTGCCAATTTTTTTTGCATATTTTGATACTACTAACTCTCCTCATGTTTGTCCTCACTTAAGCAGCATGCAACAACAAACATTATGATAATAGGGAAAACGAATGCACGCTGATGCTTCTTTCACCGAACAGCTCCAGGTGGGTGTCTGACTGGAGGCTTTCACACACAAGCGCCGATTCCTTTGGTGAACATGTCATATTTTTTTCGATGTTTTATTACACAATGTAGCTGTAACCTGGGGCTTATGAAAACTGCTCAATACAAGGCAATCCTTAGAGAGTGTCTTTGTCCCATATTGTGTTCCAAGTTACCTCTCATTAATTTCTGCCGTTATGTTGTCACTGTTTCTTCTTAGGTCTTTGAAATAAGATCAAAGTAACATACTATATCCATGACAATATATCTATTATATCATATTAATAGCATATTTGTGTTTTTCCTTGTTGGTGTACGTCTCAGTAACTCATCTTAATCATAACCTTTCATATCCTCAATATAATATATGTACATGAGCGCGACAATCTGCCAATCTGGAAAAATAATATGTGGTTTTTAAAACAGCTCCATGCTCAAACACAGGCGCATACAGTCTGTTTTTCCAGACCCAATCCTCCTATTGGTCAGCTTTCATTATTCTCTGACTGACTGACTGACGGATAGATTCAACCAATCACAGTGAAGTGAAGTGTGAACAACTCTCAGAAGAAGCAAGTACCTCTTTGTTCTAAATTACCATAGGTATTTAAGAGTAGGCCATGAATCGGGTTGTGTGATAAAATCAACTTTGGCAACAAGAAAATTGTTTTTTTATCATCCCTAACACCTAAGGAAATAAATGAATATTACACTATTTGGGCTGGGTATCTTTCATATTGAATGCTTTTCATTATCGGTACCTGAATGGTACTTTTTTCAATATTTTTTCCTGTAAGTCATCTATCATAAGAAGTATAATGTTCATAAATTGTATACTGTTTCTTCAAGGAAAACTGTAGTTTTTATTATTCATTCATGATCACAAAAATATTTTTTAGTACCAATTGTCTTTGGTACCAGTAATGCCTTAAGCTTTTCCATTATGTGTTGATAAACAGTACCCAGACCAACAAATGTATATGAGCATTTAGTGAATGAGACCAATCTCTCTCTTTTGCAAGGTACTTCTAAGATTGTTCAGTCAATTTAACCAGTGAATCATTGCACCCTTGAAGGCAGAGGATTTGCTGTGGTGACCCTGACATTGAAAAGCTCCGAGGAAAGAACATCTGTTATTGCATTAAACTCTTAAAAGAAAATGAAAAAAAAAAAAAAATCAATAAAGGTTCAATCCTTATTCTACCCAACCCAAACCTGTGAATGATAAAATGTATAAGCATTATTATATGAGTTTTTTAATGTTTTAATGAATAAATTCTTCTTTACCAAAAGCTAGTGCTTGTTACAGGTGATTGTCTTCTTATGTAGTCACAATATAATGAGTTTAGACATGCATAATGAAGACTCATCATGCACAGCTGAGGTGGACTGAAGCTGACGTCCAACCTGACATTTCTAATTCACTCATTAATGCTGAACATGAGCTTGCAGTGGCAGAAGTCAAGATTTACATTTTAGATGGACTTTTTTCTGCCAAGGAAACAGTGGATGGCATTGTGAAACCTGATTGCTTTTTTTAGCCCTGGCATTTGTGTCATCTGAGGCCCCTGAGGAAAAAAAACAGCCACTGTGCTGCCCTGACTTTAACTTAAATTGTTTACAGCATATGATATTAATATATATATATATATATATATATATATATATATATATATATATATATATATATTTAACATAATTCCTTTTAAAAATATATATATATATATATATATATATATATATATATATATATATATATATATATATATATATATATATATATATATATATATATATATATATATATATATATATATATATATATGAGAAATGGGAATGAGTCTGGGGAATGTCATACAGCGCATTGTCGGGAGTCAGATTGAAATTCACCCCACACAGTATCTGTGCTATCTAATAGACCATTATATCTGAAATGTCTCACTATATCTGGGATTACAATAACCCTTTGGAGGACGATTGATTAAATTTTTTCTGACATAAATGTCAAGCTAAAGTGGAACGTAAACGTGCTTAGTCTGTTTTCAGTCTGCTGGGAAATCGATTGAAGTGGCAGACAGTTATTTAAGGCAATGATTTGTGTCCTTTATAGCAAGCCTGCATCAATATCTGGGCTGAAAGACTTTGTGTATGAAAGAAATATGTTGAATGATAATGCTGAAAACTCAATGGTGACAATGAAATGTGTCTTCGATCCATTCAGAATTGTATAGTACCGGCTCTCTCAGCACTATGACAGTGATGTCTCCATGTCTAGGCTTTGTCCACCCTTCACCCGGAGTGTGAATACATTTTTCAGCTAGAGAGGGATGAACAGCACTGCCATCAACACATTGCAGAACACGCCAACAAAAGCAATGACGGTATGATTTTCAGCTTCTGGGTTTCCTATTCACACCATGGTGCACTCAATTCTACTGCTGTAGTTTTAGCCTCTCACAAAAATGTCCAAATGCAAAGAAGATAAGGATGTTTGTCTTTTTTATACTCTGACATGCTTTTGAATGATTTGTTTCCAAAGGATGTGTGCCCATGTGGGACGCTGTTGTGTGCTGGCCTCATGCAGTCACTGGGGAAACAGTCTACAGAGCTTGTCCTGCCGTCTTCTCACTCTTCAAAAATACCACAGGTGACAAACTAACTACATCAAGAGTAATCAAGCAAAAAAAAAAAAAAAGTATGACGTTGGTATTTCAATTTCTTTTTGAAGAATGTGTAGCCAGTCCACCTCTTTAGATGTAACTCTGCGTTTTGTTCAGGGTGTTGGTGTTGTAGATGACAAAAGCTCAGTCCAGGTTCAAAGGATTGAGTCTGTTTCACAGATAAACAAAGCACAAACTGCTGTGAGTGCGAGGGGTCCGACAGTATTCCTCCACTTAAAGTGCACAGCTCTCATCAAAATCAAACAAGACATCTTGATAAACATAAAAAACAATTCAAATAATACATTGGCCAAACAAACATTCCAAAACGAAGTTACTTCAAACATAAACAAACACATTTTATCTGAAGTAACTGGTACATTACAATTCAACAATTCTCAGCTACTTAAACTTATTATCGTTCCTGTTTCACAGATAAAGCACAAACTGCTGTGAGTGTGAGTGTGAGGGGTCCAACAGATTGGTAAAGACAGCCAAAACGAGTAATTTTAGTAACAAATGTACAGTTTGATTCGCTCAGAAAAGTATTGATTAAAATTAGATTTATAATAATTTCAATATTTCCAGGTGAAGAAAATGCATTAAGAATAATTTACAAAACAATTTGATTGTATACAAAGCATTGATTAGTAAAAAAATAATACTTTTGTCTGGACCTCAAATTATGCGTCTCACCTCCACTTTAAGTGCAAAGCTCCAAGTGCATGTTGCTAGGCGATGCCACAATACACCCCCAGCAACACAAGTACATGATTAAACAATAACATCAAAATAACAACAGCAAATTATTGATCACTATTAACCCGTTATATATGCTTCTCATTCTCATTCATTTCTGTGTTGTTATATTTGGACTGAGTTGGCCTCCCGCCCCTCAACCGACATGCCATTTTCACATGACACAGACATTCCTCATTTATTTGTTTGTTTTTGTAAATAATCTAATGTTTAACTCTTTACCTAAGGGTCAGTGGCTCGTAACTGCACCAGTAGAGGGTGGTCCCGGCCATTCCCCCCGTACCACATTGCATGCAGTGTGGAGGATGACCTTCCTGAGGTGAGACAAGAGGCAGATTAAGGATTATCCGACACTTTCACACCAGAAGATGTTCCCACTATTTGGTGCTAAGTGGTTGCCTTGGAGCCAGTCCCTCCTACATTCTGTTCAAATGCAGGAAGATCTGGAGGGAGATAGCGAACATCATCCGGCATCCATCCGGGTTTGGGATAACATCTCTCGGATATCTCTGTAACATTCACAACGAAATGTATAACTTGTCTTAAATGGTGTTTTTTCTTTATTATTTACTTATAACCCTCCCGTCAATCACGCACATCAGAAATTGGGGTGACAGGTTTCAGTTCTGAACTGAAACCTGTTTTGTTAAAGCGTGTGGTCTTTGGCAAGTGCCAAGCCAAAGTTAATCAAGTTTCATCAGTCTTAAATAGCGTAAATAGCCCTCAAATGAATACAAAAGTTTTTTGTATTCATGTTTCCGTGGTTCACATTTCACCAGAACATCCAGCTATTTTATACCATAAACAAGCTCCCTCAGAATGCAAAGCAGCCAAATGGCCCGTCAGATAATTGGCATATTATCGTTTTTCACACAGAGAGAAATGAGCACAGTCATACAATAAGTATTGTCTGGAACATAATTATCACGGAAACTGTTGTATGCATTGCCACGCCCTCTTCTTTCGATTGTCATATACAGTAAGTTTTCCAATAATGGGATACAAATTTGGAAATTAATGTTGCACTTGAGTGAGTTTTTCATTTTCAAGGTGGGTATTTAAAGTAGCAATTACACTAATAATAAACATTTTCTTTCAGTCTTCTTTTGTAGCCACATTCAAAGTTAAACATTTTTGTCTCATTTTGAATTATATTCCTTTTATAATGCCTTACTAGCATTTCACACAGCTTTGATATTTGATTTGAACAACCTTTTAAGCAAATATATTTTTGATCTGCTTTCAGACAGAGCTGTCATATTTTGCCACTGTGAAGATCATCTACACCATTGGCTACAGCTTCTCTTTGGCAGTGCTCGCTGTGGCTGTGCTCATTCTGGTGCTGTTCAGGTTCGAATATATTACACTTACAGATGGCCATTATTCAAATCAGGCTTAATATAACGGAAACACACACGTTTGTGAAAAGAAAAAGCAAATTCCAGTACACCCAGTTTATGCACACATTATTGTCATGCATATCAGAGAAGGCCAGTGATTAGAGAAACACCATAAGAGCTGTAGTGTCATAGTAGCTGTCATCCTAGTTTCTCTCATTTGCAGACTCCGATCCACTGACAATGCAAACTTTAACATTAGACTATCGGCAGATGCTACTGTTTACCTATAGGCCTAAAGGCACAAAACATGTATACACTCTTTTCTATTTGACTTAGATTGGTAACATCAGCTCGACCTGTGGCATGTTAGCATAGCATCTAACGCTCATTTTAGCTGCACTTGCATTATTGAATTGTGATTGATTATGTCAAGCAAAACTCATCTTGGGTCAGGGAATGTCACTCATTTGAAAAGATAAAATATGATGTTAGCTTAAGATTTTACGCCTGGGTTACTAAAGAAGGTTGTGCTGAATCTATGTAAAATGACCCAGTTGTAGGAGGCATACAATTTGCTGTAAGAGTTAACCAACAATGTTTATCTATATACTCATTAGAGATGTTGAGTGAGAGGCAAACCATGCTTCCCTATTTAGCAGTTGACAAAGTGTCAAGAGTCCTTAGACTCCCTGATTCAGCTCTGGAGCTGAGAGGCTCTTAATTGACACTAGGGCTTGTCTCTATGATTGCATTATCAAGTCTTTTTAATACACTTTACAAACGCTGGCACTAGTGATATCATTTTGATGGTTTCTTCACAGGAAGCTGCATTGTGCCAGGAACTACATTCACATCCAACTATTCATCACATTTATCCTGAAGGCTGTTTCTGTGTTTATAAAAGATGCTACTTTGTTCTCCAGTGATGACATCAACCATTGTACCCTCTCCACTGTAAGATACTGAATATTATTTAATTGTGATCACATTTTGCTTGGCCTACCTCTTTTCTTTTACTAATTCTTTCCAAATGTTTCTCTTGTTTAGTTTGCCTGTAAGGCTTCTGTCATTTTCTGTCATTACTGTGTAATGGCCAATTTCTTCTGGCTTCTGGTGGAGGCACTCTACCTCAATTCCCTGTTGCTCTCCTCACTTTACCATAGCCGCTGCTGTATGTGGGGCTTCAGCTTGCTGGGATGGGGTAAGCATGATCTGTAAGAGAAAATAAAAACGAACACAAATGAATAATAAATGCACAATCTTCAAGCCCACAATATTTAAAAAAAACTGTCACCAATGCTTTGTCTATCTTTGTTCAGGAGTTCCTTCCATCTTTATTTCTCTGTGGATTGGGTCTCGAGTGTATTTCGAGGACACAGAGTTTGTATTATTCAAGACATGCTATCATGTAATTTTATTCTAAAACAATAATCTTTGTATGGTTTGTGTGAAACAGTTGCTGGGACATCAATGAAGAATCACAGTTTTGGTGGATCATCAAGGGCCCCATTGTTGTGTCCATTGGGGTAAATACATTCATTTCCTGTACACCTTGTTCCGCAGATTGTTCTTCTTCTGTTACTTTTAACGGTGGTTGGCAGCCAACTGAAAAGGTGCATTTACCGCCACCTACTGGTTTGAGTGGACAGGAGATCAACGCAAACCATAATACTCTTCTGCCGAGAGAGAGAGAAAGCGAGAGAAATATCTTCTCCTCGTGACAGTCTTAAGCAGATGTTAGTTTGGCGCTTAAAATGGTAAAAATTGTAAATTTGCTTTTGTGATTTAATTGAAATATGTGCCAGACATTGCCCTGGCGCCAGTGCTAATTTCACACTTCAGCGCACACTACTTTTATTATTATCATCAACTAACAACAGTAATCATGCTTTGCTGCAGCGCAATTGCAATTAAGGTGATATGAACTTTTCTTTGTTACAACAGGTTAATTTTATGCTCTTAATGAACATCATCAGGATCCTAATTCAGAAACTCAACCCTCGTCTGATCCAGTTCAACAACTCCTCGCAGTACAGGTAATAAATCTTATACAAGCGCCGCTTACACAACACTGCTAATGACAAGGGTTTAATATAATACACAATATGAAATGCATGGTAATGTCTTTGTCCTCCAGTATCATAAATAATGACTGTGTTCTGCATGGTTTGCATACTATTTGAAAATGAAATGTGGAGTCATCCAATTACCGTACAATCAACACTTTCCTGTCTACAAGAGAGTAAACGTTTTATTTCTTCCACTTTGTAAATGAAATATTATTATACTGTATTTTAACTCCACTATTTTCTTTTTATCCCACATCTTTGACAAATATTTGATAAATATGTTAATCCTCTATCGTATAGGCAGAGTAAATAAATGTGAATGGTATGCATAATGAGATTATTCTTCTTTTTTAATTATGTTGTAGAGATTAATAGATAACCCCTACTCACAAAAACATCATCTCTGCTCTCAGATTTTAATGACTTTATATATGATGCATCTTTCTGAACATTCTTCGTCACTAGAAAAGGTATAAAGTTATTCAATGTTTGATGATGAAATTGAAACATTTCAACTGCCCTAAACTATATAAACCCTGCCCCACAAGGGCAATCTTGCAAAGATTTGAAGAAAATGTTGTGAACAGATAGTAAAAATACTTATAGATGGATGTTTTAAAGATGTAAGTTCGCAATTTCAAATATGAATGATCAATAATTTACATAAATAACTGTCTGTTTATATTAGTAGCTCCTTATCTCTTTCTCTCATTTTTGTTTTTGGGGGGTACAGGCGTTTGACCAAGTCTACACTTCTTCTCATCCCTTTGTTTGGGACTCACTACATGTTCTTCAACTTTCTGCCCGACTACTTCAGTGTTAACCTGCGCTTCTGTATTGAGCTCTGCCTGGGATCCTTTCAGGTACTGCAGCAAAAACAAGCTAAATTGATGAAACAGTACGTATAACATTATATATAAACTTGAGCGTCCATTCTTTTAATTCTTTATTTCTTTTAAAAATGAACATGTCCAATAATATTTATTGCTTGTATACTTGCTTTTATTGCATCATGAAGATATGTTATACATTTAAAAGGATCCACCGACTTGATTTAACAACATGAATAACAGATGAATGTTTTCTCTGTTGTAGGGTCTTCTTGTAGCAATACTCTACTGTTTTCTCAATCAAGAGGTCAGTTCAAGACTTCTTCATCCTCCATCACATTAAGACCTTAATTGTTTATAGATAATTAAGTTAATAAATGCTTAAATGTAGAATGTATGTTCCAGGAGAATGTTACTTATAATCAGGCCGTTATCTCTTTCACAGGTCCAAAAGGAGATCCACATGCAGTGGCTGCGGTGGCGTGAGAGGAGCTACGGTGTGGTGTCACCTGCCGCAAAGTGCAGCCAAATGGACACACCTTTTTAGGACCTTCACTTTGAACCCAAAGCTGTCAGTGAGTCATGCAACGTGTTCATATCATTGAACTGTGTGACAACGCATCTGACATTCTCTTTTTTGATACATGTTAAAATAACGCACAATTTATATCTGTAGTGCTGCATGGAAGATATTTCTAACTGAGTTGTATTCTATTAGTTATTTTGACCACTCCAAAATGTGATGTTAAGTTAATGTGTTAATGTGTTATTTGTTTTATTTTATGTATTATTATATGTTACTATTTAAACAGATGTAGCATTTGCAATATTACTATTATTACATTAGAAATATTTAGTCATATCTACTGTAACATAATGTATGTTGTAAATGCTTTTCGTATTTAGCACTGCTTCAAAATGAATGTACATTTATTCACTTCCTCCTCCGGTCAGGACAAGAGCCTATCCCAGTAACTTATGGTCATTTAGACAGACGGCCTTGCAACGGGGTCATGACCATGATCTCTATGGGTGGAGTCTGTCCTTCCTTTGTTTCTGTGTGTTCTCTCCGTGCACTACAGATTCTTGTTAAAGACATTGTTTTCAGTGAGAGATAAGGACTCTTAATTGCTTCTGCAGATTGAATCAATTGTCTTTTTTGTCTGGAATCGCTAGCATTCCATCTTGGCTTACTCAGTTTATGTGTTTACACAGTATCAGTACGTTACTAAATTGTGATACGGACAAATGTGTTTGTACTGTATAATTAAGTCCATAGTTTGGAGTGTTGTAATGCCACTTTGAGGACTTTGATGGTCCTTTTACCACAGAGTCATTGACTTTGTTGTGACCCCTGGGTTAGGGTTTTACACTGGGGCATCTAAAGGCCTTTCACAGTCTGGTCTCTCTCGCTCTCTCGCTCTCTCTCGCTCTCTCGCTCTCTCTCGCTCTCTCGCTCTCTCTCTCTCTCGCTCTCTCTCGCTCTCTCTCGCTCTCTCGCTCTGCTCTCTCTCGCTCTCTCGCTCTCTCTCTCTCTCGCTCTCTCTCGCTCTCTCTCGCTCTCTCGCTCTCTCTCGCTCTCTCGCTCTCTCACTCTCTCACTCTCTCACTCTACCTCTTGCTCTCTCTCTCTCTCCCTCCCTCTTGCTCGCACTCTCGCATTTTCTCTCTCTCTCTCTCTCTCTCTCTCTCTCTCTTTTTCTCTGGGTAATTTGGGATTTGGGGGAGTGGGAAGTACAAAGTTAGACAGGATGTAGAGTCACTATTGCTACGTACAGCCCCCCACACTGGCAGAGCAGACCCGAGTTCGCATTTGGAGAAGCTACAAAAGCTTGGTGACATCTTGAAAACTCTTTGACCTTCTGTGGAGACACATACATCTGGCCCAGTAAATCCAAGAGGGGTGAGTTGATTCAATGCAGCTTTAACTTGAACAACACATGCCACATCTTGTCACATTAGCGTTGTTTAATGGAAACCATCTACAAAGTTGCAGACTTATATTTTAGCATGCCAATATAAAATGATGAAATGTTAGCATTCAAATCAAAGTTGTGGCCAAACTCTTCCTTCAGCTATTGAACATTTTCTATTGTTCTGAGCAGATAGCCCAGGGGGTAGTGGTAATGACAGGGCGCTCTTTCCTCATTTGCCTGCCTGGACATGTTGCCACATTACTGCTGTGCATGAAGATACTTTAATTAGGCCCACTCAACTGTAATTGTCTCTGCTTGCAATCATAATGAGGTGGTTCACTCCTCATCTCTGTTGAAACAGATTCTGGTGATGAATCACCTGTGGAGTCTGTTGTCAGCCCTGCTCCTGCTCGTGTCGTATTGTCAGCCTCTGAGCCCTGAGGAGAATGAAGTCCTGAAGCCCTCTCAGATCATAGAGAGCCTGGTCAGTGAAGGACTAAACACTTTGTCATTTGTCTTCTACAATACAACGTTGACATGTCTGGATACTTTTCTTTTTAGTTGGTCGACAATGTTATCGGAAATATTACTGAAACTACAAGCCAAGCACCTTCCGCTTGTAGGTATATTGTATATATTTGAGGCTTTGGGATTGTCTAGTGAATAATGTTTTATTTATCATTAGCTCCTCTTTGGAACACATCAATGACTCCAGTTCAGAATACCACTTCAACAATTTACTGTCCAGGAAACCAAATCCTTCTCGAGAACAGCACATTCTGTGGCTGTCCGCTCCACCTGGTGAAGGACCAGGACAATTGCTCCTGTCCCCGAGGCTTCACTCTGGTGGGACAGATGGAGTGTGAAGGTAAGACATTATCAATCCAACTGTTAGTTTGTTTTACAGATGTCCTGGATGATTTGAGCCCACAGATAATCCTAGGCAGCTGTGCCAGACATCATGAAATGTACAACTTTGGCGAACTGTTATAAGTAACGAGAATGAACTGCAGATAAATGAATTGTAATTCTGTCTGTGATCTTTATTATAGAAACATTCCCTCACCAAGGCCATGGAGTACAATATTAGCCTTGTCAAGTACTGAGTTTTGCACAGTCTCTTATGTTGTGTGTAATGGGCAGATGTGGATGAGTGCAGTGAAGAGGCGTCAGGCCCATGTGGTCCCAATGCCATCTGCAGTAACACCCCTGGGTCATACTCCTGTAGCTGTCTTCATGGTTACTTGATGGGTGCAGCCGGATGCCAAGGTCTGTTTGCTACTACTACGTGAATGATAATATGACATTAGTGTATCCGTCTATGCTTGTTTACTGAAATGCGTATCTTTTTTCTGATGCAGACATAGATGAATGTGGACTGGCTAGAGTGACAGGACTACAGGCCTGTCAGAGCAATGCTGAATGCAAAAACACGATTGGCTCCTTCACCTGTTTGTGCCCTTTGGGATATGTAATGGCTTTAAATGGAAAAGCCTGTGTCGGTGAGATGATCAAGGCATCACTATGGGATGTAAAGTAATGGGTTAACATTCCCAAAGGGTACATTATTATGTATGCCTTTGTAAATCAGTTTAGCACTTTTGTGGATTTACACATTTCTGAATTAATAAAATATATGGTAGAGTTAATTTCTGATATTTTATTCTGAATGATTTGGCACATGTGGCAGTGTATTTGCCACTAGATGATACACATTTACAGTAGACCTACATGTATCAATTTATTAAGATGTTATAAGTATTGTAGCATTTAAAGGGCCTTTATCGAGCTGTCGTGTTGACTCCTGGATGTATCTCTCACAGACGTGGATGAGTGCAGCTTTGAGGAGCAGTGCAATCGTGAGTTGGGAAACGTCTGTGTGAACACTCCAGGCAGTTTCCTGTGCCATTGCAGGCCAGGCTTCAGAGCAGAGCACCCTGTGTGTGTCGGTCAGTTTGTTAAAAGCAGCAGTAACACTGTTTTAACTTATGTGTCATGCCTGCATTTCATATCTTTTACTACCTGTCTTTTTGGACTAATATTTTCTTTGTGCCAATATCTGATTTGTTTTACTCCTAATGCATCTCTGTTTTTATGTGTTACATCTGCCACATCTGCTCTTGAATGCATTTTACTCTAGGTCTAGTGTGCCCAAATAAGTGAAATTATGGGAACCTCGTCTTGTTATAAACTTTGCTTTTTGTCGTGTTTCAAATCCCATTAGAATAGATTTAATCTTGAACCCGTAGGTTACTCTTTGTTGACCCATTTTGTCTTTGACCCATCGTTTGTTTGGAATTGCTAGTTTGTTTTTCAATGGAATTATATCAGATTGTCCCCAGATACAGTAATATAGAGTAATAAAATATGGAATGTTGGGTTAATCTCTGAACCCTATGGGAACCAAATTCCAATCCAGTGCTTCCAAACAATGTTAAATCATTTGAAAGTGGTTTTGGATTGTTTGCCCCAGATGTGGATGAGTGTGCGGAGAGGCCCGTGGTGTGCGCCGGTCAGGCCGTTTGTGAAAACTCGCTCGGGAGCTACAAGTGTGTTTGTCCACAAGGTTACCATGGAAACGGCACATACTGTGAAGGTACGTAATTAGTGTTTTTCTCCATGGAAAACTGGGCTTCCCATCCATTGGGTCACCTTCCTCATGTGTTTAAATGTGGCTTGTTTAGTTTTGTCAAGATGCATGATTTTTTGAAAAAATAATAAATCTGTCAATAGAATAGGCTTCTGTGTTTATTAGTTTAACGATTTGAATAGCTTCCCCATTAGATTCATTTTTACAAAAGAGAAACACAAGAAATTTAATTTACTTAATTTGCTTTGTCACTGACATTCAGAAAACTACAGACTGGCCACTCTTATTAGTTTAAACTTATGCATGTCTTTTTACAATTAAATTATTAAAACAGTACTGGCAGCAGCAAGAACTAAATGGAATTCTTGCAAAGGCTCCTGCAATGATACACAAAATAATAGTTGAATTATTGCAATAAACGAAATTGACAACATTGTTTTAAAAATGTGTTTTCTCCTCAGATAAGAATGAGTGCTTGTCCGGTGATCATGGTTGTGACACCAATGCCCGCTGTGGAAACATTATCGGTTCTTATTTCTGCCAGTGCTATCAGGGCTTTAATGGAGATGGACACTTCTGCTTTGGTGTGTGAACGGCCTGTGTATGTGTATAGAGTAAGAGTACAATGTATGCTGCAAAACATTGAATCTGTTGTTGTTTCCTCTATTACAGATGTTGATGAGTGTGCTGTGAACAATGGTCAGTGTGCACACAACTGTAGTAATGAATCAGGAAGTTATCGCTGCCAGTGCGCTTCAGGGTACAAGCTGGACAAAGATGGACATACCTGTTCAGGTAAATCAGGCTTGTGGCAGGGGCAGCACATATTCTGTGGCCAAACCTGTTTATTTATTATACTTTCAGCTTCAGTGACTATTTAAATACCATTAAACAACTTCAAAAATTATAACGCACATATATATATCTTGGATTTATATATTCTAACTGTTTTAGACCCACTGCTAAGATTGTAGACATTATAGATTGAGTAGTCCCATCTTGCTTTGCCAATAACCTGATGAAGTGTTTCTGGTCTCTCAGATGTGGATGAGTGTTTGGCACTCAGTGGAACTTGTGCACATGGTTGTATTAACACTCAGGGATCTTATGAATGCTCCTGCAGGCCTGGATACCAGCTGCACATCGACGGATCCACCTGTGTGGGTCAGTCACACTGACGCCATCTCACTCTGTTATACATTTTCATTCATGGAATGATGCAAAACCTCTTTATTTATTGCATGAATAGTTTCTTTTAAATATGAACTGTTTTGCCTATGTATGTTTTTGCTTGTGCACCCAGACATTGATGAATGTAAACTGCAGAATGGAGGATGCTCTCACACCTGCACCAACACTCCTGGAGGACGCACCTGTTACTGCCTGCCTCCACTACTTTTGCACACAGATAACCGTACCTGCATCAGTAAGTTAAAGCAATGTGTCACAGTCTTGTTAACACATTCATTATTAACAGAATTATTGTCTGGGTAGATGTAACGTCGTGTAAGTGGAGGAATGGTGGCTGTGAGCATGTGTGCTCTGTGAGAGCCGATGGACAGATCCAGTGCAGCTGTAGAGAGGGCTGGAAACTGGACTCAGACCTGTGGAGCTGTGTGGGTAAGAGAGACCAGCTTTTCCTATGAAGAGTTAACTATTGAAACTATGTGAGACACATTTGTGAATAATGTATAACTTTGCCCTTTAACTTCCAATCCTCTTATAGCCTTGGCAACAAACAGGAAGACACATTTTATGTTTGAACAGTTAATGAAGTGGAAGACTAGCTGCTGTTACATAACTGTTATTTTTTTAGATGTTAATGAGTGTGGGGACTTCACAAATGGAGGCTGCGAGCAGCTGTGTGTGAACCATCCTGGTGGCTTTAACTGCTCGTGCAGAGAGGGCTTTGCTGTAAGAACAGATGAGCCCACAAAATGTCAACGTGAGTGACAGCAATTTACATGTTCTTTTTCCACAAGATAATGTATGTATATGTTTTTGCTTTTCAGCATTGTGTGAACCTTCTTGTCAAAATGATGGCGTTTGCGTGGCCCCTAATAGCTGTGACTGTCCACCAGGTTATCCAGGACCAGGCTGCTCAGGTCAATGGTCTTCTTTTCATGAAATATTGATTTATGATTGTACTTTCACTTTGTTCGTAAATTGATTTCTTAAGAAGCTGTACTTTGCTTTTGAATACCTGTGAATGTGTCTATACAATGAAAGATGACTGTTCGTCTCTTACTTCTGTTAAAATGTGTTTCAGCCATGTGCTCTCCCCCTTGTGCACATGGGGGCAGCTGTATGAGATGGAACAAGTGTTTGTGTCCAAAAGGATGGACTGGAGTGGGTTGCCACACAGGTAACGAGTAAACACACAGAAAATGTATGTAAAGATCAAATGCTAATCATGTCACTGTAGCGAACAGATCACAGCTGTATGTATTATTAAGGCTATGCCGTTAACCCTCATATATATGCATTGTCTGTTTAGCCGTTTGTGAATTGCCCTGCACTAACGGTGGTCGCTGTGTGGGGCCTGAAACATGCCAGTGTCCCGCTGACTACACAGGCCCCCAGTGTCTATTGCGTGAGTACCAAAACCACTGGCACAGTTTTATTTTTAAGGTTATTTTTAGGTATTTGTGGTGGGGGGGCTTGCAATTTCTACCTTTTAATGTGTAAGTGTTAAATATACATATAAGAGGGCTTTCTCTGTGTGTGGCCTTTCAGCCCTCTGCACGCCTGCCTGTCAAAATGGAGGAAGATGTATAGATGTGAACAAATGCATTTGTGTGGGGGGATGGCAAGGAGCACGCTGCCAGATTGGTAATATATATTTTAAGCAGCTTTAACCATAAACTTAATATTTGCTGACCACTGTTCTGTCTTTGCAGAACCTGTTCAGTGTCAAAAGCCTTGTACAAATGGAGGAGTGTGTGTCGGACTCAATAGGTGCCATTGTACCAAAGGATTCACTGGGGCTTACTGTGAAACAGGTTAACAGTAACACATTGATTTTTCTATCAACTTAAAACACACACACACACACAAAAAAAATTTTTTTAAACAGTTGTTGTTCTCTCAGCAGTGACCACTCCCTGTGTGCCGCCATGCCAACACGGAGGCATATGTAGTCCTCACAACACCTGCACCTGTGCTGCGGGGACCACCGGCCTCCGTTGTGAACGACTGTATGTATCACTGCTGGACCTGTTTGTATCCAGTGAAAGCTTGAATTATTGTAGCCAGTCTTTGACAGTGAAATCTGTTTGTTCTGTTGTGTCTAAGGACATGCCCAGTGGTTACTACAGTGGTCAGTATGGCTCGAGCAGTAAGGAAGGCTTTCAGAGAGAGTTATGTGGATCGCTGTGGACCTCTCGGTGTACAGCTTTGCACTAAATACAGGTAGCTGGTGCTATAGGTTGTTTTTATTTTAATGATATATTTATTTTCTTTGAAAATTCTTAAAATGTTATGGGTGTGTGATTTTCCAGGATGAACCAGGCACGGGTCTATGTGCAGGCTTATAGAGTGGGATATAAAATCCAGTGTCCAGAGAAGAATACACAAACTACTGTTTAAACGATGTCCATGGTTAACAGCATGTGAACTAAAATATTTTGCAATGCTTATTACAGATGGGATTTACATTTCTGTGATGTTATCGAATGCCTTTATACATGATTTAAATTAAAATACTTAAATAAAAATACTTGTATTGGCTATAATTCAGGTCAACATAAATTATTTTTTCAGAAATATAATAGATGACCGTTTATGACCAAGATTGAGGCTTTGTTTATGTATTGCATAAATGCATAAACAGATGCCCTTGAATGAACTGTTCTTTCACATAATGTCGAACTATTGCAATCTCTGTGCTTTCTTGCAAGTAAAAGTAAGTTAATGATTAATTCAAAACAAAACAAAATACATCTAGTTTTAATTACTGACTTGTAAGATAATATTTATACACTACAAGTAGGCCTGGGGTTATATCGATGACTCATTGATTTTCATAATTTTTTGTCAAAATAGAAAAATGAGATGAACGTCATAAAGTGTAGATTATGAAATGTTTTAATTTCTAAATCATAACCGGAAGTGTGCTAATGCTGCGTTCATGTGCTCCTCGGGAACTTGGTATTCCGAATTGAGAAGTCGAGATTCTGTGCATTCATATGCTTTTTATTGCGGAAAGTTGGGATTTTGATGAGACTAAGTAATACGATCACAGAGTCCACTCTTTAACCGCGTTTAATAGAGTTAACCAGAAAGTTGTGTTCTTGTTGGCTTTTTCCAAAGCTAAACGCTAAATTTCAGACAATTCCATCCGACTATTTTTACTTTAGCTAGCTAACCGTACATCTTCATTAAACAGTAGTGTTGTCGGGTCTTTCTTGCACAAATATATTGCTCTTTATCTACGGACAACAGTATCCAGTAAACCCTGAAAAGTAGTCACGTTTAGTCAAGAGCTCAAATGCTTAAGATAAATTAACCAATCAGATGATTTTCGTCCGTCTCCACACAGCATGTGATGTTAAGTGTGGAAGTCAGACAGCAGCTTTTGACTCGAGTTCTTTTCCCGATTTGTGCGAGAGTTCAACTCGTAAAAACATCCAATCCCGAGTTCCCGAGGAGCACGTGAACGCAGCATACCGGTGTTCTGGAGTGACCTTCCTCTCGCGCTCCTGTGACAGCTCTTCTACGAGGACAAATCCACCAAAATGGTTTTGGAAGAGAAAATGATCACGAATGGCGAGCCCGATGAGGTACATACGATGTCTTATTTCTGAACAACTGGACTACTGTGATGTCCCTTTCCAGCTAGCACCGGCTTGCTAACAGAAGCTATCATAACAAGCCATGTAACGAGCTTAAATTAGCATTAGCTTTCTTTGTGTGAGCGTCACATCCATGGTTATCGTCTCAAAAATTGCTGATTGACTTGAACTCATAGTTTTTTGTTCTTTGTCTGTTTAATTTCAGGAGGAAGAGGAGGAAGATGAGGAAGAAGAGGAAATGGTGGTATGGATGTCCTTGTCATAGCCAATTTGTGTAATATTACTGTGACATAGCATATTTTGATCAGATCTGAATTGAGGCGAGCATCAGTCTAGTCAAGGGCTATTCAACTTAATTTTCCCGAGGGCCAGATTTTTCGGAGGGCCAAGGCTTTTGGGCCAGAGATGCACAGCACGACACAACTGTAACAACATTTTGGGTCACACAAATTGTCCCCAACACTGTCTCTGAGTTAATACAATAAAATAACTACTGATAGATCAGATTTGTGTGTGAAATACACAAAATGCTTTGAACATTGCTTTGCAAAATTGTCCAGTTCTGAACCAGAATTAAACTAGAACTAGACTAGGACCAAGCAGGTCTGAATCTGGACTAACCCAGAATCGAACAGGTCTAAAGCAGAATTAAACAAGGACTAAACCAAGACCAAACCAGGTCTAAACTAGTGCTAACCCATAATTAAACCAGTAAACGAGATTAAATCGCTTGGAGGGCCTTATTTGGCCTTATGTTGAATAGCCCTGGTGTAGTCTAATGTTGGACTTGGAGATGTGCAACATATCGAAATGTAGATGATATTGTGAATGTTGTTTTGAAGCTATGTAACATTTAATTATCAAGTTTAAAAAAATGCTATATAAAGAGCTCATTAGATTTAAAAATGAATTGAGTATTATCAATGGTACTTTCATTAATTATGCAGTTTCTTCATCATATCAACAGGTTCTTCTTGTGCGTGTTTTTAGGATCCCCTTGAGTCAATGAGGCAGAAATGTGAAGAGGCTGAACACTGTGTCCACACTCGGGGGCGTCTGGAAGAGTGCGAGACCAGGGTGGGCTCCCGCTCTTCAACTGAGGAAGACTGCACCGAAGAGCTGTTTGATTTCCTCCATGCTCGGGACCACTGTGTGAGTTATTTAGATTTCTTTGAGTGGGTCGAAAATAATTGTCTTTTGGAGATGATGGCAGTACAAATATGTTACACTTACACCAACTTTATTGCGCCACAAGGAAAATTACTTGACAAATAGGTACAGATACAAATCTGTATAAAATATGATCATAATTAAATAAACGTATTGTAAATATAAAAAATATCTAGGGTATTGACAAGATTTAGGCTGAGGATATACCGTGCTTAGATGAACTTAATTTAGCCAATAAACCAATAAATATATAACAGCCCCAATTGGGATTAGTAACCTGTTGTTAATAATAAACCATATTTGAGTTGAACAGAACTGACTGTTCTACAAATAGTACATAGAGACCTCATCCATAAAGAAGATTTCATTTTAATGCGTTAACTATTGGCCAATTTACTTCTCTTTGTTTCTTTTTTCTAGGTGGCTCATAAATTATTCCATTCTGTGAAATGAGACCCTGTGGATGTGGACCCACGGGTTGGTTGTATTAAATTGTTATTGTAATGTAAGATAAGAATGAAATACATTTGTTTGTGATCTATTGAATTTGCTGTGACTTGGACGTGTCTACACATTGTTTCTCTAGTCATGGTACTAGTAACATACTGTAAATGTTCAATAAAGCTTACTTGAAATGACTGCCCTTGCTGTTTATTCCTGTGTGAGGGGAGCCCACTACGAGCCCAAAGCGAGGTGTTCATTCAACGAGCAAAAATCCATCCACTTTATTTATAAAGCACATTTTATAAACAAGGCCTTTTACCAAAGTACTACACATATAATTTAAGAAAACAAAAAACACTGAAACAACAAATAATAAAAATGCATAAAAGCATAATTAACTGTAAAAACAAAAATAATAAAATACATTTAAAAAATAATTGTAATTTTTGGGGGGACTGTAAATATAATTTACATACCATGTTTACGCAAATACTAAATAAAATATTATAAATCAAAATATTAATTTTGTGCACTGGGGGGGAGGGGTTGTTTCATAAAGCTGGTTCAGTAAAGTCAAGTTTTCTGCTCGAATTCCCTCTTGACTGAGCGTAAACACAGGAGCTCAGGCTTCGTCTGTTGCACCAGTCCAACGGCCCAATCCACTCACTATGGACTATGGACAGGACAAATTATATCTAGCAATTCACAATTCTAACTCTACCTTTTGTAAATATCAAGTTTTTACAAGTTAAGCAATATTAATTTAATTATAAAACATGTTTTGGGATATGCAAAGTGTAATGTTTACAGAGTTCAGACCCTGCCTTTAAACCTGCTCCAGACCAGTCCAAGTTCTCTGTCTAAGTTGCCATAGCAACTGAGTAAGACGCGAGTGAATCTGGTTTATGAAATCCAAATGGCAACAACGACACTCTTTGCCATCACAGTGTCTCCTCCTTCCTTACTCCTCGGCTCCTCTCTCCTCACAGTGCTTCCTTCCTCGGCTCCTCTCTCCTCACTGCTCCTCTCCTACCTCTTCTTCTGGCGCTCTCCTCACTTTGCTTCGTCTCTCCTCACAGTGCCTCCTTCTTTCCTCGGTTCCTCTCGCCACACCGTGGTCTACTCCTTCCTCGCTCCTCGGCTCTGCTCCCCTTACTGTGTCTCCTCCTGCCTCGCACCCTCGGCTTTTCTCTCCTCACTTTGCCTCCTTCTTCCTCGGCTCCTCTCTCCTCACTTTGCCTCTTTCCTCGGCTCCTCTCCTCGTAGTGCCTCCTTCTTCCTCGGCTCCTCTCTCCCCACCGTGTCTAACTCCTTCGTCGCTCCTCGGCTCCTCTCTCCTCACTGTGTCTCCTCCTTCCTCGCACCCTCGGCTCCTCTCTCCTCACTTTGTCTCCGTCTTCCTCGGTCCTCTCTCCTCACAGTGCCTCCTTCTTCCTCAGCTCCTCTCTCACCACTATCTCCTTCTCTCTCACTCCCTGGCCCCGCTCTCCTCAAGGTGCCTCCTTCTTCCTCAGCTCCTCTCTCACCACTATCTCCTTCTCTCTCACTCCCTGGCCCCGCTCTCCTCAAGGTGCCTCCTCCTCGCTCCTCGGCTCCTTTCCTAACTGTGCCTCCTCCTTCCTCGCTCCTCTCTCCTCATTGTGCCTCCTTCCTCGCTCCTCGGCTCGTCTCTCCTCACTTTGTCTCCTCTGTGGCTTGGACTTCCTCGCCCAGCTTCAGTGACAGACTGATCCACCCTCGCTATGTGAAGGAGAGGTTTCGCAGGTCTTTCCTTCCTGCTGCTGTCAGACTTTACAACAAACACTGTTAGTCCTGAACGTGTCATTCAGCTTTTTATAATTCATGTACCATACTGTCATAATCATGGGCAGTACTGTCACAATCATCCCTGGTGCAATATTTTCTGTCCATATGTCCATAAAACAGCTGTAAATAGGAGTGTTATCATTATCAAGATTATAAGAGTTATTTCTAAGTTATCTGTTTTTACTATTATACTTCTGTGCCAAATCTGTTTTACAACACTGGAATTTCCCCACTGTAGGACAAATAAAGGTTATCTTATCTTTGGCTCCCTCTAGCGGGAAGATTAGCTCGGTCACACTTGTCACACTGGTCACACCGCCTTCTCGCGTCATTTATTTGCTAACCTCCTCAACAATGGACTCATCTGGCTAAACTAGCATCACCAACCCTGAAGATTATTAACCCAAACCGCGCCCACCCATGTCGTCCAGCACTTAAGGAGCTGTCGTGTTCAGTTGTTGGCTGTCGCACGTCAACACGAGTGAGTGGAAGCTAATGGAGACTTGGAGGCAGCTCGTGCGCACGGACGGTCCTCTGCACAGCCGGCGTGAGGCGCTTCTGGCGGGGGCGGCATGCTGCTGCTTCTTCGGGGGGCTTGTGGTGGTCCGGAGAGTGCACGGATGGCGGCAGGAGAAGAGGCTGACTGCGAAAGCGCAAAACCGTCGGGAGAACAGCTTTCAACAGGCGGAACGAGCTGTGCTGTTGTACAAAGAGTCGGTGTGTCATAAAAATAAGTTTCTCAATCCAAGAGGACATGGTTAGATAATATGATGCTTTTGCTTTGTTGTTAATTAACCTAATTTATCGCATTGTATACTGTCTCTTGTAGCATCCCATGGCTGACTCCAATTTGATCCTAAATCTACCCCTGTCTGAGCTGACTAAGCAGCTGCAGGGAGGCTCCCTGTCTCCAGAAGAGGTCTTTTACGCATACATGGAGAAGGTGCACCACTCCTGAGTCCTGATGGCCCAAAATGGCCTGAAAGGCACATCTAATACCTGTCCTGTCTTTGAAACAGGCCCTGGGTGTTCAGAAAAAACTGAACTGCTGCACTGAGATAATTTTGGACAGTTTTGAGCAGTTAAAAACCATTGACTCAAAAGGCATCTTGTACGGAGTTCCTGTCAGCCTTAAAGAAAATATCTCTCTCAAGGTACAATTTGCTTTAAATCAGATGACTCAAAGACAACTTTTAAAACATTAACATTGTTTATCCCATATCAGGACTGTGACTCTTGTTGTGGAGTGGTCAAATTTTTAGACCAGCCGACAGACGATGACTGTGTGCTGGTTAAGGTTCTGAAGAAGCAAGGAGCTATTCCATTCGTGAGAACAAACTTTCCACAGGCTTTATTAAAGTAAATACGCTTGATATGGACATGATGACTAACAAAATAAAATAATACAGAAAACTGTTGAACCCACTCAAAAAAATACTGTTAGCAGTGGAAATTTGCCAACTCTTATAATTTTTTTCCTCCCTTGCAGCTATGACTCCAGTAACCCCATTTATGGGATGACTTTGAACCCATATAATCTCAAAAAAACATCTGGAGGGTCTTCTAGCGGCGAGGGAGCCCTCATCGGAGGAGGAGGCTCTGTGATCGGTGTAGGAACTGACATCGGAGGTAGCGTTCGTATCCCAGCTTCATTTTGTGGCGTCTGTGGTCTAAAGCCAACATCAGGGCGACTGAGGTGAATGGCACTTTGCCTTTGTATGGTTTTATGACCGTTTATTGTTTAACTACATCTTTTATCCTTTTTAGTTCAATGGGAATTAGAGCCATATACAGAGGACAAAAGACTGGTAAGGTTAACTGTTCAACCACATTCAAAGAAATCACACCTCAAATCTTTCACACACTAATTGTTAACAGTGCTGGCGACCCCTGGACCAATGGGAAAGGACGTAGAGAGTTTGGCTCTGTTCATGAAGGCCATACTTTGTGATGACATGTTTTCCCTGGATCCAACTGTTCCACCGCTGCCCTTTAACGAGGAGGTGTGTACAGCACGGATGTTTGCTCTGTAAACATTAGGTGACTAAAGTAAAGAAGGGCTATCACAATGGTAACTTTTTAGCAAAAAAATAATAGCAGAGCTATATTTCGTGGCAAAAACGTATCGTTTGTGTTTGTGGTCTCAAGGTATACCTGAGCAGGAACCCTCTGAGAATTGGATATTCTGAACAATATGAGGAAACGCCAACATCTCCATCAATGACTCGAGCCGTGCAAGAAGTCAAGGCTTTGTTAGAGCAAGCAGGCCACACGGTAAGGACAAACCACCATCACAATAACGTCGCCACAGTCGCCTACAAATCTTTGTACATTTCCACTGTAGTTGGTGCCATACAAGCCGGTGAGACTGGCTGAGATAACTGAATTAATGGCAAAAGGGATCTTCGCCGATGGAGGCGCCACCTTTTTGCAACAATTGTAAGTTATTGCTATGTTACATATTCACTTTAGCTGAAAAGGCTGGCGGTGCAGGTGTGTGGCTTGTTAATCTTGTTGTAACGCCTTTTTATTGTATATTTCAAGGGAAGGAACTACCATTGACCCCACGCTCAGAGCTCAAGTGCAGATTTACAAAATGCCAAATTGGTTGAAGAAAACAATTGCCTTCATTGTCAAACCCTTGGTACATTTCTTTCCTAAATGTAGCATTAAGATCTAATCCCAAATACACCTATGTAATTTAATCAGAGAGTGGCGCTATGTGTATTTACTCAATATTTCACTTTGTGTTTGACTTTGCAGTGGCCCAATGGAGCTCGGTTTTTGCGAAGTTTAAGTGGAGTGGGGTGAGTCATACATGCAGAAAATACTACAAACGTTTCATTTTAGTGCTGTAACTGTCATTGCAAGCTTTTCTTTACGTTATTCGTTGTTCAGTCCCTCCAAGCATGTTGTTTGCCGTATTCTGGTCCTCTGGTCTCTGCACATCACTTTGTCGTACGACCTCAATGAGTGTGCACTTGACTGAAAACCCTAATAGTCCTTTATGTTCTTGCTATTTTGAGTTGATCTTTCTGTATGATTCAACACAAATTGCAGTGTGTTTTATATTAGTAGTCCTACAGCAAAGTAAAAACAGTAGGGAAGCGTCAGGCCGACCACCGGCCGCGTCAGGCCGACCACCGGCCGCGTCAGGCCGACCACCGGCCGCGTCAGGCCGACCACCGGCCGCGTCAGGCCGACCACCGGCCGTGCTGTGCCGTGTCAGGCCGACGTAACATGACATGTTATGTTCTATATAGAGCTGATAGAGGTTCTAGGGGAGGTTGGTATTATATGTTGTGTCTCTACAAATCTCACTGGTGAACTTCTCACCCGGACTGAACCTATTCTTTTTGAATCACTTTTTATTAAAAAAAAGTTCTCCATGACAAACATAATCATTACTAAAATCTACAAACCATCTGCTCCATCTGATTCAATTAAATCAATTATCAATACAACTCTCAGGAAAGACAGTGAAGGAGGGGGGGCCATCCAAGAACATAAAGGACTATTGGGGTTTTCAGTCAATTGCACATTCATTGAGGTCGTACGACAGTGATGTGCAGAGACCAGCGGAATACGGCAAACAGGACTGCACACTAGTCATGAATCCAGGTAGACCCACCACCTAGTGTACTGTCCCACCTTTTTTTAATACATCAAAGTTGCACAGACTAAAAACATAAATGCAACAATTTATGAATGACCTGGCTATCTTTTTATTTTAGTAATCTATCAATTTCTTTTCTTCGATTAATCAAAGTAATAGGTTGTCGTTGTGGTTTTTTTTTGTTTGTACATTCCGTAAACCATTTAAAAGACATTAAATAATTAATTTTTAAATAAACATAGTTCATAGTAATACACAAATAACGTGTTTCTGCTTTTAAAATAACACATTTTATCCTTAATTTCACAGAAGTATGTCCCCAAACTTCACCTCACCAGTCCAAACTGTTTTAAGATTATATACACGCATACAAAGGAAAAATTCACTTGTCACAGACTCTTTGTAAACCGTTATAGTAGCTATGAATTAATTAGCGTTTGTCACGTCACTTAAAATAAGAAACTTGTTTGTAAAACTGAGTGATGCCTTGTGTTTTGAGCTGTAACTCTGCATTTTGTCATTTTGCAGCATTAGCTCCGTGTGCCGTTCACTTTAGCCTCCATGTCTTCGCCCCGTCATCGCAGACTTTCTTTCATAATCGCGGCCCTCCGTGCTGTTTCCATGGATGTATTGGCTGTTTCAAAGCACAACAGTGGAGAGAGCGGCGTGTTTTTAAACGCACAAGTGTGATTGGGAGGCAGAGTTTTGTAGCATGGGGTACCGCGAGTATGGAACGCTTAGTTACTGTAGTTGGAGCCGGTCAGAACACCATACTCTTTCACACAACAAAACTCTTCCTTGTCACACTCCTAAATTTAAAACGCACCGCTCGCTCTGTCATGCTTTAGTTGCTGCAGGTCTGGAAAAAGCTCTGTGTGAAACATAAGCACCACAAGTCGTTCCATGCGCTCTGCACGCCCGATTCACACGTTTTTAATTAAATATGTAAATGAGGCGACTCATCGAAACAATAAAATAATAATCAAAGCTTTTTTGTAATCAAATTACTTGCTTTTCTCGAGTAATCGTTGTAGCCCTATACCTGGCTAATATTAGCTGGACTAGGATTTTATTTGATTCTCTGAGAATACATGGAACTTTTTCTCCTCCTGAAGTCAACAATGTAATTTATCAACATGGTCCAATTTTTAAAATATGTTGTGTGAAGAGTAGACTTCTCCTGTGGATTAGTCCTAATTTAATAAGACTTTTCAAGCTTGAGAAAAATCTAAACCCTATATTGGGAAGTATATCAACAACTTTCGAAACCATTGCAAACACTGCTCCGGAATACAAGATCTAACTATCAGAAGGATGCCTTCACACGGAATTGTAATACTTAGCAGTTTAGGAAACATCTAGTGCACCTCCTCAAATCATTTAATGATTCTACTGATTGGAGTCTTATCCATGATGATGCCATTTCTGAGTTACTGTTGCATGTTTTTGGTCCCCCTTGAAAACGAGATGCTGCATCTCCAGGGTTTTCCATGAATATATTTAAATCAAATACACGGGCTGCTCTGTGACCACAGTTTGGTGTATTGACTTAACTTTATCAGTTTGAATGAAAAATAAACTAATTTTAATAATTTCCTTAGATCTGCTGCTGATCTTTGGAAGATTCAGGCTTCAATAGAGGTGATGTGTTTGGATGCGTTTCTCAATATATCAAAATTCTTCACATTGCCTTGTATTTAGAACTTTAAACTGTTTGTAGGACTGTGTAACAGACACTATAGCAGAATGGAGACGACTCAATATAGATGTTGTCCTTTGTCCAATAATTGGGCCAGCTTTCAACTTCAATTATTGCAGCAAGCTCAATAGTACGTTTTATAAGTCAACGTATAAAGCAATTTAGTTTTCTCAATATTATTTTAACCAGGGTTTCTCAATTTTCCTACTCTCCAGGTATGCTTCCATACTCGATGGCCTACAATCTGCTGAACTTTAGCGCTGGTGTTGTGCCTGTTTCTAATGTTACTGCAGAGGATGAGAAGAACCTCTGTCACTTGGCATCAGGGAATCTATTTGATTGGATTTTAAACAAGGTAAGAACGGGAGCAGACGCCCTTTTGAGGCAACTGTTGTGATTTTGGGTATTACAAAAATAATTGAGTTGAATTTTAGTGTACATCCAAATGTTTTTTTTAAAATGTACTTTGTAAATATTTTTTAGACCAGTTGAGATGAAGGTTTTCAATACGCCACTAGATGGTGACAAAAGACTGTTTGTTTATGTGGCGGACATGTTGAACATTGTGCTGTTTGTAGGCTGCAGCCGGAGGAGAGGGCCTTCCTGTCGGCGTGCAGTGTTTGGCTCTTCCCTGGCACGATGAACTGTGCCTTCGCTTCATGAAGGAGGTGGAGGAGCTCGTCAGGAAACGAGATGAGTGAAAATTAAGGTCAGGAAACAAAATGACTTGCAAGAAGCCTAATCTAATTCAAACTGAAAAACACTGCTCAGCCGGTCAAAATCTTATGATTACAGTATAGTCAAAATGTATGTAAAATCTTCATGGTAAAATCTTCTGTGAGGCATACACATGATCGAGACCACTTGCAAATCCAAACCACTGCTGTGAAGGGACAGTGTAACATAGACACTGTTTAATGTTTAATTTGTAAAATCAGTTAGGGGTAAAATGGCTGGTTTCCAATGCATTACAACTCCAGAGTTTTGGAACATCCTACATGTTCCCCTGCATCATATTTTTAACACAAATAATTCCCCTCAATATAAACAAGAAATGAGCTCAAGCACTTGAGCATCTATCCCCCAATCACACACAATAATTGAGATCAGCAGGTCTTCATCACTGAGGATTCTGGTTTTTGACTTTTTTGTTGAATATTACATAATCTAGGATATTGCTCCTTCCTATTTTTATACATTTGTATGTATGGTTAAAATGTGTTCCAATGCCCTTGTATAAATGTTAATCTGCAAGACCATGTTCTAATATTGTGATCACACCTGAAGGGGCTTGAGAGTGGTCGGTCTTTACATTTGTCTTCTGTTTTGCAGAAATGAAACAAGGTGGCAAGTGGCACATCAGACCAGGCAAAGAGCTGGAATAGAGCAGTAGTTCTTAGCATTATCTGTGGCACATGGAGCAGCTCTGACTGTGCCACTCAGTCAGGGAGCGCTAAGCTTTTTTAGCGCCTTCCAAGGTCTTCAGAGAAAACTTGACATTGTTCCTAAATCCCTTAGGATCTCAAACTGAATTTGTAACACGCAATAACCCACATACACTTTATTCACATTGTAACCTTTGTCTAATATTAAAACATTTTTTAAAAATACATTTTATTTAGGTTTCTGATTAAACCTAAATTATTGCAAAAATTACCCTATAATTTTGTCATTGAAATATTGTATTTTTTGTTTCAAAAAATAAAGTTAATAAATCACCTTTTGTTGTACTTCTTTCAGCTTGACAAGTTACAATTTGACTAATCCATAATTACTCCAGTCTAATTTTAAATCCTTGTACAGTTTTATCAAAGTGAAGGCATCTCTGCACAGCTGGTTACTTTAAGATTATGTCTATGTACAGAAAAAATCTTTCATCCACTCAAATGTGTCCCTTCTTCTTTTGAGCATTAATTATCGGTAAAGAGTAATTGATACACATAGATGTAATTGAATTGTGGCACTTCAATAACTGGATGAAAATGACCTGTACACTCTTAAAAGTCTGAGTGAAGAGTTGGACTAGTGCCGCTGCTACTGCTGTAATGATACTGCAGATCTATTGTGTGACCCTGGAATGCCATGGTGCTTGCTCATGTAACGTCTCATTGGTAAGAGCAGAAAACACCTCATTTACAGAAACCTTAGGCTATAAGATCAGGTACTTTAAAAGCCATCCAAACACATTGGACCCTGCCTGTGCACTAGCAAATAAAACACCTTGATATTGCTTCAACTAAACTAGGATGATTCTGTCTTAATGTCTCATTTCAGGGACCAAGAAGCTCATGGTCTTTATGACTGCAGAGAATTGCACATGGCAATGTTTGACACAGCAGGAGACTACCTTTTGAGATGATCAAAGTCGCAAGTTCAGCCAGCAACCAGAGCCACTTACAGCAGACATCACGAAGCGGAGAGATTGGCAGCTTTTAGGTCTTTGGTCCATTTCATGAGCCATTACTACCACAGAGGCAACATGCTGCGCAGGACGAGTGGGAGGAGGTGAAGGCAGCTTAACAGACAGCTGATACAGGTGTATAGGCGGTATCAAACAGCAGAGCTGTCAATGCAGCAGCCTCCAAAATTTGTCTGAAGAAGTTAAGTATACGACTGATTTAACTATGACAGGATTAGCCAGGAGCTTCGAATGATTCTCTCAGATTCTGTGACTCAACAATTCAGTGATCCACGTTCTATCGGCTTTAAAGGCCCTATCCCAAGTTTCAAGAGCTTACCCTTTGGACAAGGGCTACTTTTCTCTCTCACAGACCTGCTTTTCCTTTTTGCTGCTTTCAGTTGTTCATCAACCCCAAGTCCACGCCAGCTCTCCCATCCTCCTTTCTCTCCACATCTGCTAGGTTTGAGATTTTCTTTCTTTCCTCCAGCGCTGAGCTTGGCCCAAGGCCCTTATAGCCAAATTGGTTTACATTTGAGAGATAAATGCTCTGCAAATGCGCTTAAACACGTACAGTAAAAAATGCAGACAGTGCGTGTCAGGATTATCACCCGAGTCAGGGGAGAAAGGCGAGCGTCTCAGTAGCACAAAGCTGGGGAGCCAGAGTGAAGCCTCAGATAGAGTCCGTCTCATCCACTTCGCAGGAGAAAGAGAGGGATTTAGCATTTGCATGTTGGTCTGTAATTCTTGGCATTATATAACATGTCAACAATTAAAACTACAATTGTTTCACATAGGTTAGCAAACTGCGGAGTTACACAAAGACAAGAATGCGGTTCTTTTCAGACCACCCATATACAAATATTAATTTTCTAAGAACTATAATTTCCATGTTGTCTGCAGTTCAAAGGTACTGCACTTACTGTGTGACTCCACCTGCTGCTGTCCAGGGGGACTCTGTGGTTCTCTCACTTTAGTGTAGAGCCACATGCTTCACTGAGGGGATTTGGATGTAAAACTTCCACCGTCACCCCCCCTCACATAGTCCCCCCCCCCCTTTCTCATCTCCATGACCTTCCCCGCCTCCCAAATCTGTGCCACCCCCCCAGACCTCCCAACACAAAGGCCTGAGAGCAAACCCAGCACAGAAATCATAGCACACCATTCAATCATTGTTTTTCCCCTCTCTCACCCCTTTATGGTCCCAATAAAGGTTTTAGCCGGGCAAAGAAGGAGGGCTGTCACTGAGGAAACCTTAGCCCATTGATGAAGTGACAGGAGCTGCCAGAATATGATCCTAATCCTGTTTCTAGCATTCTTTTGGACCGCTGGCATCGCAATTCCTCCACACATTCTCTGAGCTGTCAACGAGGAAAATCCCTCTAATAGTGCATTGCCCAGATACACATCAAAGAGCTCCTGGAAACCTTCAGCGGCTTAGCTGCCAAAGACACACTCGCACAGCCACAACATTCCCCTTTACTCCTGCTGTCTTAGGGTACATGGACAATGCAACCGAATGCCTTAACTGTGTTGACAATTTGCAGCTTTTACTTTATTTTATTATTTTCATAGTGAATTATGTTTTTAATTAAGGATGAACCTCCCTTTTCTTGCCTCAAATTTATATTCTCTTTATAATGTGAAAAAAGCAGGAAACCCCAGGAGAAAACAGGTGTCTCAACTTTGCTGACTTGAAGAGCCCTTTCAGTTCTATTTCATCTCATTCTATTCTTACTTAATCCATCGATATCCCAAACCAAAGGTAATCTTCTTATGGCAAAGCGTTCTGTTTCGGTGCAGCCAAACCCTGGCTGACAGGGCGAGGGGGGGGGCACTGGGGGTGTTACAGCCTGACACTGTGTGTCACTCATTTCATTTAAGATTAGATTCTGTTGAAGCTGAACAAGTGCTCCCCTGTGCAGCTTTAGGAGGCCTCCTGTGTCGAAATTATTTACAGCTCAAGATGCCCACATGTCCAACACTTGCAAGCCTAGGAACAACTGAAAGGTTAAAACTGTCAGATTAACAAACATACCTGGTTTCAGTACACACTTCTTGGTAATGGAATGACACATAAAATGTTTGATTAAGGTCTTATACCTGATAATAAACTAACAAAGACGTTCTCATTTTTATTTGCAGTTTATTCATTTGCATTAATGATAAATTACTCACATTTAAAACAATTCTGAAGTACATTTTACAATAAATTTACAATCATATTTTACATAACTTTCCTTGATTCTCCTGTATCAGACAAAAGCCTTCAGTGTTTATGTTACACTTTGTTCTTCTATTCTCATAGAGGATGCTTCTTTTTCAGCCATCATTTTGAGTAAGCAAAATAATACATCTGGTTTTTTTTTCTCCACAAAACAAGACATGGAATGACTTCAATGACTTGTGTGCAGTAGATGTAGAATACAAGTGTACAGAAATATTGTATTTACAGTGTTATGAGCTCTTCCTTAACCTGTCCTGATTTTTCCAGTGACTCGATACTTGCTAGGGCCGGTGTGATCGACTGCTGCACTGTATAGCTGTAATCCATGCATGCATACACAGTTCACAGAATTGTTTCTGCTTTTGTATACTTTGAACTTTGTAATTGTTTTCTTCTTTTATGAGCTGTAAGAGATTATTGCAAGATCCACGACAAAAACTCCGTTCATTGTCTGTCAACTTCAATATGTCATAAGAGGATGTGGTTGAAGTAATATTGTGGTAAACTTAATGTAAACAGTGGACTTCATGTAATATTTTGTGTCACTTGTGTTTCCTTTTTTTGAGGCCATAGTGTGAAACTGTGGAGTGCTCTTTAAACCAGTGCCGTGGACATGAGCAGGTTCAGTTGGGGAGCGTGTCGAGTCCCAGCGATGCTGCGTGCTGCTTGGCTCTCATGCGCAGATTCTCGATGCTTGTGGTCTTACTGTTCAGACTTCCTGGGAGACTTCCTGGAGCTGCCTGCAACAGTGGGCTGTTCCACACCTGCTGAGCCTGGGACAAGGTCTGATAATAGGACTGACAGGGCAGGGATCCCAGGGGCGCCGGCATGTTGACATTCATCCCCAGGTAGGGCAGGGAGGAGGGCGCACTCATGTCAAAAGACGGGTAGTGTACCAGGTTGTTGGTAGCCGCCATGTGCTGCCGGAACTGCTCCTGAAGCCGGAATAGGCTGAGGGGGGATGAGGCGTAGGAATTACTCGTCACCAAACCACTGGACACACCGCTTGAGGAGGGCAGGGCCGGAGAGCTGAGGGGAGAGTCTGAGAAGCAAGAGAAGACTTAGCGAGGTGTCACAGGTTTAGAGAGTTTTGTCTTTTTATTCTGGTCTGACTGCATTTTTATTTTGTCATAAACTTTGTCAGAAATTTCGCAAATGACTTAAATTCTTGCTATGTACATTAAGACTTTTAAAATACATTATCAACCACGAGTGAAGGAAGGATGGAACGTGAGATTGACAGGCGGATCGGTGCGGCGTCTGCAGTGATGCGGTCGCTGTGTCGGACTGTTGTGGTGAAGACGGAGCTGAGTCGAAAGACAAAGCTCTCAATTTACAGGTCAATCTACGTTCCTCCCCTCACCTATGGTCATGAGCTTTGGGTAGTGACCGAAAGGACAAGATCGCGGATACAAGCGGTCGAAATGAGTTTCCTCCGCAGGGTGGCTGGGCGTGGGCTGCGCCTCCCTAGAGATGGGGTGAGGAGCTCAGTCACACGGGAGGAGCTCAGAGTAGAGCCGCTACTCCTCCACATTGAAAGGAGCCATCTGAGCCTCCTGGGCGTCTCCTTGGGGAGGTGTTTAGGGCATGTCCACCAGGAAGAGGCCCCAGGGAAGACCCAGGAAACGCTGGAGGGACTATGTCTCTCGGCTGGCCTGGGAACGCCTCGGGATCCTCCTGGAGGAGTTGGAGGAAGTGTCTGGGGATAAGGAAGTCTGGGAGTCCCTGCTTAGACTGCTGCCCCCGCGACCTTGCCCCGGATAAGCGGAAAAAGATGGATGGATGGATAAAGGTTGAAATATGGTGACTGAACTAAATTAAACTTTTTTACAAATAAAGTGTATTATTGATGATAATCTGAAATTGTTCTTTTTTTATAGAATAATGCCACTGTCTTTGTTATAAGAGGTATTTTTATATATTTTTTTACAGTCTGTATTGCCCAGATAATGATTACAACTATCAAAATATGATTATTTTTTATAGTTGAATAATTATTGTAGTCCTACTGTTGATCCTGAACTTGCACCAAAGCTGTATCATGTGCTCTTCCAGGAAGCTTTTTGCATTAGCACAGTCTCACCTGCTGTTGGACTGAGGCGTTTGCAGGACGGAGAGCTGCTCCCTGGCTGAGGCCCCTCATCCCCCTGCAGCTCCTCCCTGGTCTTCACCCTGGTCTCCCCTCTTGTGACGTTCTCTTCTCTGTCAGCATTATCTTCTGCTGCTGACTCGCAGTCCGATGGCTCCGGGGAGGTGACGTTCACTTCCACGCTCATCTCCGCTGCCTGCACTTGAGCTGCTGCCAGTCTGTCAGTGTCTGAGTGACAGGACGAGGTGGAGGAGGGGGGAGGGGGGGAGCGGGACTCAGGAGCTTGGGTGTTGTCAGCGGTGTCACTTTTGGGATCCTCTGTTGAACCCTCTGTGGATCCAGACGCCTCCTTCTGCTTCTGGAGCTGCTCCTTCTGAAGGCTGCGCTGCTTCTTACGGAACTTTGCTCGGCGGTTCTTAAACCAAACCTACAGGACATGAAAATATATCTTTAATTATGATCAAACATTTTGACTGTTACACACCTGCCTCTACAGTAAAAGAGTGTGAAATTATGCTGGTGACACAATATACCTAAAAGAAATTAGTCACAAGCCAAGGAAATCCCTGTTTCTCGAAATGGCATTGATTAATTTTTTCTGAAATATTTTGAAGTATTCAACCCTTTTAATAGGCTAGGCATAATAAATACAACAAATTTGACTGATGTAAAAAAATCAAGGGCTTGTAATTTAATCAAATTTTTCACACCAAGTACAATCAAAACGCCATAATTTGGTTTTTCGAGTACCACCAGATCTAAAACTGGACTACATTACCTAAATTACGTCTAAAAATATTATACAATCAGACTAAACCAGGTCTATAAGGAGAATAAATCATAGAAAAGATACATCCAATGGAGGAAAAAAACATGAAGAGAGTTGTCTCTAAACTAAACAAATACTTAAACTGCAGATTATAATCAATGTTTTTTTTCTTATTTTCTTTTTTCTTGGGCAATATCCACACACATTGGAACACAAACTGGTCTAATCTAATAGTATACGTGATGTTTCAGGGTTGCTTGCTCAGCTGTACCTGCACACGAGCTTCAGGCAGGTTTGTGCACATGGCCAGGCGCTCCCTCATCACCACATCTGGATAGTGCGTCTTCTGGAAAGTCTTTTCCAGAGCCTCGAGCTGCTGCGCCGTGAAGGCTGTGCGGCTGCGACGCTGCTTTCTGTGCTGGGAGCCATAGCGGGCCTCAAGGATGATATCTTGAAATGTGCAGCCGTTGAGAAGAAAGAAATAAGTTTAATTGAAGTTCTGGGAGAGAAGCTTGTCATCGCACAATGAATCTGAACTTTGTGGTTGAAGTTTATGGCAGTTTAAAAGGGAAAAATAGATGAGTGACTGATTCTTACCAGCCAGTCTCTCCGCCAGCGTGAGCGCGTGCACCGATGGCCTGTAGTCCGGCGCGTGCTGGGCTTGTTGCGCCGCCTGCTGGTGGAGATTGTACATAGCGCTCAGTGAGTTCATGGCGTGCAGTGAGTAGCCGTTCACCCCGTAGTGCTGCATCGTTCAGGTCTGAGACAAAAACAAAAGACAAGACAACTGTTTAATCACTGTAACGAGAAGCAAAATAAATGACAAAACGCATTGGCCTGTAGTAAAAATACACAATAGTATGAAAATGTGAAAATATAACTCCATTGTTTTATTTAGATTTAAGACCGGGAAGCAACAGGTAAACCTCAGTCATTCTTAATCAATGAAAAGCAAGACAACTAAATTGCCACAAATAAGCTGACACTTTGTGACTGAATGTGTTGAAATAAACAACCAGCCTACATCTTTTAAATTATAATCATATTTAATCAATAATTAGATTCGGATTTGAGGAAAACATTTATATTGAATTATTTAAATTCAGCAAAAAATTGCTGTAGAATTACTAACCAGTGATTTTGGTGTGATCAATTACATTGTGTTAGGACTAATACAATGTAATTCAAAGCAATATAAACATAATTATTTCTATTACAACAAATAGAAGTTTGTTTTTTATTTTTTTTAATCCATCAATCTGAAATAATAATGCCTCCGATATCAAATGTAACATTATTCAATGAGTTTCTGACTCGGTGGTCTCTGCTCTGACAGCGCTGCTCTGGAGGATCAAAATATTTATTTTGCTGTTTGAGGGACAGACTCAAATTGAGGCCGTTTATTTCAATCTGTGGCGGGTCCCAGGCCGGTGTCAGGCGCCTGCAGGCGGAAGACAGCGAGGGACCGGGGTGAAATATGCACGAGCGTCCCCGGTGGAGCCCTGTCTAATGTGGTTCAAATAGCTCTCAACTACAAGCCAATTCATTTATCATCACGCCTGGCCTGACACGTGAAAGCTGCTACAGTTTTTTCTTTCTCCTTGTGACTTTTCTGTATTATTTTAAAGGAGCCTCTGGCAGAGTCTGTGTATTGTGGGCGATTTGTAAATCTTCAGCTTAAAATTCAACAGAATGCTCTTCTCTCAGGACAATGTCACTGCCTTGGGCTCAGCTTTAAGCCTAATTATGCTAATTGCCGTGGATTTATGAGTTAAAGCTTTTACTAAAGACTGTCCTGGGGCCAGAGCGTTTGGCTTTTCTGCAGCCAAACTAAAACATAGGATACTTTTAAATAGAGATTAATCCACCAGCTCCAGGGTTACAACTGTCTTATCTTGTTGGTACAATAAGAATTTATCAGGGCTATTTTATTTAACATATAGTCAGTCTAAACATTTTAAATAGGCAAAATACGTTTTTTTACAAAAGGAAAACATATACAAAGGAGATTTTTTTTTTCCCCCCTTTGTATAAAAACATAAAACATTTGTTTTATGTAGACTATAGGCTAGTAAATGTTTAATGACAAATTTGGAACTATACTTTTTACAGTTGAAGGTACAAACTTACCTCTGTGTTGATTGTTTCCTGAGACTAAATATTTCCAGCGTCCACAGAGTAAGTTGCCTCTGGATGTTTTAAAGGTGATGAAAAATCCTGTGGGTGCTGATCATGTCGCATGTCCTGAGCGCGTCCCGGTGTGTGTGGATCATGTCCCAGTCCCGGTGAGGCTGGACTCGGTCTCAGATGTGGAGGAGGATGAGGAGATGCTGCACTGCCATGTCTCGGCCTTTAAACAGCGCGTGGTGGGACGCACGCGCTCTGCCTGTGGACCAATCAGTGCGCTGTCCTCCACCGCTGCCCCGCCCCCTTCTGCTGGTCCCATCAAGGGTCCCATCCGCGAGCAGGACTTTAGTGACCACTTTCGGATTTATCTAATATTCTACTGGGGGCGATTATGAAAACAGACTCTTTAGATTTTATTTATGAATAATTTACCAAACCAAAAACCAGTGACCAACCTGCAACACATGTTCGATTATTAGGCCTTCCAAAAGCGTATGCTTTAAGTAATAATCTTAATGTATCCATTTTTTGGTATTTATTATTTACTAATAAATTCAGCCATAACTTGAACTGTTTAAAAAAAAAAAATCATCTTTGCCCTTCATCCCCATCTCTTAACTAATCTTGATAGGCCTAGAGCCTATTTTATTTACTTTAATTTTATTCTAATTGCACGTGTATATTTGACAAGCATTTTTTCTTAATTACTATAATTGTTTAATTCAAATTGTACACATATTTAAAAAAAAATCTTTGTTATTAAGCTGTAATGTGTTTCCAATAATGTCCCACAGTGAGGCAATTCTAATGGACTCACAGTTCAAAGACAGTAGGAGAATAGGAATGCGAATATCAAGATCAAAACTATTAAAATAGACTATTGGCTGATTTACTCTAACACAGCACTGTGTAATAGATTAAAGCTATAAAAACTACATCACTATTATGTACAATAAGTGGTTATGTACAGTGAAGAACATGGACAAGAATAAATGAGGTGTTGCTCATGATTAATGCGCTCTTTGGCCCAACAGGAAGCCAAATATTAGCCTATTAAAAGTGTGCAAAACAGAGCTTAGTCAGCGCTGTTTTAATTAAAGCTTGTCGTATTTGCTGTGACTCCTAGTTAATTCTCTCTTTTTAATAGTATTTGTCCGTGGCCCCGCGTGCGTTTGGCGGGAACACTGCAGCTGGAGAGAGCGAGTGCGCGCAGGGCCACAGCCTCCAGGAGCCCCGAGGGATTTGGGTTAGGATTGGGGAGACAAGACGGCATTTCACCCTCCAAAAATGTCTTAAAATGACTGCTGGTAAGAGGATTAAAACAATAATGCCCCTCTCTTCTTCAAGGTTTTCTGAAAAGATTTCTTCTACCGAGGAAAAACCGTTTAGACTGGAATTAAGGGCAGCAAAAAGTAGCCTTTTAATGTAAAGCTTGCATATTTTGTTGAATTTTCTTCTAGACAGCGAGAGAGAAAGGAGGTGGTCGCTTAAATCCTAAACTCAATTTGATCTTTGCTCACATTCACTTGCACCTGAAACAAAACATAATGGGATGCACACTGCAGCATCATTTGTTATTCTTTGCGTCGAATTGTTAAAAAGAGACAGTAATAGTTTACGTTTTATCGCACATAAGAAAGAAAAGAAAAAAAGAAAAAAGCTGAGTTTTTTTGTTTGTACAAATGCTCTTTTTGCTGCTGCATTTGGGGCCAGAGGAGAAAAATCGGATTAACTTGTGAACCGATGGAAATAAGAACTTAAACTGGATGTAAAGCTGGCCAGTGTCTCTTTGTGGGAACCGTTTCTAAAGCAATTAAAGCGAGAAGGAATTCCTCTCAGCTGCTCTTCGTCAAATCTGCTTTTTACGGACCTAATGCGGGCTAATGTCCAGCTCGGCTCAGGGCTTCAATGCAAGTGTCAAGGGGCCTGCTATTAGAGCAATATTAGGCCCGGGCCGTGAAGAGGAAAGCAGTGCTGAATTAGACCTTTGCACATGGTCAAGGTGCAACAAGCCTTTAAATGTGCATTGTCAAATTAGTCAGTATTAATTTACTCATTACTATTATTGCAGGGTTTTTAGTTATTTTGTCGATTAATCGGTCGATGGTGTCTTATCTGACCAGTTGTTTTATTTGTTGACTCATTATTTTATAGGATTAGAAGGATTTATACCACATCAGAAAGGACACAGACTGCAACTGTAGTTTTTGTAAGTGACAGTTTAATCCGTCTGTTCACTTATGGAGACGATGTTTATCAGTGTTTACGTATTGTTTTTTTTGGGGGGGGGGGGGGATTTTTTTTTTTGGGGGGGGGGGGGATTTTTCGATGGGTTTAGTCAATCAAGAATTTCAGCCCCATTTGAAAAAGTCTAAATCCAATTAGCTGAACGTAATTGATTCATGTAAGTGTCATTTACATTTTTGGGGGTGTTTAAAATGTGCATTTATATATATATATACTTGTATAGTCACATGATCATATTGTAATATTAATAATGGAAACTTCAGAAATTCTCTAGGCCATACAGTAGTTCACTTAACTTGTTTATGTTTATCATCTCAGCCTTATGTTGCCTTCAGGTTTTCAAACTTGGTGAAACTTTCTCATCCTCAAATTGATCTGAGATTTCGCTGGATTTCCTGTGGAGTCTCATTGTTCTTTGAGCCTGCATTCAGCTTTATTATGGAAAGCCCTCTCATCTCTCTCAGATGTGAGTTATCGTCTTTGCTCTCAATCATCCACTCGTCTGCTTCTGGAGTCTCAAACTTTATCCCTGTATCAGGACTTTGGCAGCCGATTCGACGCTCAGCTCTCGGAGATTTATGAATCATGTTCCGTTTTTAATCAGGTTTATTACGCATGGATGTTTGTAATTTTACCCCTTCAGTGGCTCTCTGTGTTTACAATTGGCATTTTACATCAACTCAAGTAGAAAGTTGATGCCTTCAGCCTTCAGAGTCCATTAACTTGTATCATTAGGTTTGTGTTAACTTCATGAATATATTACATTTCATTCGAGCTGCTCTGGCCTGCGCATGCTCTTAGTCAAGGTTAGCTTGTGCTCATTTGGGTGAAATTAATCATTTTGATGTATGGTTTAGAGTTGACTGCTTTCCTGGGACTTGTGTGACTGGAGTAACAAAGCAACTTGCCATTAGCAATCTTCAGGCTGTGTCCAAACACAGAGTAGACCTTAAATACTTTTTCCTGCATGTTTTACTTCTACAATAACGTGTCTACAGATGTCTTTTCACTTCAAACTGTAATTATATTTAGTTAAATACATACAATACATATTTATGGGTGAATTATTATAATGCTTTTGACAATATAAACTTTTATCATAAATGTTGTTGCCTTGGTGATCCTTTGGGAAAAGCCACAAGGTTTTAAGTGGATTACGTTTTCTCTTTTACGCTGTACATTAAATGCTACCATTCTTTACTCTGCTATCAAACCTGTGTTCTATAGTTAAACATTTTGGGACCGTGGCTCCAGTCTGTGCGCTTAACTATTGTTTCTTGTTCTCTGATCCCACAGATGAAGCCCGGTGCAGCTCGAGTGCTCCTCTAAACGGTTTCTCTGGCAGTCTTGACATATCGAGGTTGGCAGGTTTGTTTCCTCCCTCTTTCTCAGAGCCGCTCTTTGGTTGTGCCCCTCAGGCTGCGGCCCAGCACAAGGGTTCCTATTGTCAAGGCCTAATCCAGGGGCTACACAGCTTTAGCAACATGGTGGGATAAAAGCCCATCAAACCACTACTTTATGGGGGCAAATCTTTCCTAATCCCTCGCTTTATCTAAACAAAAGGAGAGAAACAAGAGGATAGAAAGAAATTGTGAAGACATAGGGCAAGACCAGGAGCTAAGATGCAAAGAAGTAGTTTCACTGGAGAGGCTAACCATTTCTGACAGGCTCTCACTAAAGGGCTGACAAAAAATGAACACCAGGATTCTAAAAGGGCCGTACAGACTCTTTCTCCATTCTAAAGTTCAGCTTTAAGATCCTTAGGGGGATATGTCGAAATTAGCCAGATTAAATTCAAAAACCTTTACTATTAAGAGAACTTGGCAGGGGGCACCTGTCAGTTTGGGATACTTTAAAAAAAAACTCTGGTTTACTCACTAGATGTAAACAAGCGACAACTGTGTGATCTTAGAGCTATTCTTAGCTTTTTTTCCCATAAAAAGGGACCATGGGATTTTCTCTTTCTCACCCCGCACACTTCACTGCAAACTGTGACTCCATCTTTACTGTTTTAACTATGAACTGTTTACAAGTGTTTACTAAGTCTGTTCAGCACATCTCTGGTACCTATTTCTGTTTGTGCAAATCTTGCACTCACCTCCACCGCATGTATGTGTGTGCGTGTGTGTGCATGTTGTGTGTGTGTGTGTGTGTGTGTGTGCGTGCATGTTGTGTGTGTGCGCAGGACAAATCCCCCGACCCCATTTCACATACGCTGCCAATTCCAATTTCTATCTTTCTCTGTGGCAACACGCTTCGTATCCCGAGTGTCCCATCTGCAAATGACTGTGAGTTAGAGGCTCCATTTTCTTCCACAGACCAAATGCTCCACAAGAGGACTATTTGCAGCCCGGCGGTCACAGACCGAGAACAAGGCAGTCCGTCCTGACTCTGTTCATAAACCAGCAGTGCCACAGGGCGGCTGATGTCTGACCAGCCCAGAAACTGTAACAAGGTGACATTTTGACTTACAATAAGAGTAAATGTACTTCATAGACTGGCATCACATATTGTGGATCAGTAAATAAAAACTAACACATGTATCACGCCCCCTGCTGGCTCATCTTGATGCCTCTCTGAATGGGGTAATTAAGAGATAATAGGCTGGGGATGTTCGTCAGGGACCATGTGATTAGTGATTCATTACATGAGCTTAGAATGAGCGAGAGGAGAAGAAGGAAGTGGTTGGGTGTGTTTGAGGGGGGCCGTAGTGAAGTGGCTGACAAATTACAGTTGGATTTATCCTGGGTAATTAACTATCACTTAGGGGAAGGTTTGGGAACTCATTAATATTAACATAGTGTCTTTTGTTTAATGCAATTGGTACATGCATATAAAACGCAAACCTACTGCATGAAGTTATGGCATGTTCGGCAGTGCTGCAGTGGTTTAAGAGGTTGCACATGTGTGTTTGTTACCATCTCAATATCGCAGGTTCACTTCCCAGTCTTGACTAGAATGTCTCTACCCTTGCTCTCCATTTCACTCTACACCCTGCCCAATTAATTATTTGGTCCAGAAAATTAAATAAATTAAGAGTACAATTTTCTAATCCCTGTTTGTATATATTTAAAATAAACAATTCTAAATCTGTATAGATTCTGGTCAGGAAAAGGGATTTTGTGTTTGTTTTGCATATACAGTATGTTATGTAAACATTACAGTCTGCAGCCTTTGGAAATATGTTTAAAAGTTTAACAGATAAAAATGTCAATCTAGTATTTGACAGCAATAATACCTCAAAGTACAAAAGTCTGTATTTCCATGTTTCAAGTCCTACTAAAGCTAGTCTCCCGTCATGCAGTAATCCTCTCTGGTCCGTATCGCCACTCAAAGTAGCACACACTTACATGGGGACTCTGATGTGTGCTGTCTGTTTTATCTGATTTAAAAGCACTTTGAAACAAGTCTTTTCCTCCACTAAGGAGACCAGGGCTGGTGTAATAACTGCTTCTCAATCTGCCAGGTATATAGCTCCCAACATCCAACATCTGCCTATTGTTGTTAAATCTCCTCAGCGCCGCTTTAAAACATCTGCGGGTCATCTGGATTTGGGAATTTGTGGAATTGAGGCTCATCTTTTGGGCTTAAGTCAGTGTTGAATTCCTCTTTAAACCCAGCCCTAACTCCAGCTCACTCATTAGACAAATGACTTTAACAGAGGCTTTATGTCGTGTTCTTTCTGTTTTAGACATAAGTGACATTGACAACAAACGAGAATGTTGCTGCTCTGGTTTAAAACTGCAGCACAGTGTAACCATTTGAAGGCCAGTCCACTAAACCTGTTAAGCCCTGCTTTTTCCCTCCATAAGCTTTTTATGACATGATCATGAGCTATTGTTTTATTGTTGTTTTATGGAGACTTATGCTTTGAAAATCCCTCTTTGGTTTGCCATTTGGTTGGAGACATATCCAGCATTAGCCCGCTGAACATTCTGACCAAATTTGAAAATACTACCCTTTCATGCGACAGAGCACTGCGCAAATTCATGATACTTTTTAGTTCACGTTATTCTCTCAGTGTCGGTGTTCAACTCTAAAATGAAGTTACAATAAAGCAGAGTTCAATACAATAAAAAGGAATTCCTCTTTATATATCACGATAAAGGTTTGTTTAGAACAGCGAGATAAACATGGAAGGGGTTGTGGGGTACGCACTTCTCTGTTAAAAGGCTAAATAGCATGACCTTAACACCCGTTTAGTCCTTTCTGGAAAAAAGGTCTGATGCCGCCTCTTCAAACAATGAATGAATGTGCGCTTTATAACCCTGCTATTTTAGAACTATTTTATGCTATTTTATAACCCTGCAATGCAGACAGGTTGGTCTACATAGTCACTAAAACGCAGTGAACATCATTATATTTAAGTTTTCATTCAAATGTTTGCCTATTTATCCCTCAGTTTGACCATTTTGTTGAAGTTTATGAATACACTTCCTGATTGGACATGAGCAACAGATGTGAGGTAGAAGTAATTCCACAACTATTACAGCAACCATAATGTTAACAAAGGCCAAAAAATATATACATTACACAACTGTTATGATTTGATAACGAGAAATACCTGGTAACAACTTTGTTTTGTTGCATTTTTGTATGAATAGGTAATTTTTGGATGACCTATTGGTGACACCCATTTTATAACTAATAATAATTTTGAATTTTGAATGTTCAGTACAACTAATAATAATCAGAAAAACATGAAAATGTCATATGCCCTTTGAGTTTTCTGGAGCAGGCATTTCATAACATCATTTGCAGCAGCTAAAATGTATTACCATATAATATAATAAATATTTTACTGGGTTACCTTCAGATCAGCAGGTCTGCTCCCAGCCATTTGACTCTAATTACAGCGTGGTGGAGGCCTCTGCAGAGATGGTTAGCTAGTGTAGAAATAAGTGCTTAAGAAATGACTGTGTGGGACGGCCTGAAGGCACGAGGCTCTCTGCAGGGACACTGCGGTTGGCCACTTAACCTGGATACCTGCTAGCTTCAGTCCAACCAATCAGGACAGAAAAAATAGTTCAGGTGGATTGTCTGAACTCAAATATCACGACAAAAAGACCATTACATTCTGGTGTGCATGTCTTCAATCACCGTCAGTGGGAATAAAGCAGGCAAGGTGTTGGATCTGAACTGAAAAGGATCCTTGCTGGGCCCAACTGCCCATGTAAGCGTGGGTCTGTGTGGGCTGTCAGATGCAGGAGCTGTGTCGGTGTCAGATAATCCCTGCAGCACAGAGCAGCCACAGGGGGCACACTCCAGGCCTGTTACTGAGACTCCCGTGATGGATGTCTGGATGGATCTAATTGTCCCTAATGAGAGATGATTAGCAGCCCACTGAGCAGGAACCACATGATAACATAAACAAGAACATTTTAGTACAATTTAATGTGCATTCAAGCAAAAAATATAACAAAATCCATATGAGATAGGAGTTAGGGATGTAACGATATCAAATTTTACTGTTACGATTAATGTTAGAAAAAACATCACGGTTATTTCATGATTATTTACGATGACTTAGACCGTGACCAGCAACAACATGTTAAATATTCTTACATTTTCTAAAACATTACAAGTACTTTATGTCCAGCTTTATGAAATCAAACCTTAAGACACACTTAAAATTGTCATTATTATTATTTTTTTGGTTCTTAAAATTATATTGTGACCTGAATAATCATGACATCCCTGATTGGAGTAATATTCTGAAAGGTTGGACTTAATTAAAATATATTATGACAAAACAAATGCCAAAATGATGAATTAAATATAGCTTCTTCCTCACACTATGATCATTTGGCTCCATTTAATAAACTGCAGTCCTGGTTATCAAGATTTCATGTAAACGTACACATTTTATTTGTTTATTTTATAATATGCAAATAATCTAGTTTCTTCCGATTTACTTTGAATTTATTTACTATTAAATCCATGCTTGCGGCGCTCCTGGTCTGGTCATTACTAGCAGGAGCCGTGCATCTGCTCTGGTTATTCAGTTGTAAAGAGTGCTGTATACTTATGGATGATTATGGCAAGGATCATTTATGTTTCATTTATGTGTATTTTTCTTTGCTTTCGCCTCCGGGCCCTTCTGTGCACACACACTCACGCCGCACCCCGCCGAGCAGCCCTTGAGAGGCGATCGTACTCCGCATGAATATGGATGAGGAGGTAACACACAGGGGAGAGCCGGGGAATCTGATGACAGTGCAGGAAACGAGCGGAGCATCTATGAGGACGTATGACTGCCACCGATTTGATAAAGTGGCCGAATTCAAATGTTTGCGTGGGTGCGCGGTGCAGGCCTGCGTGTAGAGAGCATGTCCCGTCAGACGGATATGAATAATGTATTGATAGGCGCCCCTCCCCTGTTGTTGTAGTGGCTTCTGTGTGATGTGTTTAGCCTTGCCCAGCTGGCAGGGTCACAAGGGATGCACACACATTATGTCCCGGCCCCATGAGAGGTGTGGGTGCATGTTCCCTTTTCATCATCAATCAACAGAGCAAACTGTTTAACACCAACAATGAGGCTGCTAAGAGGCCCCTCCGCTCATGCCAGAAGTGGTGATAATTACCTAAACATGAAGTTGTCACTCTCTTTCCCATCTGGCCCCTCTGGTTCAGCCTGGGCCCACAAGTGACTCGGACAGTAATGAGAGAGATTGATTCAAAAAGCTCATTCGTTTGACCTGCCCTTTGTCCATATGGGGCACTGTTATTAAGCCTGATAAATGCTGTTAATGTGCTTATCTTATTCTTCATGAACACGTGTCTCTTTTCATCCTTTGCTTCTTTTTCTCTGCTGTAGAAAAATCAAGATGGATATATTTTCACTCAACTTTGAACACTGATTTTTTTTGAGATTGTGAAAATGTTTTGACAAATCTATCATAGTTGTGTATAAGGAACATTTATTTATCCATAACTCGCCTATGCCTTGTGGCTTTGGAGTTCAAATTGACTGAATATCACTCTTAATTTACAAGTAAACTGTCATCCTGTCTCTTTTCTCCACACCAAAAAAGCCCTAAATGTGTAGAATTTTAGTGATAAATGATTTCAGAAGTGTCCGATTTATCACTGAATTGAAAATATTATTTAACAAGCATTGGGTTGCAGAGACAAAAAGTATTTAACAAGCATTATCTGCACCAGATTAAGATACTTTCCATCTGCAAGTGTGCACACAACAACAACAAAATATACATTACATTACAAATAACATACTCATTGAGCTCATTATTAACATGAGCTCAGTAAAATACACAATCAAATGTCACCTTTTCATAGACATTGGAAAGATTTGAATCCTAATACAATTATTGCCTCGCCTCAGGTGAAATGAATGAGTTCTGAAGCACAATGTTTCTAAATAAAGCAAAAAGTTTCACCAAATTAAACCAGAATCCAACAGAACTTCACTGCTTATTAAAGAGGGAATGTTTTTGTTTCCAGAGTTGCATATAGCCTTGAAACACAGAAACTAATCCATGATATTGATCAGTGTGTTTCATATTGGCCCCTGTAATCCATCAAGCTAACAGTGTGGGATAGGCCTAATTTATATCATCTGAAAGGTGTAATCAAAGATGAATGAACCCCGACGTGAGAGAAATGTTGCGCTGGGTCATAATTTCTCCCACTGTGAGTAATGATAGAAGAGGATAAACAACAACAGGGTGTAGCATTGTATTAAAGCTTGTTAGTTGGACATAAACAACTGTGCAATGTTCAAATGGATACAAACTACAAAATATTTCAGATTATCAACATATGCAACCTCAAATTTATATTAATTTATATTACTCAACAACTTGCTCAAAATGTGACAGTGTAGACTTGAAGAAGTGAGTTTCAAGCAGAGAGTGTAGATAGGTAAATCGGCTGCAAATGTATATATGTATAAACGTTTCCCTTTAAAAAGCCACTTAAGAACCCCAACCCTTTAAATAAGGCCAAGTATAATCTGTTTCCTCCGTCGCGGTAGATCCAGTGGGGATTTGCAGAAACATTCGCCAGTGACACAGATCTACATAATCATTTTAAGTTTCTACCCGCTTCTTCCAATGATTCTCCTGCTGTCACTTTAGATACCGCTAAAACTGATTTGGGCTCCCTAATCTCCCAGTATTTCTTAGACTTTAAAAATCTCTAATATTATAAGGAGATTATTTCATTTATAATTGATTGAGTGCATTTGCCGGAGTGCCACTTCAAAGTTGCGGCATTAGGGATGCATTTAAGAAGGCTGGGCACTGTGAGTCGCGGGTGGGGTGCAAGGTTGTGTTTGGAAGAGGGCAGCGGTTTGGGGCTCGGGAAAAGGAGTGGGATAGGATAGAGAGCAGCTTGTGTTTTTAGGCAGGGTGGCTGATGCTGATTTTACTAAATAGGCTCTGGGAAAGTGTCTCAAAAAGGCATTGGAGGACACCAACCAATTACCAGTTCAAGCTACTGCGGTATTGCGTGGAGTCCCATCCATCCTCTAAGAACACATCAAGAAGATGATACAGCAGAGAATCCCGCTCTACCTGTAAGAGACTTTTACCCAAATAACTTTTTAAGACACTGCAGACCCCAGAATACGCCTTTTGAAATCCCACCTTGAGCTTTCTATTTGGATTTTGTCTGCATATAGGTCCCTAAAATCTTGGCAGTCCAGATCTTAAATATAGGACTGCTTCTCAAGTCTAGGACCAGTCTGGGGATCTTCATTAACACACAGTGAAAGATATCGAGGTTTTAAAGCAAATCCCAGTTGAGCCACAGAACAGGGGAGAGATATGGCCTATTGGGAGCTCAGGCCTATTGGAGTGCTTAGTTCTGACTAAATGAATCTTGACAGTGAAGAGGATGCTCTCCTCCTGCCCAGTATTGTGCCACCCGCCCAGCCGCTCTCAGTGCCCCCCACCATCCCTCTACATTAGATCATTTGACTCCCCCTCCCCCAGTCCACCACCAGCACTGCCATGGCCCTACCAGATCATAATCCTCTTAACGCTTTGCCTTATTAACCACTCATCTAAATGACATGAAAGCAACGGGCTGCAGAGAGGGGAAAAAAGAAAATTATTTCCCAAGGAATAAAGTCCTGGCCCTTTCACCATACACTACTTTGTATTTCACATTTCATTATGTGACAAGTGTATCTAAGTCTTCTCAGGGCTCAAGAGAAATGTATTTCGGAGCCCATCATGCGCAGCAAATTTAAAGCAGGGTCCAATGTGCCCTTTGTGTATATACTTACGCACACACACGTTAAAATACACACTGCTAAATTGAATTCCAATTAAGTCACTTGCACAGATGAATAAATGGATTTCTATTGAAGAAACTGTAAATGGCTGATCCTGCTCCCAGAGGAATCCTCTCATTAGGGGCCATTTCCTGAATTAACAGCTCCATTTGCCACCGCTCGGCTCATACAACCTGGTGAACCTTTGTAACAGTCACTACCACCAACGTAAAAATGTATTCTCCTCCAACCATTCGACCCACTTCTTGCTTCTTCCTTAACGGTAACAAAGGCTTTTCCCGCAGAGTATTTCCTGAGATAATGCAAGGGAAGAACATTCTGTAATGTATGCACGGAACCCTTTATTGACAATATCAGTGTACTTTTTATTTATACATGTTTTGCTTTTCATTTCAGAACTTGTGGGGAGCCTATGGACAGCATGCACCAAAGACAATGGTCAGTTAGTATTGTTGCTCAATTTGCCTACTTTTAGTAGTTTTTTTTGGTAGGGTTGTTATCAGTTTTAGAAATTCTTGACCAACTAAAGACATGCCCTGTGCAGAGATTAGTCCATTATAAGGACACTGGCAATATCTTTGAAAAGAATAATTTCTCTGGTATAAGTGCACACACAGGACCACAAGTTCTTCTTTTCTGACCAAGAAATTGGCCAACCAAATGATGGACTACAACTTTGCTTTTCTCATTGAATATTATTACATCTAAACAGGTTTGTCTATGCCAGACATGTCCAAGCTATAGGAGTACTGCTCAGTCATTTGGTCCAGTGCTACACGGGAGCACTTTCAAAAACTACAGCTCGCTCAGAATAGAGCAGCCAGGGTCGCTCTAGGTTGTGCTTATAGGACCAATGTGAATGAGATGCACAGGTCAAATTAAAGATAAGCCTTCTGTGCTACATGCATAATGCCTCTATAAAAACAACCCCAAATTCTTTGTAGATAAAATAGTGTACAGTGGGTAGGTCAGCTCAGGTGATTTAATTCCTTTCTCACAATCAAATTGTATGAAGAGAACTGTATCATTTAGATCCTTAACAGCTTGGAATCAACTGTCTGTGAGTATAAGATAAATAAGACAAAGATATTCTTTAAAAAGACTTTAAAACAAAAATGCATGAATATTAAGTTGTACTACGTAATTTTCTTGATATTTAATTGTATAATGTGTTCTGATCTTATGGACTCCAGGAAGACTACCGACCACTTGTGGAAGCTAATGGGGCTCTGAATGAATGAATGAATGAAATAAATAATAGCCCAGGGCGACCCAAATGCGACCCTCAGACCACCAGGACTCTTGGTGTGGCCCAAATTATTACAACGAAATGAAAAAACAAAAAGCAGTAAGTGAATAAGTGAAGATGGGGCGACTCTAACTTGTTTTTCAGATGGTGTGAAAGCGAAGCAGACTGGACCACTGTAACACACTAACCTGTTTTTACCAAAAGTGCTACTTTTACAATATTCTCCATTAGTTAAAAATACATTTACAAAAAAAAGTTGAGTACCCAAGCTTAAATTAGGATATTTACCAGTGTCCTTGTTATTATTTTATTTAATGAAACAAGAAGTGGGCAGACTGTATTATCGAGGTTGTGACAGAATCTTTCCCTTTAGACACAAAATACTTGCCCAGGCTCTCCTTTATGTAGATACACTTTAAATGTGTCTTCATTTGCATATTCTGCAACTTAACCTAATTGTGACCTTGTGTTTAGACTATTGACTGTTCCCCATATGAAAAATATTATGATACATCAATAAAGAAGAGAAAATGGGTCTAACAAGCTGTTCCCCAGATTCTGGTGGAGACCTCACTGCGTGAAATACAGCAGTGGTCTATTTGACCTGCTGAGATAAAATAGTGTTTGAATTTGCCTTTCCATTTACTACCCTGTGTGAGCACCATACCCCTGTTAGATTGACTAAAAACACCATGTCCAGGGCTTTGTAAGGCCTGTTTGGTTTCCCCACATCTTGTTTTCTTGTGGCTCCACAGCACTCTAAGTCCTTTTCAGGCCGTTTATGAGGGCCCGCCTTGTGGAGAGAAAGCTTTGGCTCTGTTTGCTTTGGGAATAGTCTGCTGACAGGGTGCTAAAAGAGCATGTCAGAGCACGGGTCCCAAAGTGTTGGGTAAAGAGAGCTGCTACCTCTTGCCACTGAGGAATCCGCCCTTCTTCGGTAATCTGTCACACCTCCCTCTAAATAAAATGGTTCAGAGATTTTCACGCAAGTCCGTCAGGGTTAATATTTACCTCTGCCCTCTGGTCAACCGAGAGAGCAGCGGTCAGAGAGAGAGAGAGAGAGAGAGAGAGAGAGAGAGAGAGAGAGAGAGAGAGAGAGAGAGAGAGGAGCGAGAAGCGAGAAAGGAGAGAGAGAGAGAGAGAGAGGGAGAGAGAGATTGGCTAGACACTATCATTTGTTTTTAGTCTCCTTTTTTCAGTGTTTTGCTGTTTACAAGGAATAGACTGTCCATTGTATCCTCTTTCTCCTGCCACTATTTTAATGTATCTGAGCTTGGGAGTGCCGCACAATTTGTCTCACCTTCTGGCATGTTGTTTATTATTTCATGGAGTTACTTCTGACTGTCCATGAACACGTGTGACAGAGGGTGAGGCTGTGACAGAGAAAAGGGCACAGATTTAGCGTAGCCTGTCGGTGAGCTTAGTCCCGTGCTGGCGCTGGAGCTCCTCAGTTCCAGTGCTGCTCAGATATTCAGATTTGGGCAGGGCTGCCATGTGGGCTTGGAGATACTCCTCCCCCTGTTCCATTCAAGGCCTGCAAGGAGCCTGGGATGGCGTTAAAAAAGGAGATTAAGTTTCCTCTAGAGAGTAAAGCTCCTTAAGGGGGTATCTGTGTGCCTCTCCGCTGCCTGGTCAGTGAGGGAGGCCTGGGGGAAACCTCTTTGTGAACCTCACTGAGGTACAGGGGAGACTCAAAGAGTTTGGGTGAGGACCTGAGCTGGACTCTGACTCTACAACCTGAATAGTCCCAGCTCTGTGGACCACTGCTGTTTGTATTTCGAGGAGAATATTAGATGATTTGATTGATCGTATTTTATGGTTTGAGGCTCTTATGGGCCTGGCATACCTGTTATTCTCAATACGGCTTTAGAAGGTGGATGAGTGACCTGTACTTTTAATCCCTATCACCTTTAAACAATTGAAATGAAATGAGAAAATTTTTGTGCTTTTGATTTCTTTTTAAAACTAAATAATGGAAATAGAACATCTGAGATGTGATGGATTCATCAGCGCCGAAGCAGACATTGATGAATCAGATTTTGGTTTTGAAAAGAGAATCCATCCTTCAAAGGTCTTTGAGTGTCCATTGAATCAAGAAAGACCGGATTGCAAAAGCAAAAGCCCTTACACATACCTTTAGTTGATTAGTAATACTGATGACGGCGGTGAATGGAAGAGAAATCTAATGACTCCTTGAGCTTTGGAGCTGGAAAAGCCTTATCTGCTCCATTCAGCAGCAGCTCTCCTGGGAAGTGAGGATCACTGTGCGCTGGGACTGTCAGGTCCTGCCAATAGCCGTAATGGGCTCTAAGTCCACATTAATGCAGTCTAAATGAAGTGTCACAGAAGATTGATCTGCCGAGGGCGTTGCCGTGATGGAGCTTGTTCTAGTGAGTGGGCGACGGAGCAGACACCTGGTTACTCCACACTGCGCTCCTCAACAGGGCAGAGACACAGCTCACACTCTGTGCAGGAATAGTCCTAAATGTGTCAGAACAGGTGTAATTTTTCTGATTTATGAAACTAAATTTAGGCATGTGGGCAGGTAAAGCTGTTCAGTCTCTAATATTGTTGTCTCATAGTCTGATGTGCACTTGCGTTTTGGTGAAAGTACACCCTCGTCATGTCTCCTCTGTTGTCTGACAGGTGCATAGGTCGGATAATGCTGCCAGTGGGAGACTTTGCAGGGAGCTTAAACACAACATCCTCCTACTGTACATATCTAAAACCCCATTTTACCCTCTCCATTAGGAATTCTTGTCCACAGAAATGGATTTTTACTCACTGTCAAGCCTAAACTGCTACATTCCCTGTATGCAGAGTATTAGGCTAATCATGCACTAATTCTAGTTTTTATTTTCTTGTCAAAAATATATAGTGTGTGGAGTGCAGGATAACTTCTGCGGGAAGGTGCAGCTTTCAGGCCATTTTCCTCCCTATTATTTAGAAAGGCAATTCTGGTTTTAACATAGCCAAACACAGTGTGGTGTGTAAAAAGTACTATGTACTATATAAAGTAGTGCAGTTTATTGAATTGTATATTTAAACTATAATTCTATAATTATAAGTGTTTAGAAAAAAAACAACTTGACTTGAACTTTTATTATATATTATCTCAGTCATGCATTTATAAATATTGAGATATTTATATATATATTTAATATATTTTAGATATATTATTTCTACTTTCACGTGGAGGATAATTTGGATTTCCTTGATGTGACTTTTAATAGCTGAGAGTGCAGCCTCTGGACACATTAAGTTTTCATTTGATGTTTAAATCACATTGATTCAATCATTAACATTTACACACAAACTCCACTGGACACACATGACTTCAAACAGTTCTCCACACTTCATTTTCAACCTCATAAATGGTTTAAATGTAGTTATGACCATGTGTTTGTGTGTGTCTGATTGCCTGAGAAAATACATGCACGCTGAACATTCAAGGCAGCGGGTCGCTGGATGAGCTTCGACCCAGAATAGTGGAGCGAGTGTGTCCTAATACCAGGCTTTTGGCACATGTGGTCAGGTTAATGAAACTCAGTCAGAAAGAGATCTTGCCTGGGTTCATCCCTGCCATGAAGCTGCGGGTGATGGGATGAGGTTCAGCAACTCGCTCCAATTCCCCGAGCAACCCCCATCTCCTGCAACGGGGCGCTCTAACGCTCACTCCTCTAGTGCCTAAATATATGGACGACACTCTCACTCCTCTAGTCCTAAATATGTGTGTGACACTCTCACTCCTCTAGTGCCTAAATATATGGACGACACTCTCACTCCTTTAGTCCTAAATATATGACACTCTCACTCCTCTAGTGCCTAAATATATGGACGACACTCTCACTCCTTTAGTCCTAAATATATGTGACACTCTCACTCCTCTAGTGCCTAAATATATGGACGACACTCTCACTCCTCTAGTCCTAAATATATGTGTGACACTCTCACTCCTCTAGTCCTAAATATATGTGTGACACTCTCACTCCTCTAGTCCTAAATATATGTGTGACACTCTCACTCCTCTAGTCCTAAATATGTGTGACACTCTCACCAACTCCTCTAGTGCCTAAATATATGTGTGACACTCTCACTCTCTCTATGCCTAAATATATGGCGACATCTACTCCTCTAGTCCTAAATATATGTGTCACTCTCACTCCTCTAGTCCTAATATATATGTGACACTCTCACTCCTCTAGTGCCTAAATATATGTGTGACACTCTCACTCCTCTAGTCCTAAATATATGTGTGACACTCTCACTCCTCTAGTGCTAAATATATGTGTGACACTCTCACTCCTCTATTCTAGTCCTAAATATATGTGTGACACTCTCACTCCTCTAGTCCTAAATATATGTGTGACACTCTCACCCCTCTAGTCCTAAATAGATGGACGACACTCTTACTCCTCTAGTCCTAAATATGTTGACGTCAGTCTCACTCCTTCTTGGAAACGCACGCAACATTTCAAAACACAGCGTTTATCCAAGTATGACAATCCAACATGACTGCTCCTTGGGCTTGACATCCGACAGATAAAATATTGATTCTTGAGTTCTATTTTACCTTTAGTTTCTCCCTACTGTCTCTCCGCTGTCTGTGAACCTGCTCCTGCACTGCTGTTGAACCTCTGCATATCAGTTATTAATAGTGCAAAGAACATTTTTTGTTTCTGTTTAGAAGCAAATTTGTTGAAGGCAAAGTAAGAGACATAAAACAAACACCAAAAAAAGTGTTCTTTCTCTATTATTGAACCCAAAAGTAACAAAAGATCTCCCATATATTTATTGCTTATATTGTACACTACAATAGCACTTTTTCCCTGTAAACCCCCCAAAATCGGTTAATGGTCTTTGTGATCGCTAAGGTTATAGCCCTGACCCCAGCTCTCTAAAGAAGTCACTCCTTGCTCTCTCATTCTTCGCTGACAGAGAAGTAGGGCACACCGGAGAAAAGAAACACAATTGGGAGGCATCCTGTCGCTTTAAGAACGGGACCCATCTAATCGCTGCCATATCCACTCCAGACCCAGGATTTATAAATTTTCTCTCGCAATCTCAATTCTCAAAGCCGTCTTGATTTGGAGTGTGTGTGTTTGGAAGTGTACTACTGGCAAGAGGAGGTAGTACTGGGGAGGGGGGTTGTGGTTTGTTTGTGCTGTCCTTTAGAAAAAGAGCTTATAGGTTCAGCAGAAGAAACGCGGGGAGCTAATGTGAAGATTTAGGACTTTCTCCGAGGCTTGGCCCCGTCTAAGCTCTGTTTGCTTGAGCCGTTTGTGGGGTCCTGCTCACACTAAACCAGGATTAATATTCCCCCATATCCAACCAACCCAGACACCAACTCCATGGCCTCCTCGCGGTCCTCCACCCGCCCTATACTACCCCCCACACCCCCTCCCTCTGCCCGTGATCGTCTCCTTCGCCTAATCCAAGTCCGCTGCCTCTCATCGTGTTCTTTATCTCGTCTAAGTAAGCACCTTTCTCATGGATGCTTTCGTGAGGCGAAGCAGCGGGAGGAGCGTAAATATGTTTTCTGCCGCCAAGACTTTTCACACTGTTCACTGACCTGCGTGCGCTGGTATTATCAGAGCCAGAGCTAATCTTATAGCCAGGTTCACCAAGAAAGAGGGAGACCAGATTTAACAGAACTCAATTGGTTTACAGAAGCCTCCCAATCAAGTGATGGCTTCTTACAGTTACAGGCAAATAATGTTTCAGGGAATGTTGATGTAAATACATGCAGAGAACAGGTTTGAATCTAGAGTGGAAAGCAGATGTGTGTCTACAGTCACTGAAAAATGAAAGGGCATTTTAAAGGCACCTTTTCTAGTTGAGAGTACGCCACCTGCTTGTCTTCTTTGGATTAGGCCAAGTTACAGGTCAGATCTATAACAAAGACAGGACGTTCAGAGCAAGAATGCATGTTTTTCAAGCCATTGTTATTAGCAATTAAAATGGAATTCAATAAATGCATGATAAGTATAATTCCATACTATAAAATATTTTAAGCAAAGCATCGCCATGACGACAAACAGGTGGCAATTCCGCCACCAAAAAAGTGACATAGTGCAACTTTAAAAGGACAAACACTACTTGAGGACTACAGGAATGTATGATCAAATCTAGGGATCAAATGTGCTCTTGCTGATCCTGATTACTACACTGGAAAAAATAAAATGATCTTGAATAAGAGAATAAATGCTTGAATTGATTAATATGTATCTTTATGTAAGAAAAAAAAAAAAAAATTACTAGACAATCCCATTTTTATCTACTACGACTTAATTCAAGCACTTATTCACTTATTATCTTATTTAAGATTGTAATTTTTTCCCCAGTGTATTGATGGTGTCTTCAGCGGTCCCCAAACTTTTTTCTCATTAGGATCAGAAGTACAATCAGAAGAATTTTTTGCAGGGACCGGTTGAAGGGGACAGGGCCAGTATCAACAGTGTAAAATGTATACATATTAAATGTAAATATTTTCTAATTGTCTTATTACTGATACTTGATGGTTATTTGGCTCTATTTTTTCATAGTAAAACACAGGGACAAAGCAATAGGCTATAATATAAAGATAAAGTACATACCGGTATAAGTTTTGCCTCTGGGGCCTAGTAGCAGATGCCTTGCATCCCGGGGGTTGGGGACCCCTGGTCTACCTTATAACTTTATTCATTACTGATCAAAGGTACGGCATTTTTGCAATGGCAGAGTACTGAGGCTGGTAAGAAAAAAACAACACAGCTTTAATTTAGGGCTAGTATTATGTTTGAACTGACTGTTTTGAACCTAAGCAGTAACTCCCCTTGAATTTGCATTGCATTGCATAGACAGACATGTCCCAGACTCCCTTTGTAACTGAAGCTCAACTCTCAACTCTTTTCTGTTGTCCTTTCTACTTTCTGACTCTGTCGTTCCCATCTGGATCAAGTCTGAGGAAAGAATAACAAATGCATTTAGAGCTGAGAGAAAGGGATGATTTTGGCGTGCTAAACAGGCGGGCTAAACCCATTACCTAAGTGTTCTTTATCTTCCCATATGCTTTTGTTGTATAATCAGCTTTGTATCTCTCCAAATCCAGGATAGAGATAACAAACAAATGGATCAGCTCAATGTGTAGAGAATAAGAAAGCCTTTCTGCTGGCACTTTCACTGTTAGTACTTGTCCCCTGGAAAAAAGTCTTTGGAGCAGAAAAATTAATACACTATTTTTCTATTTCAGACTGAGATGAACGTCCAGTTTTGACCATTTCATATCAATACGAGGGACAGCGGAGGGGTGAGATGTATCTGACAGATTTGCAATCCTTAGTTTTGATTTCTCTCTTCTACATAAGAAAAGGAGGATTCAAGATTATCTCTCGCATTCAGTGCCAGGAGTGTTCAAGACTGACTGAATACATTGAGGACTTTAGAGCCAAGATGGCTACACATAAACCACATTTTTTATCAGATTCACTTTTAGGATGCCATAATATTTCATCCACATGCATAACTCTCAAGTAATTTAAACCTTGACTTTAAAACTATAGAACTAGTATAGTACAGTGAAGGGTTTAGTTAGCTAAAACCCTTTGAAATCCATTTACATTACATACATTTTTCTTACTGTAATAGACCATAGTAGACAACTTTTTATGTTATTATTATTTTACCCGTTGTTTTTTTTTCTAGACCCTCTGGGGTTATATTATCTTAATCCTGTCACTTCTGCACTACAATTTTAAACTTAACTGTAAACTTGTGTACATAGCCATGCCTATTTTTATTTTTATTTTATACTATAGTAATTTTAAATTGTCCCTTAAATGCATGCCCTTTTGTTTGATTGAATATGTTGTTTTATTATCGCTCAGTGTTTTGTGTTGCACCTTAAGGCCGAGACAAGTTCCTATGTCTGTGAAGTTTGTTCATTGACAATGGCAATAAACCCTTTCTGATTCTGATTCTGATTCTTTTCTTTTTTTCCCTCCGTTTTTAGATATAACATAAAAGGAACATAGAACAGAAACACAACAGAGAGAGAGAGAGCACAAACATTTATACATAGTGCTAAACATGTAGCCTGTCATAACCATCCCATCTGGTCCAAAGTCCAGTCAATTTGTCCATTTTCAAATTTAGTCTGAATGTAATTTTAAAATATTTCAACATTTTCAAATGTCAATTATGTTATAATCCACTCCTTTGTTGATGCAGCTTGTGTCATAAATCTTTTTGTGATGGCTTTCTTTCCTGCTGCCAAGTGTATGCTCCAAATGTATCTATTTATTGTGTCTATGGCAGAGGTTTTGTTGCCCAAATACACTTTTTGTAAGTGTAATTTTCATAAGTTTTCATTTGATGTTTGAATCACATTGATTTTATATCCTTAGTTGTTGTATTGTGATTATTTTCTCAGTTGACCTTTTTTAATTTGTGTTATTTATATACCGATTTGGCCTCTATAAAATTATTGAGGCTTGAGACTTGCTCTTCAAGTATATTTTGAGATATAGAGCAGAATGACCAATTAGCTTCATTCTCCAAGCCAGACTTGAATATAGCTTTATTTATTTAAACTTAAAAATAGTTGTGAGATTCTTCATGTACAGATGCATTACAGTTTGATCGCCTGACTGACACCTCTACCTTTACATTCTTATTCACTTACAGACTCAGAAACTATATTATCTGGCACATGGAAGGACACCACTCATATCTGGTTAGCATCTTTCAAAGCCATGATAAATTATCCAACATTTCAAGAGGAAGTTCCCAATATAAACAATACGGCTGAAGTCAGAGGAAGTCATGATAAGTGTGCACGACGCTGACCTCAATGAGCATCTCAGTGCAGTTCCCCGCGGGTGGACGGGCTCATCACCCCTTCTTGTTCTCCCATCAGCTTCAAGCACACCTCTTTGGGCACACACACGTGAGCACACACACACCGCCGCACATTCACACTCTGCCTGGGAACGCCGCTCTGTAATAGGCCTCATTTGTTATTGCCACGCTCCCTCGTCTCGTCCCCGCGGTTCAGCGAGTGCAGCGCCAAAGCACGTCTTCCACCGCCAATGTCACACAATTACCTCTTAACTGCTCAAACAAATAGAGCGACCCAGAGAGTGACATCAAATCAAAACTGTCACAGGTGATTGAGTCTAGTCATCTAGGCGGGCCGCTCGGCTGTACCTGTCAGGAGAGCGGGGCAAGGAGAACAGGCGGAGGAATGTGATATCTGCGTTATAATAGACTGCTAATAATGTATAAACAACTGCGCTGCCTTTTTCGCTGTCTGTTCATATTAAAGTTGGCCACAGAGTGCGTGATGCCCTCCTTTCTTGCCTCTCGAGACCGGAGCAGATGGAGTAATGATAGGAGCAAATGATAGAGAGCAGATTGAAATTTCCATCCTCTCTGAACCATGCCGGCTCTGCTCCTGAAAAGACATTGGCTGCTAATGGGGTTAGATGACACGCATGAGAGTTGGAGGCCTGAGTGATGTTAGCTGTTGATACTCAGATTGGGAAAAAAAGTACTCTTTGTAGTCGAAAACTCCCTGAAGGCTTGGGCATGGAGTGGACTCTCGATAGTGCCAAGATTCTGCCCAAACAACCTGATGTGAACTTTCCACAGGTGAGTGCTTGGACAGTGAGGCTGAAGGATCAAAAGAGGAGAAGTGACAGACACGGAGGAGAAGAAAAGGGGTTGAGCAAAGGGACATTAGGGACATGATGATGTTGTCAGAGGCTGATGTAAATTGGAGAATGACACAGTCTACAGACACGGCTCGCTGCACGCCGCCGCAACACGCCGAGGCCGTGACACTGACAAATGGAATATTTCAGACGACTTAATCAGAGGAAATGGGGTTTGGTCTGCAGGTGACACGGGTCCCGCTCTAGCGCTCACAAAAAGAAAACTGATTGCCTGCCTCCAAACCCCCCACAACCGTCTCTCCATTTCTCTGTCTGAGTCTCTTCGGTCCGCACTTCTCGCCCTCTGCTGTCGCCGCAATCAAAGCCAGGGGTTAGCTATGCAAGTGCCACAATTACATTCACTCACTGGGGGCCCCTAATGTGTTTGTTTACCAATAGTATAGTTTTCTGCCTGTTTCTATCTTTCTTGTATGAAAAACTCATTTTACAAATAGTTGTGGTACACGTTTGTTAGTGTTTCAGGTTTATTTTAATACATTTAAGAGCACATACATCTTCAGAGTGGCTGGTTCTGCTGAATGATTATTCAGGTCAGTAAAACTGAAATGAATAATTGTAAGAATTGCAGGCAGCAACATTGAGTAATTTGAGTTCAATCTGTACTCCAAAAAGTGAAACTCCATTTTTTAATTTTTTTAATCTGGGTCTTTTTGTGACACTATCATTACTTTTTCATTCAGGAAGTTTGAAAAGAAAGTAAATGAAGGATTTCACTGTTGTTTGATCATAGTGCCAATAGAACACTAACATTTTTAACATTTCATCGTGACAGCCTTAGCTGACCATAAGCGACAAGATGATGGGTGGACAGGCCAAGAAAAACATTTCTCCAGAAAAATCGTGCGGACTGTAGACGTTTGTTGCTTTAGTCAAATGTATACCTGAACCAGGTTCTTTAAAGAATTGTGATATGCTGCGACCCAAACAGACTGAAGCAGAAACGTAAATAGAACATGCATTGAATCTTGTTTGAATGTTAATTTATATTTCTGACTTTGCAAAGTGTAAAATTAGAATTATAGAATTAAGACTCTAGCAGTCATTTTTGCTTGAAAAAAATGTGAAGAGAAAAACTGTGACCACCAGATCCCAGAAGGTGAAATCTTTTAAGTCTTCTGTTCTCAAGACTTATTTAGTGACTAGGTGCCTGCAGTTCAGTAGCCCCTTGTTGTGTATGAATCAGAACACAAGCCCGCTGCCCTGTCACAGCAGCTACAGATCAATGATAATTACCACCTTGACATGAGTACGCTTATTACTGAACAGGATCAGGGACAGGGCCTGGGCCTCGGTGACCGCAGGGCCCGATCGATAGTCCACGAATAATGACTCTCCTGGGCCCTAGATTGGACTTTGCCACTAAACAAGCCATTACAGCAGCACGCATGACAGCTTAGGTCTAGATATGCGTCCTAACTCTGCCGGTCCTGGAGGCTTCTCTGGTTTGGGCCGCCTCGCTATGGCTCCCACACGCCTCAGTACTCAATCTTGTCACGCAGTGTTATGGGCAGGCCAGACACTCGCCCCTGGCTTTGAGACGTGTTAACCAGAAGTGAGTGATTAGGGGAAGCATGCTGCTGCTACACAATCTGCTCCTCTTACAACAGAAAAAGGCCTTTGCAATGTGACCTGATGATTGCCACTGAGCGGTAAGATCAAACATGGCTACATCTCACAGTTTATACACACAAGCGGCACATCAATGCGTATGCGTGATGCTGATCCGTCTGTGGCAGCCCTCATCTGCGTTCGCTTTGATTTTTTTCACCACTTTCCACCTCCAGATCCCTTGTTTTTTTTTCTCCTTCTCTTTATTTAATCCGGTCATACCTGTAATCGGGCTGTGCGACAGGAAACTTCAGAGAATCAATTAGTCCTCGCTTCATCCGGGAGCCAAGACGATTCCTCTCGACTTGAGCCGCAAACTCCTTCTATCAGGAGTCATTCTGGCTGCCTAACACCCAGGCTCCTCTCTCCTGAGCTGGGATAGGTTTGACTCTAAGCCTCTAAAACGTTGACAACCCAAAGCGCCTTTCTCTGTGCAAGCCCTAACCGCCTGCCTCACCCATGCCCCTTTTTCCCTTTTCTCTGAGCGCTGTTGCTTTCTAAATAAAGACGGATTTGTTTTTCATCCCAGCAGACGATGATAATATGGCGTTTCATCCGCAATTAAATAAACAGTTTTGTGGAAAAAAAAACTCGGAAAGTAAAAAATAAAAGAATGCACTGGCCTTTCTTTGTCCTGGAGAAGTTAGCCACAGCCGTATATAGTGGATGCTGTGGTGTTGTTTTGAAATACTGGTGCAGATACAAAGGAAATGTAAAAAGCTGAAGAACTATGCTGGCACTTCTGCGGGTTCTTGAGTGGAGCCTGGAACAAACAGAACATTGAAGGGTCAGATTTAATCCTCCGCCCCTGCCTTTTGTATTAAGATTAAAGACTAAGGAGGATTTGCAGAAGCCTGGAGTCTCTTGTTAAAATGGGTGTTCTTCACTTAACCTGCAATTTACCTGTCACTTAAGCCAGCTGCAGCGTTCAAACACACACATGCATGGAAAAAGAGCCTTGTTTTTATGCTGTTTACAGGGCTGCAGGGAATGAGCGGAATAATCTTGACTAACTGACTACTAAAATAATCATTGTCTATTTTAATAATCATTTATATGACTGACAGACTCTAAAACACATGCCAGAAGACTTTTTATCTAAAAAAAAAAAAAATAAAAAAAAAAAAAAAAAACAGTGGCTAACTAAATGGCAAGGAAAAACGAACAATTAGTTTTGTTTAGTTCATTTGAAAGGAAAATGTAGGGAGACATTAAGCTCATAAAGACAGCATCAAATTATAACTAAATAACTCCATGTGCAGTCCCTGATTTACAGCAATAAATTAGACAATGAAATAGCACCTAACAATTCCCACCCTGTGACCCCTACACACTCACACAACATCAGTAATCAATAATATATAAAATAATGTCAATCTGTATGTGAATGTGTGAGTGTTCCTTGATGAAGTGTTTTTTAGTGCCTTGAAAATAGAAAAGTGCAATATAAATGTGACCATTTACCATTTAACCAGTTAGAAAAGCCTTCAATAGGGATCATATTTTACCTTTACCTAGTTAAACATTTAATAAATCTAAATAATAATTTGACAACTAGACAACTGACTGAGACAAAAAACTAGTCGAAATAATCGTTAGTTGCAGCCTTATTGTTTAGCTGCTTTGAGCTGATAAAAGTGATATATCAAATTCCTTGACAGATGCAGATTAAAGCAGAGGCACTTTATGAAAGATATGCAGAAATCATCTCTCAAAATACTACTTCACAACCACATCTGCACGTGTATGCCTGTAATAAACAAGAAGTAAGTTGCTGACCAGTTGTGAGTTCTATGAACAGGTTGTGTTCTCTCTGGAGGGCAGCAAACAGAGATGCCTTCAGGATATCGAGCCGAGGCGCGCTCACCACCGCCTGGACTTGATTTGTATTGTGAACCTTTCTCATCTGCTGCACTGAATAGAATCCTTACGTGTCACCCGGTGCTCTTTTCTTTTGCTATAACCCTCTCAGAGAAGCCAAATTCATCTGCCCCAAACCAAAGTCTAGGGAACGAGTCCTACAGCTATTACTTTGGCCCATACCAGAGAAGCCATAATGCTCCTCTAAATCTTCTCTGACCAGACCAAGGCGGACCCAGAACAGCACTAAAGCGGACCAGTCCCCACACAGTCAACAGGAGTAATAGAAGAGATGTTGAGACCGTATCAGTCCATCACTTTCTGCCAACACTTAGTGAGCCTCTCCTTGCATTGTTTCCTGTGAGCAGATGCCCGGCAAACAAATACATAGCTCATACTGGAGCTTTACGCAAGTCTTTCATATGTCCCTTAATCTCCACTTAACTATCCCCACTGGTTTTAACATCCTTACGCATTAGCCTATGTCTTATAACTTAAGAGTTTATCGTTGCGGTGCTAAATTTAGAAGCCCTTTTTCTAAGACTCAGAGGCAGCTTGGAATGGAAAGGAGCGTGCTAAATTATAAACCTTCACCAAACATAACAAAAGGATATGAAAAAAAATGGCATTGTTTTATGATTCCCCTTAGCATTCATCCATAACAGATTAAAACTATTGTGCATTTAGTAGAGATATCTTTGAGCAGATGGGAGATTTAAATTAAAGAAAACTTTTTCTCAAGAATCAAGTGCTTACAAATAAGTGGTCTTAACAAGAGCACGCATAGAGCTTTCTGATCCACTTTCCCCTACTTCTCTTTGGCATTTAAAAAAAAAAAAAATCAAACAAACAGGCTTCCTTTTGCCTCCCGTGGGAGTTGTCCTTTTTATTCTGATAGGAGTCCACCTGTCCGGCCATCCCCTGTGGGCTCCTGTGTTAAATTCCAAACTTTAAAACCCATTACCGAGCTATCAGCCTGCTCATAATGCTGTCTAACCACCTCATTTCCCTAAGTGTCAGCCCCTGTCCATCACCGGGGGGGCTCAGTCTGTCAGGTCAGCCCCTGCGAATGTGTGTATGTGCCCGAGAGTGTCCCATCACCTCCGCTGTCCTGCCTCCGCCTTCACCTCCTCCTCCATCCTGTCTTCCCATCAGAAGCAGGATACAGCACTCAATCTGTGAAAATATGTCAAGGCTAAAGTGACTGGGGACACAGGGGGTAAGAGACTTTGGAATGAAAGTGCTGGGTATTTCATTTACCATATCCACTCTATTAGGCAGAGCGGCACAGTCAATCAAGAACCCAGCGTTTTTCGAGACGAGGGGAGCGAATTGGGACACGCGGGCAAATGGCTGACGGTCATGGCATGGATATGTACCAGCCACTGCCCCTAGACCAGTTTGAAGGATTGTAAAAATGGATTATTACATCGGACGTCCTTGTTAAGGGGGAAGCCAAACTGAGCATGTGCAGAAACGCAAAGTAAGACATACAAAGCTGGAGGTGTGAATGCAGGTGCTGTAACCTATCTGCTAAGGGCCTCTTTGCCTCTTTCAAAAATACCTGCGTACTTCTCTGTGAAATGATTTGGTAAATATGGAAAGGGGCCCCAAGGCCACACAGGCCTGGGCCCCTCTTTAGGAGTGGATAATTGACTCCTTTCCCTTTCTTGATAATTCATAGCTTGCATATGCCAGCTAATACATCAGCTGCAAACGGCTCCGGCCCCCACGGTCTCCCCTGACACACGCACACACAGCACCCGGAGGAATGAGCTTCAGAGTGGGCAGAAAAAATGAGGATGACAAATGGAAGCACTTCTAGATCTATGAATGAATTATGTCTTCTAAATACCTTGAGCAGAGGCAACTGTCAGCCGTCGTCTATACTAATCTGGGACAAAATATGACCAACTCCGCGTTAAAAAAGCAGGGGCAGCGCTGCGAGAGAATGAGGCGAGAAATGAACAAGCAATCAGGCCATTAAATTGAGGTGTCTGATTCAGCTTTGGTGGACATTTGCACATTTATCATCAGATGGAAATATGCTCCTCCTCCCCCGCTTTGTCATTTTAATGCAGGCCCCTCCATTGAAATAGATTAGGATTAGACCAACTGAACAGTGATATCATTAGTTTTACAATGGCCAAGTCAGCACTGGTGAATCGTCATTAGGAATAAAACAATGCAAATGTATATGTTGTAAATGTGGTCATGGAAACTTGGATATTGTTTATAGAACTTTTAAATGCATTTGATAAAGTCACAACATTCCAAATACTATGTTTATATTAATAGAATTGGAGATGTTTTTTGTTGTAAAGGTTTGGAAATTTAAAGATACAGTAAGGAACTTTTCTGGTGCAGGAGTCCGCTACCTGCTTGTCTCCATTATTGCTTTGCCTGAAATGTTCCACAGTATGGCGTTAGATTTATATATTACCAACAATCAATGGCATCACTCAAGACCAAGTTACGGGTCAGACCTGTGGAGAAGCGAGCCCATTCACACAGGAATTTTAAAAAAATTATCTTTTCACTAAAACACCTGCAATTGAATTAATGCAAGATTGGCAAGTTTAATACCATACCGTGGAACATTCCAGGCAAAGCAATAACATCTCCATGGAGACAAGCATGTGGCTCCTTCTGAAATGTTACATGTGTGCTCCTTTAAGTAATAAAAATAAGACCAGTCATAAATAAACATTCATTCATTCATTTTCTACCGCTTGTTCCCGTTAGGGGTCGCGGGTGACTGGAGCCTATCCCAGTGCCTTTAGGCCTTAGGCGGGGTACACCCTGGACAGTGGCCAGCTCGTCGCAGGGTTAACATTAAAATAGGAAATATTTTTGTAGTTTAACTTCTTAATAATTTGCTCAACATTTCAGCAGTAATTTTGAATTGTAGTTTTACCTATTCGATTTTCAATACATGATTTTTATATATATTTTTATAACAGTTATTAAACTTGTGTTTTTGAGGAAAATCACAAGAACGCTGTTGTTTTACATTAGACAGATTTGCATTGTTTTAATTCAAAATATCACATTGTGGAGCTTATGGGACAAACTGAAGAATAAATGGCAATGTAAAGTGTGGAATGTGTGAGATATTTGGGGTCACTTGCCTGCAGATGATTGTGTTCAAACTGAGGTCAAAGACATGCTAACCTTGCTATTGTTCTATCTGGTTATCTGCTGTGCCGTGTGCCACCTTTGGGAAATGTATTTTTCAAGCTGAGGTTGGATTTGACCCGTGGTTTGAGGCCACAGGAGGAACACTGCATCTCTCTGAAAGGCAAAGCACGACACAAGGACGGCACAGGCCAGCTTCTGCTCATGGGACTTTACAGGCCGTTCACTGCATCATCCTGCAGGTTTAGTGAAGTTCATAAGAGTATTTGAGCATACATGTGGCATGCTTGGAATTTAGGGATGCACCATTTTTGGGGAAAGAAAGTTTTGTGATAAGAATCAGGATTCAGTTCACTGGGCACATTTAAAACACAGCATTGACACTTTAGGACAGTCTTAAAGCTCTCTCTCTCTCTCTCTCTCTCTCTCTCTCTCTCTCTCTCTCTCTCTCTCTCTCTCTCTCTCTCTCTCTCTCTCTCTCTCTCTCTCTCTCTCTCTCTCTCTACATATATATATATATATTATAGAAAAATATTTGTAGAGGTCTAAATCACAGGGTTAGGTTTTTTATTATTGTGTCATTTGCTTAGTTTTAGCACCTGAATAATTGCAGCCTTTGGAATTTGATAATTGATCATAAATTTCAATTCTACTGTAATTAATCTCGCCATTTAATTTTAATTGATGGGACTAGAATAGATATTTTGCTGTATTTGTTGTGAGCATTTATTTATGTTAATTTGACTTTTAGTACTAGATGATGATAAATCAGTGGAAGAGCATACAACTATTTTAATAAATCAGAACTAATTATTTTTATACATTAATAGCTAAATAATAACAAAGTAATTCACTCTCTCTATTTTAGTACTGTAGCATACAATTACTTTTTATTAATTGAGGTTGGACAAAAAGAAATTTGCAGTGAGTGCAAGCTGTACTTTCAATCTTAAGAATAAGGCTGCCATCTAGTGTTTGCCTACAGTAGTCCACTTGAAAGAAATTATATTTTTGACAAGACATTATTTAATGGATTCACTTTTTAATTTACAGCTCACTGTAGTGCCACACTGTAAAGAATGAAAAACATAAAGCCAATCGAGTAGTATTCTATTGTTGTTTATGGAAGGATTTAAAATAAGTATTTTTAAGTAAATCCAGTGTTTTATGTATTGACTTGACTACATGTGGGATAAAACAGCTACATAATAACGAGTATTAGTAATAGATAATAATATAACGAGCTGATTAACATGAAAATAGTGATAACAATTTGCATATCAATGTTTGTGACTGAGCCCCGCATCATCATTTGTCCACAAATAAAAGGACAGCCCTCGAACTTGATTTGATCTATTTACTAATTAACGATTAATTGAACTCACTAAAGTGGTGGACATCCTGTAATATATATAATTGGCTTTTCATCAAATGACACAGTGTTCAGCACATTATTCCCATGGCTTGTGTTGTGCCCATTTTGTTGCTGTAATTCTGACACAAAGAGAGAATAGCACCATTACAGACATAGAATTCTTCTTTATTTCAAATATCACACCTGCTCTGAGCTTTTAAAAGGAACATGATCCACGTAAATTCACTCCCTTTGTGTGCATTTGGATAAAATAGGTTATTCTTCAAATTAACTGTGAAATGTATTCATTTTTATGAGCGTAACAATGTTTTCCATTTTCCATTTGCAAAAAAGACTATAACAAACCATTAAAAACCCACGTTTCCCCAAGAACACAATGACCAGTTCACTAGTTACTTTTTAAATTAGTTCAGGCGGCATTATCTTTTAGCACACACTAGCTACGACTTTTATGAATCTCAAGGTAATCATTCATGAAGCCACACACGGAGAGACAATAAGCTGCCGGGCTGTAACAGATCCAGTGTCAGTGCGACTGGTGCGCCACACTGTTTGCGCTCAGCAGATGTAAACAGTGCTAAGTCATATGGGAAACATGTAGGAGCTTGTTTAAATTGCAGTGGCTGGTGGTTCTCTGATAAGAATAACCTATCTCCTATTTTGCAGCGCCTTTTACCACTAAACTGTCTTAAAATGTGTTAATGATTAAATTCTGTCTGTGCAGCTCAGACATAAAGACAATCACATTTAAAAACAAACTATACTGCAGGCTCTACATGCAATCAGTTATTCATGACATTAAATATCAAACTATTCCACAAAACCACAAACTAAGACTAATGACTAAGACTAAGAATAATGCTGCTTAACCAGGAAACAGAGAATCAACAGAGAATCATTATACTGCTGTGTCTTCACTGTAAAGGAAAATGTGTTCTGTTTTCATTTCCTCGCCAGTGACGAAAACAGTCAGAAAGGTCCATCCTGTCATGTCGGTTCATGGAGGACGACTGTGATATCACCTCTGCTCTCAGCCAGACCCTAGTGACGTGTGCAGACCGCCCAGGCAGGGGAGGGGGGCCACGTTGGCCTCTTGGCTGGAGTTGGACTTGTGAGAGGATGCTGGAGAGTTGGTTGGACTGAGCTGGACGGCTGTAGTGTCCTGCAGTGTGTGCTCACTGGTCTCCATCTCAAAGGCCACTGTCCCCATGCGCATCAGCCCCCACTTTTCCCCCCCTACGGCCTGGTTAGGGGTGTGGGCAGGGGGCCTCCTGCTGACCACGCAGCAGCCAATAAAAAAGCAAAGGGCTATTAATAAAAGAAGAGGTCCAATGATGATGGGTGGGTTACTTGAGGGTAGGAGGGTGCCAAAGGCAAAGGCCCCCACCAGAGTGATGTTAATGCCCGCCAACAAGATGCACAGACCACACGCACAGCACAGGGCCGGGGAGGGCAGGCTCTGCCTCCACTTGGTGGGCTGTCTGAGCACCTTGGCTTGAGTGGAGCTTTTATCAGGAGGAGGCACCATGACTTAAGCAGCTCAGTTGAATCTGTAAATAGTGACAAAAACTCAAAAACCAAAATAGATAAAACACACATTTACAAATTAACCAACACCTATGCATTAAAACAAAATTGTTTAAAATATTTCGCAGGCTTACTCAAAGCCTATTCAACAGTAAATAGATTTGAGTTCAAACAAAATGATGGGAGACCACTTGATTTGCTACGGCTCTGAATTACAGACACGCACGTGGTTTAGCATCTTAAACAAAATAATTTCACCCGCGCATCAATTATGAAGTAGGTCTACTTACGATGTTAATCCGGGTGTAATTGTTTCACGCATGTTGATCGTGTTGAAGTTGTCGCTCATCTCACGTTTAGCTGCAGACAGTGAACCGTCTCATCACTACTGCCATAAACCACCAGGGGGCGCTCCATGGGAACTATAATCCAATTGGCTGGATGTAGCTGTGTACAGTCAATGAGCACAGTGGTAGCGTCGGTAGAAAGTGTGAAAATAATAGATTTGCTGCTAATGTTATGGTCTGTGTAGTGTTCAACTACGGTCGTATTTATATTCAGAATGAGGCAAAACAAATGTCAGAAGAAAGGTTAAGGTTTTTTTTATTATCATGTTGTGAACACTCGAAAACAGGCCTGCATGTTTCTTAGCTCCTGCATACAGAGCTTTATGCATAGACTTAGAGCTTTGTCAAACCAATGCACACCTTCATAATTGCATACCAGTTTCTGCTTGATGACATTACAGTCAGAAGAGAAACACTAATCAACAGTAACGATTCATTACAGTAGACAGGGCATTTAACATGCTTATTTCCTGATGTGTTTATTCACTCTGAGCAAATCCTGAACAACGACGGCGTTTGTTGCTACAGGGATGTGAATCTAATAAGGGGACGCGTCATTTCAAGGGCAAGTTAAAACAGCAAAAGTCAAATTAAAAAAGAAAAAAAAATTCTCATTAAAGATAAAACTTTTTCAGTAAAAATAAAAATCACCAAGTCAAACCAATACAAAACCTTCCCTTTAACTTTACTAGAAAATCCTACAAACAAATGCCCCATAAACCCAAACAAATACCTCATATACCCAAGACACAAGCAAACCAGGCTTTTGATGGTCTTTCTCTGTACAGTAACACTACTTTGAGGTAAAATATGTTCCTTAATCCCAGATACATTTCCAGTATTAAATTCACATTGTTGGAACCATAGAATACTAGAATATTTATCATATTCAAATAAAGCAAGAACGTATTTTAAAGTAAAGTGCATCCAATAAAAGGTAAAACTATTCAGCAACAGACCTTAACCGCCCTGATCTATTATGTTGTTGCATGATAAATAACCTTTCACTGACCTGGCTTCTGTTACTAATGCTATAAAAGTCATTTAAATCTATCATGTAAAATATTTTGCTTGCTCAAATAATTTTGAATAATTTTGAATAATTTAATACTCAAGAGTTTTGACGTGGACTGAGTTAAGAGGCAGCGGTCAAAGATTAACTGTTCCCTAGTTGCTTTTAGTCTCATCCAGGAGATGAGATTACTGGCCACGGAAAAGAGCACCGTGGACAGTTACTCACTAATGACATGTTATAACAGGCCCCAAAGGAAATACTGAATAACCTAAATGGTGGGCAGGAAACCAGTTTGTAGATGAGATGTTTGTGGGACAGTTAGCCTCCGAGGTCATCTGAAGCAGGTTCAAAATCCTTTGTGCGCAGGGCACTGGACTGGGCCCGCCTGCGGGCGAGTCTAGAGTTGGAGGGAGGAGACAGCCTCATGGAGCAGACAATGGCTCCTACGTCTTCTTGTTGCTCATCATGCTGGGACAGCTGCCTGTTGAAGGCAATGGCATCTGCTGCAAACTGGGTCAGGTCTTTGGTGCTGCTGTTTCTAAAAAAAAAAAAAAAGAGGCCAGACTTAAGAAGATTTTTTATATATATACATATATATATATAATATATATATATATATATATATATATATATATATATATACATATATATATGCATGTGTATATATATGCATGTGTGTGTATGTAATATATATATATATATATATATAATATATATATATATATATATATTTATATAATTATATCACACACACACACACACACACCAATTAAGATATCATCGAAATAATGTAAACCTTAAGATGTTGCATACCTTTGTAATGCACGAGGAGTAGGAAGACCTCTCTCTGGAGCATTCTGTAGAAGTTAAAAGGGTTTGAGCATTTCCAACATCGCAGGTTATTACACAGCCAACTCTTTCATGTGAGTAATCATACTTACTCCCTGTACCCAAGGGTGCATGAGGACCTGAGCAGCACTAAGTCGAAGAGTTGCATCGCGTACCAGCAGCTTGGATATGAGATTCTTAGCCCCTTCTGTAATGTGGGCCCAGTCCTTGTCTGGAAACTCATACTTTCCCTGCTGAATGCTCTCGAACAGGTTTTTCTATAAAAACAAACATACATTCAGTGCAGTATTGCAGCATTGCAGATGCAGCTCATTTGACCTGAAACAATTATAGGCAGTATGGCTGTAAAACACACCTGGCATGTTCTGCAGGTCTCACCACGGTCCCAGCCACAGTCACTGCCACAGTGCCCAGTGAACGGAGGACTTCCACTTAAAAGAATGTAGAGGATGACACCAAGACTCCACAAGTCACAGCGCTTGTCATAGAAAGAGGCTTCATCAGTGAACACCTCCACTACCTCTGGAGCCATGTACTCTGCTGAGCCACACTAAAACACCCCAAAAGTACATGAACATGAATAGTCTTGTTCAAATACTGCAAATGTACAACAGCTTATAGTTCTTACTGGTGTGGTAAGCTCTGGAGTAGTTATGGGCGTACAGGCACTGCTGAGTTTCACTCCACTTCCAAGGTCAAAGTCACATATTTTTACTGGCGACACCTGAACAGAATACAGAATGCTAAAGACAAATACAATAACTCATTCTATATTAGTTTATATAAAACTACCTGATCTGTGTATTCACAAAGGATATTCTCTAACTTGAGGTCTCTATGAGCAATGCCTGTAGAAAAACAAATAGTTAAACAGAAGCTAGCATAAAAAACCCACCATCACTTATTGGACCTACCTTTTGTGTGAAGGAAGTCAAGTGCTTGGGCAATATCTCTTACTACTTTGCTGGCCTCCAATTCATCAAAGTGTTTTCGATTCTGAATGTGTGTAAGAATTGAGCCTAAGGAAGAGAAATAAGTAAGCTAGACAGAAGTTATCATTAAGGGGGGGTGAGTTGACATTAAATGTACCTCCACGCAGCTTCTCAAATACTAAATAAAAGCAGTTGCTGTCTTCAAAGAACTGGATCAATTCCAAAATGTTCCTGTTTTTAAGATATGTACCCGATTAACATCTGTTTTCACATTATTATTTGTATAAACTTGTTTTAGTAACAGCACTCACTTGTTTCCTTGGCACTGATAAAGTGTTTCCACTTCTCGAAAGACTCTGCTGCGGCTGTGCCCAGCACACTTCTCTATAATCTGTAAATACAGAGCATTTAATATATAATATTATGTTCAATTCAAACCTCTGATATAAAAGTATTTGATCTCATCACTGCAGAGAAAAGAAAGCATGTATAAATACATCAAATATTAAGACAGGAATGGGAACACTTTTAACAACTTAAATTCCACCCATTACTTTCAATTTTACAATTTGATGCTTCCTGGAGTTCATATGTATATAGACTGCATTGTCTGCTGCAGATAATAGTAATATAATACATAATGAATTACAATACCTCTCTATGCTTGAATCCTTTAGCTCAGGGGTGCCCACACTTTTTCAGCGTGCGAGCTACTTTTAGATTCAGCAAAGCCTGAAGATCTACCTGTAGATTTATATTACTTTTTAAATAAACAGCTATACGAACATGTAGAGACGTGCAACATAAAGCAGGGGAGAGAAAATCTGTTCATTAACTTGACTAGACTCATTTATACAGATGACTATTTTGACAATAAAATAATAACTAGACTAAATATTAGAAGGTTGAGCTAATAATCACCTCACTTGAAGCTTAACTATAATATTATTATAAGACAAGCTCCATGGTAACGCTGGGAGGAGGGGCTCGAGACGTCGAGAAAGTCAGCTTTCCTTTGGGTCGCGTCAATAACAAACTGCTTTGTGAAGGACAGAAACAGCGTCTCCTCCTCCTGCTCCTCGGCCTGACGACTCCTCCTCCTGCTCCTCGGCCTGACGACTCCTCCTCCTGCTCCTCGGCCTGACTCCTCCTCTGCTCCTCGGCCTGACTCCTCCTCCTGCTCCTGACTCCTCCTCCTGCTCCTCGGCCTGACTCCTCCTCCTGCTGCTCCTCGGCCTGACGACTCCTCCTCCTCCCTCATATGAGTATTCAGCAAGTTTCCGAGGCTGCTCGCGCTGAGCGGCCGCGGTGTGCTCCTGTTGAAACTCTGAGAAACTGAGAAAGCGGACAAAATAACAACTGTAGTCTCCTCGCGCTTTTGGGTACCTCCATGTGCGGACCATGTGATACACTCTCTCAGTCTGTGTAAATACTGTCACTTAGCGCCAGCCAAAAAACTTTTCGACTGCCTCAGAGATCGACTGGTAAATCGCGACCGACGTAATGGGCACCCCTGCCTTAGCTATTGAACATTTGCTTTTTTTATTTCAGATTTATCGTTTAACTGCCTTGGGTTTATAGAATGTTTTATTTCCTAATTTTTTGGATTCCATAATCTTACCCCACTTGAGGAAATATCTAGTTTTTGTGATTTGATTAGGTATTAAAAACTGGCATGGCGAAATGAGCTAAATGTCACCTTCACAGCATACTCCATTCCGTTCTGCAGACCGACACATCCTTGTACTTTGGCATACGCCCCCTGACCCAGTACTTCATCCGTCAGTTTGTACAGATCTGCCAAATGGAGACAAAAGTGCTGTTACTGCTGCACTGACAAGGACAGCGTATAGCAAATATACAATCACCATCAAAAGTGCCGGTAAAGCTGTCCGTGGCTCTGGTTCTTTTCTTCTTCTTTCTTTTAGCCGCATCCGCTACATTTACCATTAGGCTTTTTTCATCCTCCTCGACTGTGTAAAGAATAGAATTGAATCAAAAAGATGAACAGAGAGCAGAAAGCAGTTTGCCTTTATTTGTAACTCAAGTACCTGCAGGGCCATCAGAAAGCTGTTGAATCTGCTCTGGAGTCAGACCACTGTCCTGAGATGCCCCAAAGCTCTGCCCACCTTGGCTGAGAGCCGTGGAGCCGTCCTGTAACAGAGGAGGCCACGTCAGGTGATGTGCTGTGATCAGAGTCAAAGTGCTGGGCTGGCAGTAGAGATCATGTGTTGGGCAAAGTGGAAAACACCAGAAAGTCAACACACTGCCCTTTCTAATGTGTGTAAATAAAATATGTGCTATATATGTGCTTATATTTATATTGAATCTTGTAACAACCTGCCCAAAAATGCACGAACAACATTACAAGCTCCAACTCATCCTAAATTTACCAGAATCAGTCATAGGCCCCGAGTCATGGGAAGTGGTAAAACTTCTTTTGCAATAAACTACTTCCTTGATACACTTAGAGGTCAAGGTAATGCAGTTACAGTAAACAGCCCTTTTACTCTTCCTACCTCGAGCGGGACCTTGAAAGATTGTAATTCCGTCATCATGCCGTGCCTCACCATTTCTGCCAACTGAGAAAACACAAATCATGTCAACATAAACCAATACACCTGCATCTCTACATTTTTCAACGCGAGTAACTTAATAGCAAATGCATCTTCTGCTTTTGGATTTCGAGATGAAACTAAACCATATGGCAATACTATTATACACACTGCGTTGTATTTTACACATAGTGTTGTAAGCAGGAATGAACTTCATTACAGCGTTTTAATGTTGTATTGAGCTCAAGCTAAGCAGGCTAGTTAGCATTGACGCTGTGATCATCTTCTGTTTTCCCCACTGCGCTTCTGAACCACACACAATATCGTCCAGCTGACATACCGTGGTGGAATAAAGCTTTCTCACCTGGACAAGTCCAATTCGGCCAAACCGAGTGTTAAAGCCTTTGGCGGCTGAGGCAGGCGTCCATTGCTAGCTGTGATCCATCATCAGTGAAGTGACGCATACGCGGGAAAGACGTAAACAAAGAGAGCCCCGCCCACCGCGTGCTCCAAAGCTTTTCCTCGTGACGTGTTGGTCAAAAGAATATGTCGTCGTAATGCGTCATGGGTATGTTTTATAAGACATGCCCCTCCACGTCAAGGGGATTTCAGAAAAGGTCTGTCATAATAACACCTGTTTTATTTCTATTTCCTCACAAAGGAATAGTGAGATTCACACGTTTCATTGTTTTTGCTTGGTCTTCCCTTTGCACCATAAGTATAAGCCTAAAACTAAAAATATGTTGGACTCAAACATTTTTGGATATTTTTTTATTAAAGTCAAAACATAATCATAAAACGCTCAAAAATATCATATGATCATAACTCAAAAGAAAAAAACATTCATGCAAAAATTGAAAATAAGATGTGGGCCATGCACATATGAAATGACAACATTAACTGAATAAAATGGAAAAATGTCTCCTGGGGCTCAGATATAGGTGAAAGGTAAACTTGTCCATAGCTCTTTTTAATGACATATCTTCTCTGTCATCTCCTTCTGTGGGGCACAAACAAAACAAATGACGTTAACTTTAGCTCATGCAATTGAAAATGTGTCAAGTGATAAAAGCTGTTATACTTTACAACGGTCATGGAAAATGTGTACAATAATAGGAAAGTCGAGACTACTTCCTCTACATCTGTAACAAAACTCAGTGCCTCAGGTAGTAACGGAAAAACAATAAAAGATATGTTACGAAATATATCTAGCGATGTTGACACAAATGTCCTATCTTCATTTCACTTTTTCAGGACAGTATCATCTCTGGCTTTATGATGGTGAAGTTTATTGATACTTTAAAAACAGTTCTTCATGCAGCCCATCTACCTGAAACACATTACTTTTGCTCATGTGTTGTGTATAGTACAATAGGCCTTAGACCGGCTTTTTAGAGTCACCTAAACAAATCATTTAAATATGACGGAAGATGTGGCTATAATCTTACCAGAGGCTCCAGTTCTGAGTTGTCAATAAGGTGGAACTCAGTAATGAAGTAATAGTAGTGTTTGTAACATGTATTGATGTGGGCCTCTGCTCCCATGCTGCAGATGCTGTCAAAGTGGTGGATGTAAATATGGACGAAAACCCTGAATAGACGACTCAGAATCTTCTTACACACCTGCTGGAAGTTTTTAGGAAATGGGACCCCTGAAATTAAGCAGAAAACCAAAATAAGACATCCTGCTGAACAGGTATCGCTACACAATTCATCACAATAGCTTTCTTTTTCTTCATTTCAAGTTTGTGTGCCAAATAAGATAATTTCTTCTATTGTATTTCTGTTCATAATTGCTAGAGTCACTATTTGTTGATTACTGAGATGAGCTATAAGGTACACATATTAGTTTTTAGCCAGATGACGCTTCGTTGGCTCTACTGAAAGTATAAGGGGAAATGTATTAAAGATATCAATTACATTTAACATAATTATTGCTTATTGCACATTTGTATAATATCTTGCATTGCAGCCTTACAAAAAGACAGTGCAAGATAATGGACTTACTACTGCATAATGAAGATAGGAAAAAGCCTCTGTGCATTATTGGAACTGACAAGCATTTAATCAACACAGTATATTCGTTAACCAAGGCTGTTGTGGAGCTGTAATAAATAACCCATAAAACTCATGCACAGAAAATGTTGCTAGCCAAATGACCACAGAGCAGCATAGCCATCTAATCTCCTCTAAATGTCAACATTATACTGTTTAATTAACCTCCGTCTGAACTGTGTTATCCCATTTCAGAGCCCAGATGCATCAACCACAGCCGGCTACAGTCAGTTCTCTGCAATAGGTTACACACATTCAGCGACACAGGTTAGTTTGCGCCTGCACAGTGCACACATACCTACTCTGGTGGGGAAGATGTCCTCGTTGTTAATAATCGACTCTATCCAGTCCATCAGCAGATGCATGTACTTTAAAGCGGGGAGTTTGGTGGGTCTCTTGTAGTCCAGCCCATCCTGCCATCTGTACTCATACCGCAGCCCCCCAGACATAATGGGGCAGGTTCTTTCACTGCAGAACTCTGACATAGTTCCATAGATCAAGTTGATTCTGTTGAAGAAATCCACCACATGAACGGCGACCCAGTCGTTGATGTTCTCACCCTCCGGCAGCTGGACCACTTTTCTCAAGTCCAAGCCCGATTTCAGCGAGGCCTGGGCTTTCTTATACAGTTCAAATCTTTGTGTTCCTGGTTCAAATCTTTTCTTTGGCCTGAATGTTTTGTCTTTGCTGAAAACTTGTCCCAGACACAGAGCCATCAACTTAGTGGTTTCCCCTGTGATAAGGGGAGAATAGGCTCCCTGAAATAATGTTTACTTTTGGTAGATCTTAACTTTCCGTTGATGTGACCACACTTTTTCCGGCCTTCAGATCAGGTCATAGGGATTAGCGTCTTCTTTAGACAAGGCTTACCCTTTCTGTTGGGCAGAATTACACATCATACGTCCCACCAGTGTAGTGTCATTAAATAAACATGAGTCATGAAAAAAATTGGTGACAAAAATAGAAGTGTGACTTAATGGCGTAATAAAATATTCTAAGTGGTGCACTTTATAAAAGAAAAGCTTTTTGTTACTATGTTTAGTACAATAATTTAAAGTCATTTTACAAGGGGTTTGTGTCTCTAATACAAAATCAGTTTGTTTCATTTTCTGTGAATTCTGTTGCTTTTTATGTCTTTATGTAAATAGACTGAAATACTACATGATACATGGATAACTAATACTTTTAGATTTGACTTATAATAAGTAGAAGGTTTGTGACCTAGCTATATATTGACATTTAACTGGTCCTTCTTTCTTGGCTATTAATGTAGTCTTGTTTGAGCATGTAGTAACTTTTATTAGTGCGGTCAAAGGTCATGTTCGCTATAATATTGTGGCATGGGATTTAAACAGAAAGTATTGCAAAGTGCTGGCAACTCTTCAATCAGCTCTGCTATACTCAACTATACTGTGGAGATTAACGGCTGTTTTGATGATTCACATATAGCTTCAGAGTCACATTCAAGTCACACTGTTGCAACACGATCCGCATTTGAGTCCTGTTTTAAAGGATTAGTTTTATGTCACTGCGGTCAAAATCAAAGAAGTGAAATTGACCTATTGTCATTATGTCCATGTTAGTTGAAGAATACGGTGTATAGATGATGTCTATTTCCCTTTCAAAAGCACAAGCACAGAGTGGAATAGTCTGCCTCAGTCTGAAGTCAGCATTGAGGGAAGATGAAGACGTGGTCATGAGGTAGCTGTAGATGTGGCCAGAACAAAGAATTTGAGTTTCACATTACAGATCTTTTTTGTGCTCTAACAAAGACTCAGCCATAGACAGGCATTTATAATTGGACAGCCACGGTTATTGCTTATTCAAAAGTGTGTGGGAAAGTTTCTCTGCATGCAGGAGTCTCCCAGGAAAGCATGCCTGATCATGTAGAGCAGTTGGCACTCTCTGCATGCACATATTTCTGAAGATACGTTTCCCGTAGACGAGGACATAAAGGAAAGAGGATTGAACAAAGTGAAAGTTATTGACAAAAATAATATGTACCTTTTTGAAGGATCAGGAGTGGATCAATGTTTGACCCCTTTGGCAGTAAATTCCAAGAGGAGTAGTGTTGTGTCACTTTGTTTCTTCACAGTTGCTATTAGACCAGCAGTTCCCAGATTTCGTCAACAGCAACAGAGTAAAGGGAGAAAAAAGTTGTTGGCTTTTCTTCCTGTGGGTGATGTCACATCCTGACTTTGTCTGACTGCTGCCTTCCTTGTCCTCCTTGTGGGTGTGTTCAAAGAGGACCTATAAACTGAAAGAGTAGAAGAGACTTTTCTAAACCACACTAGCTCAACCCTCCTCTTTCCCATTTCCCCCCTCATCCTAGAGTCAAGCACTCTGGTGAGGTCCTGAGAAAGCCAGCCTCTCTGGTCATGCATTGAATAAAGAAGCACAATAATCCCACATATGGTTTCTGCTTGTTTGGTTGGCCAACTCTCAATAACATGTGATTTAGATTCTTGGCCTTTTTAAGATACTGGCAATGCAGTCAAGGGAGGCTAGTCTTAAAGTGATAGCCCAGTCTTTTGTAGAAATAACTGAGTGTAACTCAGACATAAAAGTCATTGCACTTCAACCAATTTCCTATCCTTTTTTGAAAATTGGATCAACTTTTAGTTATTTGTAGTAGAAGTGATGCAGAATAAAATGTAGTAGTAACTGACTATGCAGCCGTAGAAGGAAAGACTTTGGCATTTTTATTTTTCAGTTCTTTTACTTGTTTGTATTGATGCAACATGTTACATTTATCTATTGACTCTTTAACCAGGAAAGTTCCACTGAGATTTGAAATTCAGAGATTCAGAGGGTTTGTCACTACAGTACTTCTGTGTGGATCGCTTCTGTAAATGGTCTTTGTCCACAGCTTTCCACACTGATGAATAGCACATGAATCAGGATTAGCCAGCATACAGTTACTGAAATGTTAAAGTACTCTGAGGGCTCATTGGAACAAGCAAGGCATTAAAACAGCTGTTGTCCGTTGTTTAGGAGTGAAGTCGCTCAAAAGTAGAAATGTCAGAAGTAAGTTTGAGCTATTTGTGACTTTTTCTACACTGCAGTAATACAAAATATCCACTTGATGTCACTGTGACCGTTTGTGTGGAACTATGTACTTTTCAAGAGGAATATCTGCTTGTAACTGCGTAAACAATAGATGTGTCTTTGCCATGTTGTCCTTAGTTATAGGGAGAGATAGAGCTATGTCCTGCGCCACATCCACAATTAGCTGGTTTATACACACATATTTGCATGACTAAATACAATAAATGAGTTTATAATGGTAGAAGAGGGATTCGAGTGCTTCACAATGATCTAAATGAACGATGGTAACAGGAAACCACGAGTCATGTATAAACAAGTCAGGTCATCACAGTGAACTCTTCTCTAGTTTTCTGAACTGAAAAGCCCAAGTACTGCATCTTTCTGCTCCACATTGTCACTGAGCACTCTTAATACAATTACAGTAGAATCATTTTTGACTGACTTGTCCAGCCTCCCAGCACATCACCAACATGTGCGTTTGGCTTTTTATAGCCAGCTGTAGCAACACATTTGTACTTCTTTCTTTAGAAATAAACTTGATTAAAAAACAACAAAAACTGTTCTTTTGTATAGAGTTTTACGTAACACTGAGTATAAACGACAGTCTCTGGTTGAAAGTTTGCGATTGAGCCTGCGGGGGAAGGTGTTTCCTCAACACTTTGAAGTGAACAGTTCTGGGAGATAGATTACTCATAAACACGCACACTTTTTGCACGTTTTGTCTGTGGACCTTGTGCTTCTGCCCTGACATGACTCTGATTCTCTCAATTATCTGAATTCACTACTTACGTAATGATATTGCTTCTGAAATGCTTTTCTAATCTAAACTACGGCTTACCTATAGCCATCCACAGTGTACTGTTTATACGGTCTGGAGAACTATGTAAATTACATAGTTTCAAGCGTCTACATTCAAAACTTCTTTGTGGATTATGGTCATTGTCATCTGAACGAGGAATTTCAAATGTAGATCTCTATTTTATGGCCTTGAGAACAAACGTGAGTGTGTGAATATTTGACTGAAATGCACTGATGTTCTCTCTGTTAAAGCAGCACTGACCACTTTTTATTTTAAACATAACCCTACCTAGACACTTCACGTCTTAGTTGCTCAAACTACATTGCGATTTATGTATTATTTTTTTTATTACTGGTTATTAAGCTATTTCAGTTATGACAGCGATAACCAGCGGAGGGAGGAAGAGCCGTGACTCCACCTTCTGTCAGCTCCATCAAAGGGCTTGGCCAGGGCCCTTCTAAAGCGCTAAGGAAGTGAAGTCTTTGCACGGTGAACTTCACGCCTTCTGCCACTTATCCGGCTGCCTTTGACAGCCTTCGCGTTTTATCTGGTAAGTCTGCAGACAATTCTTCGTAAAGGTGAAAGGGTTGCTATCCTCCGGGATAACAATTGTGTAAAACTGTTTTGTTAAGTTCTGTTAAGTGGTGCATGTATTTGAAGGCATTTGTGACCAAACGTCATTGACGTCTCAATAAATTCTAATTCTTTTGGCCTGTTCGTGTTGTGTTCGTGGTGACATATTGATTGTTGATTATCTACTTCAAACTAAAGTGAGTTTTATTGTGAGTAGATTTGTTGACGTGGTTTCCGCCTCTGCGTGAGCTGGTGTGGTTCTGCATGCTCTCATCTTTGCACGTGCGCTGCGCGCGGGCGCTAAGGTGCACTTTGACCGCTCGTTTGCCTCTGCACACGACGGAGTGACCATCTGTTGCTGCAATGCACTTTGGAGGCCCTCAGCATTGTTCACGGCCATGTCGTATTTTACACTCTTCGTCACTAAGCGACAGGACGTCATTGAGACTCCACACAAAGTTTCCTAATAGTAGCCTCATGTTCAGGCCATGTCTGGCTACATCTATGTGAATACACAGTCAAGTTCTGGTTTATTGACAATTTTAGCTTGTTCACATAGTTTTTCACAGCTTTATCTGGTTTATTAGCCTATTTTTGGTAATACTTTAGCTAAACATTCATCTTGTGTTCAGTTGAGATTTATCACAGCTGAAACAAGGAAATATCTGTCAAAACCAAGATTATAGATTTTCAACAATCCTCAACAATCCCTACAAGGATTTTTTACTGCATTATTTGCAGTCTTTAGTTAATACAAGTAATGCAATGCATTAGTCTTGTATAGCGCTTTTCCAGATGTTCAAAGTTGCTTGTCAATTGTGTGCATTATACATGCACTTAATAGTGGTGATAAACTAGTTCTGTAGCCACAGCCGCCCCCGGGATGGACTGACAGAAGCAAAGCTGCTAGTCTGCGCCATCGACCCCCCCGGACCACCACCAATCACTCTCACAGCACATATAGGTGAGTGAAGTGCCTTGCCTGAGGACACAAGGGCCTCTGCTGGCGCACTGGGGCTCTTGGCTTTCCGACCAGTCTGATCCCAGTGCCAACCAGGCCGAACCTGCTGAGCTCAGGCATTCTCAAGGCAGGAACCACCACCACTGTCCCCACCAAACCTCGGATCAAAGGCTAAACCTCCATGTTGATTGATCCAACTAATGTATGGTTTATCAGTTTTGTGAAGAGCAAATATTTGTTCTCTTATTGTGAACTCGTTCAATCAAATGATATATTTTTGTTGTCATTCTAAGGCCTGGCCCTTTTTTTTAGATTTTTAATTTACAGTGTCAATCATAAGTTTTATGTAAATTTAATTATTCTTTTTTTTTTGCTTAAAACATGGATAGAAAACATTGTAAGAGAGAACTTATATAATCAAGCGTCTGTATGTTGTATACACTTAACCACTACTGTCCTCAGTATTACCCCCATAGTATCAATTCAATTCAATTTATTTTTGTAACGCCCAAAATCACAACAGTAGTTGCCTCGAGGGGCTACAGTGGAAAGAAAACAAAACAAAATTAACAATGTTCATAGGGACTTGGAAATGTCCCAGCATCCTGTGTCCTTAGACAGATGTCCCAAGCTCCCCTGCCCTTGGACCCTCCTTCTCGGCCAGGAAAAACTACCTGTAGGAGTTCCACAGTGAAGGAGAGATCCGACTCCCTCGGACGGACAGGGGGACGCGCCTCAATTTGCAGATACACGGTAGCGCTAGACCACACGGTCTCTATCTTATCTAATGTCTCAATACTTATACTGACCATGGCCCTTACTGACTGGGATCAGCTCCAGTCTTCAGCAATAGCTAACATGGGGAAGCTTAAGTGAATGAAAAGATTGCACTCTTATGTTTATACAAGCAGTTGGTGTTAATGGATATGGGCAAAATGTTACTAATTGACCTGCAGCCACTGTGTTCTGTGTGTTTTAGTTGCATAAGACAACCTCACAAGAATCTAGATGATTGCTTCCGGTGCCTTGTAGAACAATAGCCTGCTGTTTGTGCAGTGACTCATTAGTGGCCGATCAATTTGGAATTTTTGGGGCCATTATCGATCTTTAGGGTTAAAATGTACACTGTGTGCAAAAGGCCCTTCATCAACATAATTTGTAGATTGTATATCAATAAATACTACTAATATATTACTACATTTTGGTGTGCAGGGTTTGCATCAGGGTTGATTTATTATTTCCTTATTAAATTACTATTATTTTATGTATAAAATGAGCAACGTACCTGGAGCTTTAAGTATTGTAATGGTATTCGGAAGTATCAACCTAGACCAACCCAAGTGGTCAACCCTCATTTGCTTTGTCTCTTTTCATCTTCTCCTCTGCTTTCATCTTCAGTGTGTTGTGTTGCCTAAACCTAGCATGTCGGCCAGTATTGTGTACACTTTTGTTTATTGAATATAAAGTGACAATCACATGCATCTTTTAGCAGTTAGAGTAGTGCATGTACTTAGTAATTAATAATTATAAAGTACAAACATGTGAGTTTGTTTTTAGTGTAAATTGTAATCTTATCCAGAAAGTGATACGCTGAGAGATACGTTGTTAATTAAACTTGACATGATCATTTGAACCGTGTTTACAAGAGATGAGACTCGATCTATTTACATCGAAATAGTGCTTTTGTTTGTCTGAGCCCAATGGTACTCATGGATGTAACAATATTATCACACTGCGTCTCACAGTGGGATGTCTAGTGCCATATTGTGGAGAACAGAATTGTAGATATGCTACTTTATCTTTTAAAATGTCTTAAACCTTTTGATACGAATAATTATTGTCCTATTCCAAAACTTAAAAATGCTGTTCATGTTTTTTAGCTCTCGTTGCAACAAAATGATGCATTTAAGCAAAGGCTATATTGGTTATTGTTACACGCCTAATGGTACATTTGTAAATGTTTATGGCTATATTAATGAAATTGTATTTCTTTTGCTTATGATCATTTGCTTCTGTCCTCACACACTTTTACATTGTGAGATTTTCAAATGTTTGCAAGACGAACTAAATATTATCCTTACTTGTTCTGTTTTTTGTGTGCAATTGCTATTTGTACAACGCACAGAGGGGATTAAAACTAGTAATGCTCCTTTGTTGGTCCTTTTTTTAGACATTGTTATGTTCTCTATGGCCACTGTTTTGAAGATGACATGGACTGAGGAGTGTCAGGTGAGCGAGCCGTCCCAGAGGCAGCAGTGACTAATGTGGCCTCAAGAGATCAATTCAGCTCAGACTTCAGTGGAATGTGTTATTGTTTTAGCCTGCAGGGATTTTATTCTCTCTGACTTAAGTGCACACTGCGGGAAAGATTCACTTTCATTGAGGATTTCACCCAGAATGTCTAGGTTATGGCATACAGTAGGTGTAGATGTGCCCTTTCACTTTTACATGAGGCCTCTGCCTTGCCAAACCAAAATGAAGCTGACCAAACTAGATCAATTTTCAATTGTAACTGTTTGTGTTTCTTGCTGAGGTCTTTGCACTATGTCTGATATATGCTGGGGTTTATTTTGCAAGCACAGTAATGATATAAGTGTCTTATACATACTATATAATTTGTCGGCTAATTAATGTAGTTGGCTACGTATATCAGTTTTTCTCAGAATTGTTATACTGTATAAGCATTCATGCAGTAACATGCAGCTACCTGAGCTGGCTTTAAATGGAAGGCATACAGTTTATCTCAATAAACTCAAAATCTTCAAGTTGTACTCATTCCTTGTTCGAAATCCCCTTTTTGTCCAATCGTCGTAAGCATGCCTGTGTGTAAGTAGGAAGGGTGTTTATGTCACCATGCAAGATGATCATATCTGTAATGGCATTTGTCAGTTTCAACTTCTATAGAAGATGATGGTGCTGATGAATCTTCTTGGCTGTTGTGTTTTGGTATTTTGGAGGAGGGGCTGAAATGCTCCAGTACTGCCCCCACTCCTGAGACAAGCATGACGAGCACCAGAACTGGTCCGGTTACTCTCTCAGACTGCAACCCCACAGCAGATCTACAATGGCAAACTCAGGGCTCAGATGTCATCCAGGTACAGCCAAGTGAAGCAGTTAGTCCTCACAACGGTTCTGAACAAATAACTTTAGTTTTAGCCCGATATGCATGTCGGGATTATTTTTGCAGCAGTTTCTGCAACTGTTTCTGCAGGCGTTTTTGCATCTTAGTTAGAGATGAGCCGATATAATAATATACCGGTAATGATAAAGAGTAGACATTTTACGTGAGTACGATCTGATCAGATGGTGAGCGAGTGTAATTTCCTGACCTCAGATATGGAGCAAAATAAATACTGCATTGGCTCACTTGCTGTGCTTGTCTACTTGTTATTTAATTTAATTCAAAGTGAGATGATCTTTATCTTGATCTGGACATCTTATCAATGTTTATCAGAAATGTCTCATGAGTTGTCTGCTCCTACAGAGACAAAGAAAATATCTCCGGTGTGTTTTGCGGGTGTTGGTCAGGACAAGAACCAACGAGTCAGGAACAAAAGCCCTGTTCATAATAACAACAGAATGACTGCAGGCCTGTTTTGTGCCTGAATAATGTATCCCCAGGCTTTTCCAAGTACAGCTGCAGGACTGCACTGTTTTACCTGTGGTAGGTGTGACCTTGTGACAAGAGCCTTTGCAAACTGGCAACAATATTTGGATTTCCAGGTTTCCCTCTTATTTGGGGCGGGATTTGTGTGTGTGGTTTTTAAATGGAGCTGTCGTCCTCTGGCTCCACTACTTGCTCAGGGCTCACAGTCTGCTCCTTGTGCCCTTGCTCCTACTTTCCCCGCCTCCTCCCTGCCACTTATTCATGAGTCAAAAAGGGTGGAGATTTGTAGCAGTGTACCACTCTTTGCACTCTTGTCAGTTTACTTTTCCCCTCCCTCTCCCTGGCTGCCTCGACGTGCTGATGCTGCTCCAGTCTGCCCGCCGTCCCGCCTGCTGATCGCCCCGGCCTGACCTTTTTTCTTCTCCTGACTGGCTACAGAGAACTCCATAACCTGGCCTGGAATTTAGGGAGAAATTCGTGTCTGAGCCTGGTAAGTTGCTCAATTCCTGAACCAGCATGAATCGAGTGAGTCAAACGATTCAGTATTTATCACTCAACTTGGCTTTTGGTGTTGGATTTTAACACCAAATTGTGTAAAACAAAAGCTCTTCCTCCTGTTAAGAAACTTCAACCATTGGTGTTTGGGATGAATTTTGTTTTGTCTTGTTTCCCTTATCTAACCATTTTTGTGTGACCCTTTTTATTTTCCATCTATGATTCACTGACTCTGACTCTCATATGGAAAGGCTTTTTACACTACTGTGTCATAATTCAAGTGACTTTGTCAGCATTTCCAGCACAGAGGAAGGCACAGGGTAGTTAACAGTAAAACTGCCTTTCTGTTTTGTGAACATTTACAGTAATGGGGAAGTTTCTGACTTTTTGTGGCATCTGAATCTCTGACCCCTTTACCCAGCAGCAACTTGTCAACTGATCTAAAATGATCACTGTCTCTGCACAGCAGCACATTAGCCTTTGATTGGAAACAGAAATGTTTGTCCATTGATACACAGGGCAGCTGTGTTTGCAGCTACAGTTGCTGTTGTTGAAATGGTTTTACTTTTCATTAACCATCTTCTTGTGGCTGATTGTTAATCCTCCTTGTTTCTGCATTATCTCCTTTTATGATTTTAATAGTTAAGTAAGTAATATTCTTGTCAAGGAAAAAAATATGTTCTTCAATCACACAGATGTGACATTTGTTCTAATGTAATCGTAAATACCTAGTAATAAGAATGACCTGATGTAAAAGTGTTAACTTCCCTGTAGTTGTAGTTAAAAAACACTAGTTTCCGTTCACCTGGCCGCGGGGCTACCCAGCAGTTTTAACTGTTCAGCATTTTTCCTCAGAACAAAGTACCTTGATGTTTGCACTCAGCACAGAAATGATGCATTTATTGAACCAAAACCAACATCGGTTCAATAACCACCACAGATTTTTAGGTAAGAGTTCTCTGAAATGTTATCTATAAAAATTAAACTATTAAATCATCAATGACAACATGGACAACTCAATCACTATTGAGTGGGAATCTGTGTCATCTTTACAAAGTCATCTTCACCTGGAAAAAGGACAAAAGATTTGTGGAAGAGATACTGGGAATGACTGAGGCCTGCATTGAACTACAAAAGGAGGAATGTGTTTGCTGCTGCAGTTTTTACATTGTGTATTAAATGTTTTTGCCTGCTTGTTAGTCACTCCATATGCAAAAAACAGCCTTTCTTCTCTATTGGTTGCTCAGGGTGGGCTTCTATGGCAGGGAAAACTTGAGTGTTTATTTATTGTGCACTACACAAATGTTCTCTATGCACAAGAAGACACGCCCTGCATGTCCTTGGCTTTTTACGTTCACACATGATATGGTTGGGCCTTTGTCAACAAAACCAATGGTGTGTGCATTCTGTCCAATACTTTGAATTTCATGTTGAATAGAAAATTGTGTGTATATTTTTTAATATGTTGTAAAATATAATTTTGTTGTTGTTTGTATCCACATTGTTCTATGATAGGTTTGTATAGAGAATGTGATAGTGTATTGTCCTGACCTCTAAGTCCCACACAAAGTGCTGCTGTACAAGAAGAATGCCCTCCCCTTTCCTTGTGGCCCCTCCCTCCTGATATCAGGCCATGTCTGAGTGCTTGTGGAGTTGGTAAAGTATCCAGGGATTTTATGGGAGTGTTCTGTTTGGTGAGGGATGCCAAGATGTAATCCTGATTCTAATATTTGCAGATGCTACCACTACCTCCTTGAACAACGGCATACTTATACTTATGTTACATGCTTATGTGACAGCTACTTTTTTGTTTGTTTCCTGCAGATATTTGGGTGATAGTAATCAAGTGACCAACATGCTTCAGGGCATTCAGGACTTTGGCTCACAAGCCATGGATCTCTACAACCACCTCTTAGCTGGAATGGGTAAGTGTTTTACCAAGCCTATTGCATACACATTTAATTGGAATTACAGTTAATCTCATTATCCTCCCCAGATCCACGGATTAAGTCATATCTACTCATGCAGAGTCCAGTTCCCATGACAATAATTTTGCTATGCTACCTGTTCTTTGTACTGTACCTGGGACCTCGCATTATGGCCAACCGGAAACCTTTTCAGCTCAAAGAAGCCATGATAGTCTACAACTTCACACTTGTGGGCCTCTCTATATATATCGTGTATGAGGTAAGGATCTGATTTCAGTTGGATTGATTGAAATTGGGCTCCACCAAGCTTTTTTGTGCTTGACTTCATAGTTCATGATGTCTGGTTGGGCTACAACTTACACATGGAGGTGTGATGCGGTTGATACCTCCAACAGTCCTCAAGCATTAAGGGTAAGATTTATTGTGGGCAGGTTTTGTGGTTATGTTTTCATTTACACAATTCAAAAACAAACTTGCAGATGGTCCAAGTAGCATGGCTTTTCTGGTTTTCAAAGATTATTGAGCTCATGGACACAGTAAGTTCACACATTCTTGTGAAATATAGTCAAGTCAGTAATGATGTGCATAATGTTTAATTAACTAAAAAATATATATTTTTCAGATCTTCTTTGTGTTGAGGAAAAAGCAGGGACAGATTACCTTCCTCCACATTTTCCACCACACCATCATGCCTTGGACCTGGTGGTGGGGTGTGAGTTATGTTCCTGGTAAGCATTCACCTGCTAATGGTTAATGATTACCATTTAAATGTCGTAAAACTCTTGGCACGCCTCTGTTGCACAAATCAAACATTAATAAACCATCAATAGCAGTTAAAGTTTACAATCTATCTATCTTTAGTGTTATAACCCAGTTATTTAAAAAAAAAATTTCCCCAGGTGGAATGGGATCTTTCCATGCCATGGTCAACTCTTTTGTGCACACGATCATGTATTTGTACTATGGGCTTGCTGCTGCTGGACCTCAGTTCCAGAAGTTTCTGTGGTGGAAGAAGTACATGACTGCTATTCAGCTGGTATGTATGTTTGTTTGCACTTGTAATGCAATGAGGCTCAAGCAGTAAGTGTATTTTATTTGTGTGACAGACTCAGTTTGTGCTGGTCTCGCTCCATGCCACACAGTGGTACTTCATGAGCAGTTGTGACTATCAGGCCCCCTTATTTATCCACCTCATCTGGATGTACGGCAGCTTCTTCTTTGTACTTTTCTCCAACTTCTGGATCCAGGCCTATGTAAAGGGTAAGCGTCTGCCCAAACCGGCCGATAAGGCACAGAATGACACAGCGGTTCACGCCAATGGCAAACACCATGAAAGTGACACAAAACATGGAAAAGGCTTGTGCCATGATTTCATCCGTGGAAACGGCTCTACTCATTACGAGAACGGCAGTGCTCACATGAAGAAGGCATAGGATCACTGGACAGAAATGACCAAAACAAATTACTGCAAGAACCTGTCAAAGGAAAGGATTGCAATGAATATTTTGTCAGTTTTTTGGTTTTTATTTTTAAATGTTAAAACTTGGGGAAATGATGTGATTGATGACTTCACACTTGGGGTCACACACCTAGTTGGGCTGCGTTTTAGTCGGGAAATCACTCAACACAATAAATGAAGAGAAGAGGTTTTTGTTTTCTTCACGGATGTTGAAACAGCCCCTAGTTCAGTCTCAAACTGGTGGCCTTTTACTTTCAATACTTATCTGACCTCCATGTTTTCCTGACCCCTGTGGACAGATGGTACTACAGTTTATATAATATAAACCTAAATACCTTTCGTACATACTTTTTACAGCAAGCAAAAACTAATTGTATTGTTATGCTTTTTTGATTATTGTACATTTAATTAAAATGACAATAAATTCAATTTTATTTATTTATTTCATAACTTCATAGTATTTCATGTATTGTGAAGATTTTAAATATCTGCGGTCATGTCCAAGAAAAACATTGTGCTTTGTTGAAGTAATTGCTTGCTATGTCAAGCATGTAGGAAGAGAAGGAGGGAAACAAAAGGCCCTTTCTGCTTCGTGTTAAACAGTTCAGTGAGAGGATGAGGGAATGTGCGACAACGGATCTACACCCTCTCGTCACCAGTCATTACGTTCAAGGTCATGGAGACAAATGAGTATGATATCTTAATCAAACAACCCTGGAATATTAAGTACTGAGATTCTAATTAATATATCCTAGCAGTGTTTCTTAAACGGAGGTACAAAGGCTCCTTCAGGTGGTATGCAGATTTCTTTGCAGTTCAATTGTTTGCTGAAAATAAAGACAATTCAATCCACACTTGTCCTCTTTTGGAGCAGTCCTTGTTAAGTAATTGTGTAGTCATATTTTAGAACTTTTAAAAATAGTTTAGCCATAGTTTAAACCTAGAATAGTCTTTGGTACTCAGTTTTAAAGTTTGAGAACCACTGTCCTAACAAGTATCAACTTCAAATACAGAGCTATTTTTATGTAACTTCTATACACAATTTTTAAAGTAAATGCCTAATAGATAAGATAAAAACTTCTGAACATTCAGTCACTTTGTCATTATAGTTTTTTAATTTCAAGCTGAGAATGCATTGCAGAAGCAGTCAGTAAAATACATTCAGTAAGAAAACATTCATAAGCATTCGGTCAGTGTGTGTTAAATTAGTTACAAATCTGCATACAGTACTTCAAAGTCATTCACTTTTCTCCTTGCATTACGTTTGAGGTGTTCCCTCGTTAAAGGTTTTAAACATTGTGTTCTCAATGATCAGCTACATATGAGGTCATCTACAGTGCAGAGCCCTGATCTAAAGGCCTGTTTAGTTTCATGCATACCCTGATTGTCAAAGGGCAGAGTGGTCTCAGAAAACCACAGTGTTATTTGTTTATGTGGATAAGAAGGGCCAAACCAGTGTGGTCCCATCTGCCATTAAACTGCACTCCTTTTATTGCCCTGAAATCATTTGGCAGCTCAAATGTTGTGGATAGGAAGCAATGCTGCTCTTAAGTGACATTTTCTAGAATGTAAAAAATAAGCTCCATCACTATAGACTCGTCATTTCTTTTGCGTCCCCTACTATGTATAACAGGAATGAGGACACTATCCAGGGCATTGAGGTACTGAGCTGGGAGTGGCTGCCCATTGCTCCCAGCCACAAATCCCACCTGAAATGACAAAACAAACCACTAATTATTTGAATGCAGTCACACCTTGCAATTTCTCTTAACAATAAACTACACTTAACTTTGTTGCTGGGTTTTTAACTTCATCATGACAATCAATTTGCCAATAATATCTAATACAGATGGGGGGGCAGCTAAAATTAATAAGTCAAAATGCAGATATTGTAATATAATTATCCAGCAGCTTACCGGGTTGTTACATGGCTGTTTTGTTTACTTTTTATATTGTTTTTGCTAGTAACAAAAAGGTTTTGACATTCAATCCCGAACTCTAGAGTGAAATTGTCTCTTGCCCCCCATCTGGGAGTATGACCGCATTCTCATACAGATGAATCATAAGATGAGGTGACAACAGGATAGTAAATGGAAAATGTATACCTTTTTCTAGAACAATTCATGTATAGAACCTGGTGTCTGACCTCTTGAGGGTCAAAGGTGACACGTAGTCCTAGTTTGGCCATGCCGTCTTCTTTGAGCAGTTTCAGGTGTGGGCACAACGCCAAACAAAACGCTCTGGCTATTCGCTCGGTCAGCCGGTTTTGTTCAGCCGTTTCTGGCACGTCTCCTTTACCGTGATCACCCCTTTTCAAAAAGAAAACCTAAAATTGCGAAAACAAAGTTTTATTTTTGTCATTGCTTATTAATTTCTATAGTCAGCAAGCATCACCCATACCTCAGTCCACCGGATAATTTTTCCATTCTCCTTGTACTCAGACTTTTGGAATAACTTCTTACTACTAATGGACTCCATGGATTTCCCGTCAACAGGACTTATAATTCTGCGGATAAATTTACTGTGTAGGTTATTGGAACAATAGAAAAAAAATATACAAACTAATCCACTAATAACACAACTTTTATTTTACTTTGACTAATACTCACCCCTTATTCACACTGCTCTTTCCCTCCACCCACTGTACACAAACAAGCTCCTGGCTCTCTGACTGGTCCAGCTTTCCACAGGTGACAGTATAGTCTTTCATCTCCCGTAGCGACCGCCTCAGCTCCGCCATAGTCTCCACGGTGATCTGCACCATGAGGCCATCTGGAGCAGAGGGGAGGACAGCAAAATAGAAACAGGACACAAGCACACAGCAAACAGACAAACATTGACAGGTAGACACACGCCTGGACAAACAGTCTGTTAAATGAACAAACACACATACACAGAAATGAACTCTGAATCAATTGAGCAGCAGTGATTGTATAGAGCTCGGGTTTTGGGCAACAGTGCAAAACGAATATAGAGATACATCAAAGCAATGTTAAAAGGAAACAAAAGCGCAGCGGAACCTTCCTGTATGCTACTGCATCACTACTGGTCCATTGGTGACACAATCCTGAGCTCTATACTAGTACTTTAAGCCAAAATGGACCATATTTGTGTAGCTGTTCAAAAGGTCTTACCCTCTACAATACTGGACTTAGCGAGGTATCCTGCAGAGGCTTTTAGGGCACTGCTGAAGATGAAAAAACATGATCCTGTGACTGTAAAGAAGAAGAACAACAAAGTATTGTTATGATAATTATTCAATGTAAGCAATGTTAATTTACTTGTATTATTAAAGGAGCACTATGTAACTTTGCCAATTAACTATGGATATGTGTTTATTTGCCTGGAATGTTCCACAGTATGGCATTAAACAATTCTTTGAAGACAAGCAGGTGATGCCTCCAGGCCAAGTTACAGGTCACATCTGTGGAGCGCCAAGCTCTGAATGAAAAAAGTTACATAGTGCACCTTTAAATATCATTGGTGGGAAGGTTACAGTCTACTGCAGTAAACTACTTTTTTGAACAATGTGTAACTCTCAGCAGAATAAATAAGAATATTAATATTTGTATAGGCTAGAATAGGTCTGTAAATTATATATACTGGTTATTTTATTAAAATCCATGTATGATTATGTATTGAATGTAGTGGTAAGCAGAAGTGGGCTTAGGATGTTTTTTGTCAATTGATTAATAATTAACTTTTCATAATTTTCTTTATTTTTACAAGTCAATACAATAACAACGAACTGGACTTATTATTGTTATATAATGATGACATGAAAGTCCACATATCTGACTTTGTGTCCTCGTTAGTCCTTTTAGTGCTGATATTTATGCGGCTGCCAAGACTGTTATCGTCTGTAACATTAGGGTCATTATTGTGCAAATGTGTACACAGTGGTTGTTAATGTGGGTTCATTGGTGGAGGACTTTTACCTTTTGTATTGCAAAACTGTGCAGTATTTGATGCTCTAAACGTAATTTTGTTGTTTTCTATGACAATAAAATCTTAAACCTTCAATATCAATGTTTATCTATAAAGCACACTTACAAATTTAAAAGCCCAAAGTGCTGTACAGCAAAGTGCAATAATACAATACAAACAATTAAAATACACATGAAGTTATTCAAAATAATGACTTAGCTCAATTCGTGTTTAAAAGGTCAGAGAGAAAAGGTAGGTTTTTAACAAGAATTTAAACTGCTCTAGTGTCTCAGCAGCTCTAACATCAGCTTTGACCTGGGCACATCCAGGAGGAGCTGAGAGGAGGACCGCATGGTATGGACAATAATAAGTCCCGTAAATAACAGGGAGCCAGACCGTTTAAACACTTAAAAACCATGAGCAACACTCTGGATATCTGGAAGCCAGTGCAGTGATGTTAGGACTGGAGTCATGTGTTGGTGACGCCTTGTACCTGTGAGCAGCCGGGCCGCCGCGTTTTGCACTAAATGCAAGCGTTTATTATGGTCTCAATCTGACCTCTCTTAAAGAGAGTTGCAGTAATCTAGGCGTGATGTAATAAATGAATGAATCACTCTTGGCAGGTAAGACTACGGCTTAACTTTAGCCAGTAACCTCAGCTAAAGCTGTTTTTGACCACTGCACTGACTTGCTTGTCCAGTTTAAGAGATGAATCCCTCAGCACAACAAGATTTCTCAAAAATGTGAGGTTAAAAGAATACAGAGGACCAAGCCCACAATCCACCCCTCCTCATGCATCTGAATCACCAAAAACAACCATTTCAGTTTTCTTCTCATTCAAATGTAGAAGATTAAGAGTCATTCTGTCTTTTATGTCCCTGAGGCAGTTAACCAGTGCTCAAATGATGAGGTATTTGACTGCAAGGGAATATAAATTTGCACGTCATCAGCAAAGCAATGGAACGAGATATCATATTTTTTAGTGAACCAAATGGCAACAAATAAATGCTGAAGATAATTGGACCTAGGATTGAACCCTGAGCTACACCACAGTTCAAAGGGGCATTTTTAGACTGATGTGGGCCGAGGTGAACAGAGAAGGTTCGTTCTGACAAGTATGATCTGAACCAGTTAGTGTTCTAGTGTTAAAAGAAGATAATTAAAAACACGTAAAAGTACAGTTTCTGTGCTATGTTGTTACTTAAAGCCTGACTGAAATTGTTCAGAAATGTCATTACAGGCTAGGTGTGACTGCAGTTGGCGAAAGACAACCCTCCAAAACTTTAGAAAGGAAGGGAAGTTTAGATATTGGCCTATAGTTTGTAAGAACATAAAGATCCAAATTGTGCTTTTTAATAACGGTCTGGCCAACAGCATGTTTAAGAACAGGGAACACAGCCAGAGGAAAGTGATGCAAAGTCCAAAAGTTAAAACAATAGGACTTACAGCATCAAAGACTTCTTTAAGAAGTTTAGAAGGTAGGCAATCTGTGGGACAGTAGGAGGGTCTAAGCGTGTATATATAGGGTTTTATATATAGGGTTTTATATATATTATATATATAATATAACATCATATACTGGCATCTAGTGGTGAAATTTTGTAAGTGCAATATTTATTACAAACAACAAAATGTCTATTGCCCTTTGATTTCTATGACTTCAGCGTTTTATTTCTGCCTCACCTGCATTTTCACCACTACATTAAAACTACCATATGTCATTGCGAAACACAGTGTCTCCGCGGCCTACCTTTGCGCGGCTGATTGTGGATGCTGATTGCCTGGGTTTGGTACTGTCCATCGTCCCCTTGAACACAGATGAGGTGAGAATCTGCAGCCTCGTTAAAACATGCCCCAATGGCCAGCACATGTTCGTTAGACTTAGTTAAAGCCCTCATCATCTGATAGAGGAAACATGCATTATTATATTATTATAGTGAAAAATTTACATAATCTCATTTCGTATCAGTAGCAGGACACCTCAGTATATCCACTGGTGGGAATCTTAATGCATGTCCGCTGAGCTTCGAGATCCACAGTGAGGCCCGGTACCGTTGGAAGGCTGTAGCGATAATTTCTAAAGTCCTAAACAAAGATAAAAAGAGAAACAATGATGCATGGTAATATCTTTCAGTGTGAAAAGTAGTTAACCTAGCATATGCAGTGAAATAAAAATATGTAAATGTGTATAAAGATTGTAAAAAGCCAAAAACATCCCACTGTGCGATGTCAATTGTACAAATACAATACAAATACTAACTAAAAATGTTAGAGATTGTAAATTCTTCCAAAATATTGCATTTCATACTTACAACTAATAGTCTCATTATAGTGCGACCAATCTCCCCAAACAAAGGTTTCCTGAATCGCACACTGTATAAAGGACATGGGTAAACTGGGAAACAAAACAAAAACAATTATTACAATACCAGAGTAACAAATCAATAAAGAAATCCATTAGCCGTTTCGTACATCTATACTCTGCCCCCAAACGCAGCATGAGGCGCAGGGGGAACGCTTTGGCCCAGGCCACTTCTGCACGGTGGACCAGCAGGCCGAAGAGGTAAGGCTGGTTGGGCAGAGGTAGTCCTTGGAGCGACTGGTGAGTGGCACGGACATAGAGGAGGCCGGCATGGTCTGCACTGCCCAGAAACGTGCTCCCAAACAGGGACAGGGATAAGTGCTTCACCACCTTTCCTATGGACACACAAAGCAAACAGCCAGTTATTCAAACAGATTCAAATTAATACTTTGTAGTGTACAGAATTTAGCAGGAACAAAAGGCAAATAGGCATGCAATAATAAGTCTGAAATTATATTAAATTAATATTGGATTGGGGGGGATCCTTCAGATATGAAGGTGGGAGAATAGAGGGGTCCATACAAAAAGGTTGAAAAGGTTATGGTCCCAATTTGGGAGGTAAAGCAAGGCAAGGCAAGTTTATTTGTAGAGCACAATTCGTACACAAGGCAATTCCAAGTGCTTCACACAACAGGAAAAAAAAAACCATTAAAAATCACAAAGACATGACAGAAATCACACAACAGTTTAAGACATAAAAGAGAAGAGTGCAAAGAAAATAATTTCAGTCAAATGCACAGCTAAACAAAAGCTCAACTTAGATTTGAACATTGTCAGAGTAGCGGCCTGTCTCACATCTTCAGGAAGACTGTTCCAGATTTTAGCTGCATAAAATTGAAACAAACATTCTCCATGTTTAGTCCTGACTCTGGGCACCAGCAGTAGGCCGGTCCATGTTTAGTCCTGACTCTGGGCACCAGCAGGAGGCCGGTCCATGTTTAGTCCTGACTCTGGGCACCAGCAGGAGGCCGGTCCCTGAGGTCCTCAAAGTCCGAGATAGTTCATATGGTACTAACATGTCCGAGATGTAAGGGAACATATTCCCTCTTCTTCAAATTAATAGGCTTAGGGGCCTATTTTTCCAAAATGCCTGAAAAAATGACACCCATTTAAAACTGAAGCTGGGGCAAAAATGTCCAGGCGGAATCAAAATAAAAGTCCTATTAATTTTTCATTTTAGGGTAATTTTTTATTAGTACAAACTGACCTTGATGCTTCCCAGAAGGATTGATTTGACTGGAAATAAGTGGGTTACAGCTTTAGTTTTATTTACAGCATATCAAACAGCTTGAGAGTTCCCTTTTATAAAATGGTGGACTAAATGGAATATAAAGAAAAAGTCTAACCCTAAACGTAAGGTGTTTTAAGCACTACTTGGATGACACAGAGGATAGGAGGATAAGCAGTCGTGCTTGACTGCTTTTGGCCTCGACTGAAATAGTCGATTAAGTTAAAATCAATACTTCATGGATCAATTCATGTCATCATCTTCAATCATTGATATCCCGTTCATACTACGTGATATGATAGTTTATATACAGCTGGTAAATAATGTCCTCTAACCTGTAAGGCTGTCCCGGTACAGCTGGATGAAGTGGCTGAAGATGTCTTTGGGGAAGGTCTTTTCTTCAGGGGAACACTGTAGCAGCACCACAACCTCGTCCTGTCCCACAGCGTGCAAGCCTTTTGTGGTCACACACCAGCACCTCCGGTTCACATCTGAGACAAGGGGATTCAGACAGAACTGAGTATGGGTTCAAATCAGTAGGTGGTTTGAGACGAATGTTGTGTTTATTTATGAATGCTTGTAAAACAACGCACAATTGACCAGTTTGACCATAGCAAGAAGATTAGCATTGAGTACAAACACCAGCGGCTTTGGTCTGCCGCTCTCCAGCTCCTGAATGAGCAGCGTCTCAGAGGGCTCCTCCACAGTGTAATCTGAAGCGTAAAGCATCATTCAAATGTAATTGAACTTGCAATGCAAACGTACAACTTCACTTTCCTTACCTCCTTTGACGCCAGTAGATGTGAGGATAGGTGGAAGACCGTTTAAGGGGATGAGGTTGACAGAGCAGCCCACCAAAGCTGCAGTGCCCCAGCCATAAGAACTACAGGCCTCCTTGAAATGGGAAGCCCATGACTGATCTCGTCATTCAACAACATACGGTATTACATGCGTGTTCAAACTTACATTGGATGCTGTCCCATGAGTCCTTGAGGCTCTCCTAAACTGTGGGGAACTTGCAGGACTTGTGACAGGAGCGAGTGCACGCCTCATTAGGGGGGAGAACATGGGCCCTCGCACTGGTGTGGTGGGCGCAGACTCGGACTGTTTACTGCTCAGGATCTCATCTGCAAACCACACCCTCCGCATTCCCTTTGGAGGTGTTCCTGACAGAAATATTGTGCCCATGTCAAACAACTATAAAAGTACATACGGCTATACACTGCATGGGGCATGAATTTGCAGTCTATTATTAAATGTATATTATACATCACATCCACAGGGACACAAGATGACAGTATGTACTGGAGCGAGAGTGAGATTCAAAGTGTCTCATGGATATATGAAACTGCTCCACCACCTGATCCAGAAATGTTGCAAGTTTAAACTGAGACGGGCTTTGGCCAAGACAAATGTCCAACTGTGGTCATGACTTTAAAGTGTACCAAATATAGTAATAGATTCCTTTTGTAGAGGAAAAACTCAAAATAAATGTAACCTATTGCGGATTGTGGACAATGTATGGCCATAATACAATGTCAATGATAAGTGAATGTTCTTACTGTTCAGCAGAGTTGAGTGGCAGGCCACACAAACACGGCCCTCTTTGCCATCAAGGTGTGAGAGCTTGAGCTTGAGATTGGAGCACAGCGCACAGAAAACCTGATAAAAAACATAATTATCTATTGAAAATTGTATTTTATAAAGGTCAAAAGAAATACCATGTCTATGTGGAGTTAAACGTCAAGAGACATGTTTCCTCACCCTTCCACAGGCACGGCAGTGGTGCCTCCTCTTGGTGAAGGTAAACCGAACCCCACACCTCATGCACACCTGAGCCTGGGAGTCAGGGACCCACACAGGGGCCACTTCCCCCAGGGCCGATCCTCGATCCCTGGACAGAATCCCGACAGGACTGGTCTGAGTCGAATCATTATTAGGGTTCTGCAGAGAGCCTGCTGTGTGCCCGGCGGCTGAGCCCTCTCCACACACTTCTGGATCACTACATGATGTCCCTTGGCTTCCTCTGGCATCTTCAGCATTTGGATCACACTGCTCCAGACTGCTCTCCTCCAGCTCTTTCTCTTCAACTACAGAGTCTTCTTTAGAAATCATCTTCTGTGGTTCCTTCTCCACATCATCCTCCTCTGGCCAGGCGGCTTCAGCAGGACTCAGCACCAGGGGGCTTGCAGCTTCTCCAAAACACCCCTCGGACCAAGTGGATATAGATGTGATGGTGCAGTTGCCCTCCTCCAGCTGCTTCAGCACCTTCTGGGGTTTAGTCTGCAGCGGAGAGGTTGAAGGCATCTTGGCCAGGGGATCACATGTTTTTGGTTCATGGGGGCTCTCTCTTGGTACTTTTGATGGGGTTTTAGAAGGAGACTCTGGCTTTCTAGGTTTGGGCAAGTGTTCATCTGTGAGCACAAGTAGGCACGGCCTATTGAGCCAGTGCTGCTTTGTGTCCTGGAGAGATGGATTTTCTCCTTCATCTGTTTCATAAAAATCATAATTACATGCATAGCCACATATGCCATACACATTAATAACAGCATATAATGGGGGGATAGCTACTGTATTCACACACACTAAGTGGCCATTTAAAAGAACATGCTGATCTAGGACTTTGCCTCACAGCTTTCAATCATGACCACGGACAGCGTTTCATTAGTGCACAATTCTCCTTGAGAGGTGGATACTAATTGATGCCATGTTTACAGTAGGTCTAGTGCAGGCTATTATCAAGGTGCATTTGTATAGGCCTAGTCAATGGTGATTGTAGAAACCATTGATTAACACTGGACAATCAAAGCTGCTGTGTGCAAAAATGTGATGTATTTGTTCATTGTGCTTCACGTTGTCCATAAGGCAGCAGTTAATATGTGGATATTCCTCCAAATAGGCTCACATGGATGTATCTTAATTAAGGTTTAATATGCTTATACCAACATTATCATAAATTACCTGCTATGCGCACTGCTTCGGTCTTTTCTGTTGACTGGGACAGCATGTCACTGTAAACTGTGCAAAGTATGTCTCTTCTAAGTATGTGTTCTTCTAAGCTTCGGTTAAAATCCCATTACAGCTGTTTCAACACCCTACACGGGGTTTTGCCAACGAATGGTGGTCACGTAACAACCATTACAGCAAATTTGCTAGACGCCCTGCAAAGGGAGCCAATATCCTCCCCATAGCTGTGATTCATTGAGCGGCACCTCCAAAGTAATTCATTAATACTCATGACTCAGGAGCGCGTCATCGCCGCACTGGTTCAGCTTATGTCCATTTGAACATCTGCATTATAAAGTCAGTACATTTCATATAAAGGCCACTTCTTTCAAGTACGTTTCGTTGGTTGGTTTAATGACGCTGTAATAAATAAATATCTCTGCACGAGGTGATGCTCGCTTCATGGGACAGTGACGCAGTCGTCAACACGTGTACTTGTTTAACGACCAGCGGCCGGTGGCAATGCGACACTCAGTCAAACCCTTACATCACCAAACCGGGCATTTTTATGTCCCCGGACCAGTGGACACAGTGGACACCGTGTACAGCCTCCGTGCACCACACATACAAACACACACGGACACAGATGATGCGGTCTATGCGCGGCGCAACTGCCGCTTCAGCATTTTCAGTCACAACATCCCGACACGCACACGCAGTGAAGGGGCGAGTTAAAAACATCCCCGCCCTGATATCGTTACTCGTGTCTCACCTTCTGTTATGGCTCCAAGCAGACTTTCATTCTCGTCATCCCGTGGACTGAAAAACTTCAGCATTTTCCCTCGCTCCGTGCGAGTCAAAGCGCTGGCTCTGCGCACGGTCGAAACGCGGGATGATTTGCGTCTCTGCTCCCCTTGATCTCCTCCTCTCTCTGCGGCTCTTTGAAGAAACTCAAGAGGTGCGCACCAATGTCCCTCCCCAGTTTGCTTTCTCCATCCCGCAGGAGCCCGCGCGAGCCAAGACCAGCAGGGGAAAAAAACAAAACCGCTCCCCAAATCACTGCAGACAACTTCACAAATGTGCTTCAATATTTAATAGGCGCTGAAGCTTATGTTTAGGCTATAACTTCACAATAATTTGTAGGATTAGCATAATTCCCACACCTAAAGACCACATCACCATCTAAAATGTTTATCACCTTTATTGGTTTAAAAAACAAAAAAGTATTAAGACTAGCTTTGATAATTACAAGAATCCTGGAAACAGCTGATGATGTAGATGTTGCAGGGAGTTGACTGTTTTACACACGAGTCCAACATCCAGACAGAATTAAAATGTCTCCGGTTTCAGAGAATGCCTCTCCTTTCATTACAGTCCATTGAAGCAAAATATCTCCTGTCAGTTCGCCTCGTTCTTGGATGCTTCGTCAAAGTTCTCAACCAGGTCTGCAAATGTAAATCAAAGAGTTTCTCAAATCATTGTTTTAGTTTATGTGTAAATCCATTTAAAATTGTGCTATTAGACATGTTACCTGGAACATCGTCATCCTCCTCCTCAATGTCTTCTGGCTTTGGGGTCTTACTGTCGAGAGCTATGACAGAAACAAACAGAAAGTAAAGTTTCTAGAATAGACAATCACATTGTTATTTAGACAGCTTCATTCCTCCTGACAATCTCAACAGGAAAACTGATTTGCATTTCTCTCAGAATTTAACTCAGCTAAATCTAGTCTTGACAGCAAGGGTCACCTCTGGTTGAGTAACGAATCAATGATGTGACAGGCAAACATATTTAACTCATCTACCCAGCACTCACTATTGAAGGAAAAAGACAAGGACTGACCTGCACAAGTCTGTCTACAACCCCACCATTACAAACAGCAGGTGGGACGAGACACAAATTCCACAAGAAGAGACAAGACACAAGATGCCAGAATCAGCATGTCCCTCACCGCAGTTGAGCATTTGTTTACTCGTTGCTCTGGTGATTGCAACATTTAATATACAAAAATATTTTATGGTGACCAAGAAAATTACAATTTACGGTGAAATCATCCATATCCACGGCCCACTTGCTCGTGCCAGATTAATAGTAGGCCCCGTCCCACTCGCACTTGCCCCCTTCAAATGTGCGTTCTCGACGAGCCGCTGAAGTGTGCAGTTTGTCCCAAGTCTTAGAAGGTTTCACTCTGCACTTCACCACAGGCTTCTCTCTGCACGTGGAGCGATGCAGACTTCAGGCAAGAACATTCCCCACAATGCATTTCATGGTAATGTTTTCAAACGGCGCAGCACTTCTGCCTTAGTGACTTAGCAGTGAGAGCTAACTGGATATAATGGAAAGGAATAGCTTAACTGTTAAACTAATGATATTTTAAATACGCTGCATTCCAAATCATTGTGCAAATTATGATTAAGTGTTTTAAAAAGGTATTTTTTTAATCTTTTCAAATGAAATTCATGGATGGTATTGTGTCTCAGGGCTCTTTGGGTCAGTGAAATCAATCTCAGACCCCTATGCCAATTAGTTTAAATCTTGCCTAAAAGCGATGCTAACATCTAGATTGGACTACTGTAACTCCCTGCTCGCAGCGTGTCCTAAAAGCTCTATGAAAAGCTTTCAACTGGTTCAAAATGCTGCAGCAAGATTACAAACAGGAACCAAAAGAAGAGATCAGATTACGCCGGTGCTCGAGTCTCTTCACTGGCTCTCAGTTGAGTTTAGAATCAAATTCAAAATCCTCCTCCTGATTTACAAAGCCATAAATGACCTGGCCCCATCCTACCTCAAAGATGCTATAGTACCTTGTCATCCCAACAGAGCACTATGCTGGGGGAAGAATGGCAGCTCTAGCACTATCCTCTGCTTCTTACTACTTTTCTAACAAACAATATTTAATATTTAATTTCACTTGCAATTTGTTCATCGCTTTTCTTCCTTCTTCTCCCACAGTGGAGCAGGCACATCCATGACCTGTGGGTCTAGATGCTCAACTGCCTGGAGAAATGGTCTCTACTCCCTATGAACGGTTCTTCATCGGCCTCGAAGAATTGGTTCTCTTCCTGAGTGGGTCCAGCTCCACCGTGTATCTGCGAATTGAGGGGCGTCCGCCTGTCCGTCCGAGGGAGTCGGATCTCTCCTTCACTGTGGAACTTCTCCAGGTTCCTACTTTTTCCCAAAGAGGTTTGGTAGTTTTTCCTGGCCGAGAAGGAGGGTCTAAGGACAGGGGAGCTTGGGACATCTGTCTAAGGACACGAGATGCTGGGACATTACCAAGTCCCTATGAACACTGTTTATTCTGTTTTCATTCTGTTTTTCACTTTCACCCTCGAGGCAAGCACTGTTGTGATTTGGGGCGTAACAAAATATATTGAATTGAAAATTGAATTTGCCAGGTAAATCCAATTAAAGGAAAAACTACTCAAGAAGGATGTTCCAGATTATTAAGCAGACCACCATTTTCAAGCAAGATAGGAAAGAAAAAGGCCTTGGACAAGGTATGAAAAGCCTTAGATATTTCACAAAAACGTAAGCGTGATTATGATACTATTAAGAAATTTGTAGCCAATTCAGAGCTCACGCGGATTCGTGCAGATAAAGGCATCATGATGAAGGTTTGAATCTGCTGGTTCCTCTGGAGTCCCGCGAACATCAAGGTGTAGGACCCTCCAGAGGCTTGCAGTTGTGCATAAACCTTCTATTCGGCCACCCTTAACCAAAGCTCACAAGCAGAAACGGCTCCAGTGGACCCAGAAATACATGAAGACTTATTTTCAAACAGTGGATGATGATCCAGAGGGATGGAGTGGTGGATGGTGGGTGGACGACCACCATGTCCCAACAAGGCTGCGATGTCAGCAAGGAGGTGATAGTCATGTTTTGGGCCGGAATCATGAAGAGAGCTGGTCGGACCCTTTAGGGTCCATGAAGGTGTGAAAATGACCTCGGTAAAGTATGTGGCGTTTATGACTGACTACTTTTTTCTATGCTTTCTGTGCTTTCCGTAACAAAATCATCTTCATGCATGACAATGCACCATCTCATGCTGCGAGGAATAGCTCTGCATCATTGGCTGTTATGGGCATAAAAGAGAAACTCATGGTGTGCCCCCCTCCTCTCCTGACCTCAACCCTATTGAGAACCTTTGGAGCATTTTCAAGCAAAAGATCTATGAGGGTGGGAGGCAGTTCACATTCAAACATCCTGGGAGGCTATTCTGACAGCCAAAGAAATTTAAGCAGAAACTCTCCACAAACTCCCAAGTTCAAGGATTCAAGAATTGTGAAGCTGTTAAAATGTAACTTAGCTTTTGATTTAAGTATTTTTTATACATATATATTTAGATAAGCGTTAGTGTTAGTCTACCTACCCACTTTTTCCTCTTTTTGCCACGTTATAATCACACTTCCGATCTTGCGGGAACTCCGTTCACTTAAGAGCTAAAATATGCTATAAAGTAGATTAAATTTGTTTAAAATGTCCAAAGTTCATGTGACAAACAAGTCAACAATGCACCGATTCCCTCAGCGCGGCCAGAAAACAAGTTTTTAGTTTGTGTAGAACATCATTTCTCTGGAGGTCGGCAGCCCTATGTTAACTAATACAAGCAGGAGGAGGATTACGTCGTATGGCAGTGCCCAGGCGGGCTTCCGGAATAAGGGGAATAGAACAGTGAGTTGCTGGAACTACCTGAACAAGACATCTTGTGCTATTTTGAAGGTTTCACGCACCTTGGCGGGGGAACTGTTCGGCGAGCTTGCGCAGGCTGCTGAGGCTGTCCGCTCCGAGCTGACTGAGGATCCCAGGCAGCATCTCCGTCAGCTGTTTAGTCTCAGCGTGGCCTGTGATGGCAAACGTGTTCGCAGACAGAGACGCCTGCACTTTGGGGTTGTTAAAGTGAATAACAGTGCCATCATCCTTTATCATATTCACCTAAAAAGATGTATTTAAATTAAAAACTAGAAGATTATCATGCAAGACAACATTTCTCAAATCCAAGTCATTTTAATGTGCTCGTGGTTCAAGTTGAAGTCGTAGCCATTCAAATATTTACCTAATGATTTGTTAATTGTGTTCAAATTGTGCATGAGTATTGTCTATAACAATACATAAATACCGGTACTACATAACAATATAACCACTTTACTGAGTGGAATATTATATTACTTTGTAATTACTAGCAGCTCTAGTACTCAATCCTTCCATACCATTTACCTCCTCAATCCCAGCTATATTATTGACAGCCAGCTTCTTCAGTGAACTCTGAAGCTTTTTGTCATCAGCTGTTGCCGTTCTGTGCACCACCTTCTTCTTCCTGCGTGCAGAGCCCTGTGAAATTGAAGTCACTAAGTGTAAGATGAACATGAGGGTTCATGTCAAATAATGCAGTGTTTTAGGGTCATCTTCAGTTAACTTCATAAAATACTTCTTATGCTGTAATGGTTTGATCAACCAAATTATAGTTTGCATAACATGGTAGGACTACAATTACATCGCTTGTTGTTAGTCTTCATAGCTCTAGCTCTAAAGTTAAAACAAGCACAAATTAAATTACAATCAATAGGTCTTTGAATGATCAAACAGTCCTGAGTGTGGCACACGAGGCCTTACCTTTCCACCTATCCGAACCTGAGCTTGAAGCTTTGCCAGTTTCTCTTGATTCATGTTGTAACCTGCAAATGAGAAATGTCAGTGAAATGTGATAAGATCTGGGACTGTCAATTATACTTCATATATGAAGTTGAGGTGAGGAAATGCAGGTGACCAACACTTTAAAACGCCAGTGGCATCTGTAAAACTAAACTACAACATCTACACATGAATGTAGATCGCGCTATGCAGTTGTGTGTTGTGTTGTGTGTTGTGTTAGCAGCAGCTGTCCAGATGAAAACACTGACACCGCAGAGGCTCACGGTCACAGCTCCACAGAAGGAGACACTTCATCCTCCGCACTGACCACCCTAAACCCACAGCCCCCCACTCACTGCCCACAATAGAGTGTGTGAGCTGCCAAACCTGCTTTAAAGTCCTCAGAGACATGCAGCACCGAAAGATGGAGGTCTGCGAGCGGATTACGTCACACAATATGTAGCTTCTTCTTCCGCATCAAGTGACGTCACTGCAGCACTCTGCTGCCCCCCATTGGACACTGGGGGTCTCGACAAAAACAACTGGTTAAATGTATGTCTTGTTCATTAGCTTGATCCAATTAAAATGATCTTATTATAATTTTATAAGATTCTGGACCAGGGATTCTCAAACTGGGGGCTGGGGACCCCCTTATTATATTTTCATTTAAAACTTTAAATGTTTAACATTGTAAGCTAATTATAGTCCTAGCATTTTAGTAATGATCAATGTTTTCAATAAATCAATATAATGGGGCCCAACCCGAAGTCAACTCCAGTTGAGAGTGGTGGTTACTTAGGTTACTTTTAGTTACCTGTAGGCCTACTTCTTGATAACCTGAAACGTTTTTTCATCCAGTAGACTATACCACCTACTTAGGCTATACAACCACATACAACCGTTTATTCTGAAGAAAAGAGGTTTCCCTGCCGTTTTAAATTCTGTGGAAGAAAGAAACACATGGACCAGACTGCATCCAACATGCTCTTATTTTCTACACAGGGTAGGCTACACATTAGCCCAGTTCCCAGACATACACAAAAAGCATGAACAACCTTTTAACACACTATTTGTTCTGAAGCACAGATGCATACGTCCCTCATTTAGCAGTTCCATTTGTAATTTCACTGCATAAATGACAGGATAATTTGCTTTTAAGTAAAAGTATTTTCTACAAAAGACTCAATGAACAGTAAATTCACATGGATGATCAATAGAGTTTCATGAGATGGTTTTAATGACAGTGTCATTCAGAGGAGCCGCAGTATGGCTGAGCCCAGAGCGGCTTGTGTCCACAGAGCTGCGCTGGCCACTGCTATGCCACAACTGCAGCTCTGAAGACCTCACAGTCCACACACTGTGCACGAACACGAAGAGTTTCCTCAGGACCGCCTTCCTCAGCAGGATGTACACCCAGGGGTCCAGGATCTGGTTCCATGTGGCCATCCTTACGGCCGTCAGCAGACTGTGGGTCTCCGTCTCCTGTCTGCTCGTAATACTCAGCGTGATGACACAGACCTGGACATCACAGAGCAGTGGAACAATAAGACAAACCCCATTAGTTTTAACTCAGCTATTATTTGTCTTAATGTGCATTCAGTCACTGGTTTTGATTCTCCACCTGTCAGACCTGTCTTTATGATAATGGTATTAATAAAAAATATTTTGAGGAGGCCTGGTTGGTTCTGGTCTATTCATATGATGTCATGTTTATATATATTTTTTTTGTAAATAACATATCAACTGCCTCAACTTCTTTTGTAATGAGGTTTGCATAGGTTCAAGGATAATTATGGACAGTGATGTACAGGGTTTTCAACAATTGTTCCATCAAAAATAATTTAGTCCTATTGTTAATATTGTTTTAAATAAAAATACATGCACAACTTTGATAACACAGCATGCACCAAATAGACATGTGAGTGTATAGAAAACAAGATCATTTTCTCACAGGCTTTTATAACTGTGAGAAAACACTAGTATTACTTTAGTTCCCAGTCAGCTGGGACAGTACAACTGAGAAAAACCTTCACAAATGTCTTCAAATACAGAGAGTACAGTTACATGGTAGTGCTGATCTCACCAGTAGTGGGCCCCAGCACACACAGGACACCAGCATGATGGCGAGCAGTTGGCAGATCATCTCCAGGTGGTAGGATGTGCTCCTGGAGCGGCGTCTGCGCCTCAGTCGGGAATGCAGGAGGGCGCAGCTGGTCAGAGAGTTGCACGTGATGGAGAGAAGCAGAGCCAACAAGCCTAGACAGGAGAAGAGCAGAGGCAGCAGGACGTCCAGCCAGTCCTGGGGCTGCTCCATGTGGAAGAAGCACCAGCTTCTTGAGCTCTGCACACTGTAAGGTCTCCTCAGTAGCACCGGCAGCACTGCCACCAGAGCAGGCAGCAGCCAGCTCAGGCCCAGCAACCTCTTCATGTGGTGAGCTGCCACTGCTGTGGAGTGGAACAGTGGCCGGGTAACTCCAATGCAGCGCTCCACAGCCATAAGGCTTCCCAGGAACAGAGGACTCAGGCCAAAGAACACCATGCAGACCCCAAACACACTGCAGAGGACGCGTTGGGGGTCGAACACATCCCACATCTTCTGGGAGCTGTAAACAAACAGCACCAAGCCCCCAATGATGAGGTGCCCCAGCAGATCAGTGATGACCAAGCTGCTGGCGAACAGCAGGAAGCACGCCCTGGTCTTAGTGTGCACGTGTCTGTAGGACTTCAGCAGAATGAGGAGGGCCAGGCTGTTGGACAGGATCCCCACACTCATAGAAATGACGGAGGCTCTGATAGACAGCTCCGAGGGGCCACATGTGCTGTTGGCTTTCAGATCTGCCCCACAGGCCGTGCTCCCATTGACCAGCATGCTCTAGTCACATGAACAGGCAAGGCAAACAGGGATTTGTTACATCTGCTCAAAACACCACAAGGTCTCAAATTGATATTCTTCAAAACAGCATTAGCTACATGAGAAATTATTGAGTGAAAAAAAAAGTTCCATTGAATTTCCTTACCTCTTTGCGAGTTCTTAAAACCCCATTGTACCACACGCCCAAATCCATTTCCAAGTAGTCAAGTATTCGTAAATAACAATATGCTGTGGGTCCGGGGTTGAATCAGAATAATATTACTTTAATATCCCTTTGAAAGCCTGGATGTGGCACCTCTGTGCTTGCAGCGCCGCAGCCAACTCTAAATAAGAGGAGTAGACGAGCTGCAGTGACACATCCCTCCTCAGTGACTGTCCACTCACATCAAACCAGAAAAAGATGCATTCAGATGATTGAATATCAAGAAATAGAGATACATAGCAAACAAGCCATTTATTTTGTATGTGTATGTATATATAAATATATATATATATATATATATATATATATATATATATATATATAATATATATATATATATATATATATATATATATATATATATATATATATATATATATATATATATATAATGATAAAAAATGATTATAGTAAAAAAATATCAGTCAGTTAATTGCAAATATTCTCAATTTGTTTATCGAAGTACTCTAGTTAAATTGTTATATGAAATACTTGATGATGACTACAGTCGCAGTTTCAAGTATTATTTTACAACAGTCTATGTAAACATAAGGTGGCAGGACTTTTCATGCTATTGCTCAGTGAAAACAGGTTTATTTAAATTGAGTTTACCAGTGTTGGATTTACTAATGTCAGAATATCACCTTGACAAAAAAAACAAAAAAGTGCTATATTAGTCAAATTCATTGCTTTGACAGCTTTGCATCGGTTTCTGTTGTTAATTGTTGATGACAACGACAAAAAAATTATTACAGCATTAAAAGGAAAGTTTTCTGCTGTGGTTCAATCTCTTCAGCAGCGCGTTTGTTCCATTTCATGAAGAACAAACTGGGACTCAGGGCCCTCCTTAAACCAATAAAACCAAATGCTGGATTAGAACAGCTGCATTTTATTTGTATCACCCAACAATCACTCAAAGGTTTAGGTTATATACAATACACCTTATGATATTGTACCTCAGTTTCATTGGCCAAGTCATCAATGCAAATATTCACATTGTTCTGTGGCCAGTAGTTACTTACAGTAGAATTGGAGATAGTTTCAAATCCTATATTCCTGCGGCTGTCAAGTACCGGTAAATGTTGCACCATAAACGCCCTTATAGCGGCAGAAAGGGAATCCTACTTGTGTGCTTCCTACACCGTTGGAAAAGACTTCATCCAAGAGAAAGATACATTCCTCTTTATATCTAGCATTGCATGGGATTAAGGGGTTACAGTTATGTGGCTCATGTTTATTATTTCACCAACATTGTACAATGTAGGACAAAAACATAGTAATTTAATAGTCGGAACATAGACACCACAAACTGAACACCTTTTCTGAAACTACAACTACACATATTTCTCACATTGGTTTGTAATTCTTTCTTAACACCTCCATCTCTTGGTTAATGGTCACTTACAGTAGTTCTATCTAAAAGCAGGTGACATTACAGCTGCAGGTGTGGTGTCAGAGCTGCTGTGTACAATGACATAGACAATGGCTCTGAGCTCAGGCATGGAGCACAATCACATTGGGAAGATCACCTATAATACAGGCTCTTTTGCTGACACTTCCTCCATAATCACTACCAGACCAAGACTTAGGGCTGCACATGTTATTTCAGTTTTCTCTAGCAGTCAAAGCCACAGTGACCAAAATGCTTATATAAAATAGATAAAGGGGCTGAACTTAGCAGTGGTAAGTCACAAAACAGTCTATGTCAAAACTGTTATTAACTGTTAAATCATATCAACATGTTACAACATATTAAGTTGATGTCGAGTCATTGCATGTTCAACCAAGGGTTGTTTCTTATGCCTAAAAGTGAATACATTGAATGACTTGTTTGTTTATTTGGTCAGGACAGTGCATGTTAATGAACATGAAACCTGATTTCCATTCATTGTCCCGCATCACGCACCCCTATTTTGGTGAAACAAATCATGCTACCTTATTGATATTGTTTGTAGGCAATAATTTGTGAAAAATAGAATATGACTGCATTTATGACCTTGTACTTTAACCACATGACATGAGATAGCCTAATGCAACGATGGCGTTTTCTTTTCTTTTTTTATAGAGATTTTCTGGCCTGAAGGCTTTACTGGACAGGGCATCTGAAACGTGAAATGGGGAGAGAGGGTAGAGACATTCAACAAAAGGTGGCCTTGACCTTTAGCCGAATATCTCTAGCAAGCAAAGCCAAGTGGAACAACTATACATGTGCAACACCTTAAACCACTGCACCACCAGCAAACATGAGGTTGGCATCAACTTTTCAAACAGATCATTTTAAAGTTGTGCATGAATCAGGGACAGGGTGTCAAAAGGAGAACGTGAGTGAATTACTGTCTGTGACAACCAGGCCACTGGCCACAAAACACATTTTTAATACTCTGAATAGGCTTGAACTCAGGGGGCATTTTAGCATTCATTCAATTATGTGCAAGCCTAATTTAGGGCTAAATCGCTACATGACAAAAATGTGACCAAATCCTGATACAAGTGTCCAGTAGGTGGTAGCAAAGAGTCACTGCTTCCCAAACATTTCAAGCGAGGACGGTCAACATAACCACGCAATCCACTGTGGACCCCCATGCTGAAACGAAATTGACAGCGGAAATAATTGTCAGTGGCAAAACATGTTTATTATTGTAGAGATAAGATTATTTGAATGGTTAATTGGACCGCAACTTTTTCTACAATTGTGTTATTGGACATCATTTCACAAAAATACATTATTTTCAATTAAATACAGTATCATAGTTTTAAATGAGCTTGAAATCGTCTCGTTAATCCCCATCTTTTTACAGAATAAATGCAATACTCAAGACCAGCATCAGTTAAATCGCCACACACCATTTCAATGACTAGATATTTTATTGAACTCGTAGGCCTGTTCACACACCTTAACGCTCCTCCGGGGCTTTAACACCAAGCAGTGGTTGTTATTGTTCACTATGTGTTGTGACAAAAGGTTTTGTGGCGGAGCTGTGACGCTGATCCTCGGTGTTACTACAAAGTATGCTGAGATATTCAGCTTTTAAGCAGGCTTATAGCATCTACAAGAAAAAAAAGAACAACTAAGAGTTCATAGAAAATTCTTTATTCATGGAAATATAGCGAGTTAAATGCAGCAAATAACATCTCCAGACATTTTAATTCCACTTTCTTTGGCAATTACATTATTACAAAGCATTACACACTGCTCTATAAACCAAGTAATTAAATTAAAGATTTAATGTTACCAACATAAAAAGTGCCACACACATTTCGTTTTTGCGCGTCACCATAAGAAATAGACCATGGCCGACTACGGCAATATGCATCAATCCCAAGAGAATTCATCTTGCGTGTGTAAAATGTTTGATTGTCCCTGCCTTTGGATTCCAAGGTCGACGATAATAATAACGTGCTCCAGATAACAGCTGTGAGGCTACCCCGTCTGTCTTTTGAAGCCCCTCATCCCAACCTTTCTACCTGAAGAGGAGGTAATTGGTTTGCAGAGTGCACGTCTGCGGATCACAGGAGCAGCCGGTGCACTGAGCATGACACCTCGGCTCTGCGTGAGAGCGTCCCCACATTAAGATTCCACCCGTGTACGCTCTTCTGCTGAAATCACAACTGAACACACAAAAGGACAGCAGCCTGTTAGTTTTTCTGGCCACAAAAGAGAGACAATCATCTTTCCCCTTTCTATCTGTTTACTGTGGTTTTGTCAAATACAGGAGCTATCCTAAATTGTAATTATCTTTCCAACATGGAAGTCTCTGCAAGCTTGTTGCTAAAATTTGGATAATTACTTATCATGGTTTAAAGGGGACATATTATGCTAAATTAACTTTAATTAATGATCTTTTAACCTTGTTACAACAGTGTTTCCTCATCATTAGTTTACTCAAAGTTGTATTCTGATTGATTCCTGCATGTTTGAGTAATCTTGTAACTGAGTCTCGAGTGCAACTGTTTTTACCTGCATCCTATCCCTGCCCACTTCCGCTTTCTTGGTTAAGATTATTCAAAAGTTAAGACGACAGGGTTCTAAAAGACACTGCTCAAAAATGAAAGCATGTAAATGACATGTAAATCTACTGCTTGTTTTACAGTGAAATGTCACATTGAAGAGGCGGAGCTTGTCAGTTCTGCAATTTAGAACAGGAAGTCAATGGGCCAATTTCGAGCCCTGTTAGATCAATATTGCAGTTTACAATGAACAGAATGTAAAATGATCTACTTATGTTATGAAAAAAGGCATAATATGTCTTGTTTAAAGTATTGACCACAGATGATTTGATGGCCACTGTGGTCAACGATCACACAATGTAAGAAATATTTTGTGGAAAATGGACCAGCTCTTATTATTATGGGGAAATCCATTGGTCCATAATAATGACAGTTAAAAAATTGTTGATCCTAGATGTGTTTTTTTTATTTTTATGTGAACAGTCGTCCCGATTAGTTTCAAACAGAGAAACTGAAGGTGTATTTCTGTTGCATGTGTAAAACAGAAATATCCTCATTGCAGCTCAAAGGCTTACACAGCAGAAAATACGCACTAAATTATGAAAACCCACAGATAACCAAACTCTGTCTTCTCAGCCATTTATACTAGTAAACCTTCATTGCTGTTATATGACTTCATCCCATTGCTTTTCCACAACAGTGTTGTTGCTCTGTGCAGTGGTCTTGGTCTGCCAGGCTGCCTGAGCACTGGGCGAACAGCCATAACAGCTGCTTGTTCAGTGGCTTCCCCCTCAGAGTGGCTGAGTGGGCCCAAAGTGTCCGCATTCATATTTAACACCATCCTCACACTAAAGAAACCTCAGGATCCAGCAGGAACAGCAGTGGACGAACTGTCCCGGACAGCAGAGGGCACCCACTCCGGCTGGTGGAAGTCTATGTTCAGGATTTTGGCCCAGTTTGAAAAGACCATCTTCTCAGTGATGAAGTGATGGCTCCACTTCCTGCTCCTCTCATGAGACAGATACATGGAGCACTCCTCAGGCCCTGAGGGCTCATAGTAATGATATGGTACGGAGTGATGCAAGGACGATCTGCAGAGGACAGAGAGAGAGAGGAATAAAACAAACTGTGCCGAGTGCAATGGAGAGGAGGCGTGGAGACTGAACAAAGACAAACAGAAAGATCAGAAGAACTCAGCACTCTGTGTTTATTATTCTTCACAACCATTCTTAAACCCATTGGCTGCACACAAAAGCCTCTCCAGCTCGCCCAGCCGAACAGCAGGCTCTTATTCATTTTATCAGGACAGTCAATCATTGACCAGTATCTATTCATTTTTTCAACTTTCACTTTTTACAATTATCACTATCTTACTTCCTCGGACTGTGCTGAGGTAATTGTGCATGAAACAACTACACTTTTTCTTCTTTGACATTCAAAGCATCATTTAAGATGCACAAGACTTTTATGTTGAAACACAAATGTGCTGTCAGCACACACAGAATCTCAGACTACAGCGACGATAACAACGGTTGGCCCTCTACAACCAAATCCGAAGTGACAAAGAGAACATTTTAGATTCTCAAAGTTTCACAATGTCAGGTAAGATTGAGTAAAGTGCCTCTCAAACTTTTAATTTTTAATTCTTCTTCCTTTGCATATCTCCTCCCCTCTTCTCCCTCTCCTCTTCCTCTGCACCTCTGCTCTTCTCGCTCTCCTCAGATGCATGACTGCAGTGAGAACGCAGAGTCCAGTCCAGTACAGTGACCAAAGTCGTGACTCATCCTAAACCCAAGGCAAACATGTGTGAGCTCGTTGGACACAGAGAGACAGACTGCCCCACTCCTCTGCTGCTCTCTCGTAGAGATTAACCCCCGTACTGGCATTTCCCCAAACTTCTCGCGCCCACTTTGGCACGGCACTGCGCCCCACACTTTGAGAAGCTCTGGTTGAGACTTTAAGACTGCGTACTTCATAATCTAGTTTTGATAATAATCCAAACACAAAGAACAACAACCCAAAACATTGCAAGTAAAATGCTGTTACTTACATATTGAAACAAATCAATTTAACATAGCTCAATTTAGAGTCTTAATTTTTATGTGTAAAATGAAATCATAAACTCACGTGGTACAGTACACAGTGTTGGGAAGTAACTGAATATATGTACCGAAAATACGTATTTAGAATACTAATTTAGAATAACTGTATTCAGGCACAGTTACTGAAGTTTGTGATAAAAGTTATTTTATCTGATAAATAAATGCATAAAAGCCAAAAGCTGTTTTAATCTTATGTTGTGTTTCCCTCCTTGAACCGACACCTTATCGTGGTGGAGGGGTTTGAGCGCCCGAATGATCCCAGGAGCTATGTTGTCCCTTCAAGCCCCTGGTAGGGTCTCCCAAGGCAAACAGGTCCTGAGTGACGGGTCAGACAAAGATCGGTTCACAAGCCCCCTATGAATAGAATTAAATCAAGGCCAGTTACGTCGCCCGGATTGGCGTTACCGGGGCCCCATCCCGGAGCCAGGCCTGGGGTGGGTGCTCGACGGCGAGTGCCTGGTGGCCGGGCTCCCGGCTGGGTGCAGCCCGAACGAGTGACGTGGGGCCGTCCGCCCGTGGACCCACCACCTGCAGGAGGATCCGTCAGGGGCTGGTGCAGAGAGATCTGGAGATCGTCCTGGTCGTGGAACACTGGACCAGCTCTATACTCTCCATAGGGTGCTCGAGGGTTCATGGGAGTTTGCCCAGCCAGTGCACATGTGCTTTGTGGATCTGGAGAAGGCTTTCGACCGTGTCCCACGGGGTGCCCTTTGGGGGGTGCTGCGGGAGTATGGGGCATTGCCGGCAGTAAGTCAAATCTGTTCCCAGTGCGTGTGGGACTCCGCCAGGGCTGCCCTTTGTCACCGGTTCTGTTCATTGTTTTTATGTACAGAATTTCTAGGCGTAGTCAGGGGTCGGAGGGTGTCCGGTTTGGGGAGACACAGGATCTCATCTTGCTGTTTGCAGATCATGTTGTCTGATGGCTCCAGCAAACCTGGACCTGTAACATGCACTGGGACGGTTTGCAGCCGAGTGTGAAGCAGCTGGTATGAGAATCAGCACCTCCAAATCCAAGGATGGTTCTCAAGGAAAAAGGTAGCTTGTCTCTCGGGTGGGTGGGGAGTCCTTGCCCAAGAGGAGGAGTTCAAGTATCTCGGGGGCATATTCTCAGGAGTGAGGGAGTGAGTGAAGCGTGAGATTGACAGGCGGTCATTGCAGCGTCTGCAGTGATGCGGTCGCTGCATCGGACTGTTGTTGGTGCGAAGAAGGAGCTGAGTCGAAAGACAAAGCTCTCGATTTACCGGTCAATCTACGTTCCTCCCCTCACCTATGGTCATGAGCTTTGGGTAGTGACCGAAAGGACAAGATCGCGGATACAAGAGGTCGAAATGAGTTTCCTCCGCAGGGTGGCTGGGCGCTCCCTTAGAGATAAGGTGAGGAGCTCAGTCACACGGGAGGAGCTCGGAGTGGAGCCGCTGCTCCTCCACGTCGAGAGGAGCCAGCTGAGGTGGCTCGGGCATCTGTTCCGGATGCCAATGTTTTTGAGAAAATTATTTAATGCGACTCAAGGTGAAAGTATTCAGAATACAGAACTCTGAGTAGACCAAGTCACGCAATACGGAATACGTTACACGGAATACATTTTATTGTAAGTCTTGGGTATTCTGTAACTAAATACATTTTTGAAGTATTCTTCTCATCACTGACAATACAGTAGATTGCATCACTTACTTGCAGTAGTCTGGTGGCACCATGCCAAACACACTGATCCTGTCACACAACTCCAGGGCTGTGGCCATGGTGAACCAGCCGGTGCTCAGCCACAAGTTGGATTTCTTCCTGAAAGACATCACACAAATTTGAATACCTTTTTAATAGATTCACATGTGTGCAGCAGTGTAAATATGAGGGAAAGGGACTAGATGAAAAGCCTGAAGCAGATGGGCCTAATCTTTCAATGTGACCTGATGATTTGTCTTTATTCATGAGAGCGAGATAAAAGTGTGACATTTACACACGAGCCCGTACATGAGACACTGGAGTCTTATTACAATGTGGGTTGTCTTCATATGCAAATCAGCCTTTCTTTATTAGGAAGACCCTTTGTCAACAATCATTTTCAATCTTTGCTTTTTATATGGGGTGTTCAATGATCTCAATCATTTTCTGCTCTAATTCAGTTACCTGTCTATCCCAGTCTCTTTCTTGAATAGCTCATCAAACTTCAGCATCTGGATTGGAGAGATCATGTAGATTTTGAGTGTGGGCATCACATGCTTCAGCAGACGCAGGCTGTTGTAAACATGACCCTTCCCGTCTCTTCTCATGAGGTGACTTGGACCCCAGAAAATAAAGACTGTATCCTGACTGGAGTTGAGCAGATGCTGCCTGTTTCTTAGCACCCTCTGGAGGCTGGAGTGAGCTATCACACGTACAGTGGTGCGCCGGCCGACATCTCTTTGGAAGCCAAGACTGGGAGCGTCATTCATACGGATTACACATTGTGATTGGTCTATTTCTTCACCCATATTTTTGCCGACTAGTTGTCCCGAGCTGGTGACAAGGGCACACGTTTTGCAGTGCATCTTCAAGGGCTGTGGAAGTGAAAGACACAATAAATCAAAAAGTTAATTCTGCAAGAAGCAATTACTTGCGATTAAGACAATTAATCACGAAAACAATTCCTGACATTCATGCATGAATAGTGTAACCTCTTTATATGGGACGTCTTGTCCAAGTGTACTCGTCTGCATTCAAACACACAAAACAGAACAAAAAAATCTATGGTTTGTGGAATCAGAGAATGTTAATGCCATCTCACCACAAATGACTTCAAATAATTTCAGTTCCTCAACTTGCAGCTGTGTCTGTTCTGAATCACTTGACAGCAGCATTCTTTAAGTGAATTGTTCCTGACCTTAATAGAGTTCAACATTGGCATTCAGAACTGCACTCGGAGCTTCACACTCCATCAGGTTCTTAGTTGTGCGGATGTCAGCACATGCAGGTGATGTTACCAGTGCAAAAACCTGCCCTGCTGCTCCTAACACTATATTTAAACGACTCAGCCAACTCCTCAGCCATACGGTATAGTGGGAGAATTATGTCTATGTTTTGTCTGCAGCATCAAATTGTTTCCTCAAGTCTTCGCCGGCTTTGATCCAGTCGTAGATACAGTATGCAACAGAATAACATTTCTCCGGCAAGAGCCTGCAACTGCCGAGATCTGAATAGTAATCTACATAGAAGTCACTCGTTTTTTTGTCCTAGACTGAGACAACTTTTTCCAAGGCCTTCGCACAATTGTCCAAAGACAACTTCAAAACGCAACTTGAGTTTCCATGCTAAAATCCATCAAACTATTTCAATGCTGGGGAAAAAAAATCAAATAAAGTAACACTAATTGACCCTCAAACTAGTATCTAGTAAGTGTCAATACAATAACATGAAAGTGAACATAAATTGGACATAATTTGACCTTTTCTGAATAGGTTTGCACGGTTTTGATCTCTATCTAGTATAAGGCCAAATGTTACTATTAATTAATTACATGAATTAATTCATTAATTCATTAATAATCAATGTTGAAAATGACTTTCTATTGCGACAGACCTTCCACCAGACAAATTCCACAGTGCACTTTTAGGTTGAGTACATTAAACAAACAAATGAGTCCAGAGTTAATAAGCCCAAGTACCATTCAACTCCCACTCTCTTATCTCTTTTCAACTTTGGTCAATAATGCATGACCTTTGAACCGACACATTTTCTAAGACTATTAAACCAGAAAGAATCAGTGCTTAATAAGGTCAGGGCACTTTGATGTTTATGTTCATTCGATTTCAAAGTGCATTAAAAAGAGCAGACGAAACAGTTGCTTTTCCCAATTGCAGCGTTCCCAGTCGATTACCACCCACAGGCCGATCCTCATCATTGCAATCCTGTTTATACACCTCTCGAGGGAGAAGACGGATCATAATTGCTTTCAGAGCCAACCCCATCATTCAGGACTGCACCAGACATTCTCCAGCCTGCAATACATTCTGTGAATGAGATTGATCAACTTTATGGAGGGTTTTTTGAGGTCACAGCCATTGGAGAGTCATGAGGAACAAATGTTTGTATCAAGTTAGGCAATATGGTTTTCTAAAATCAATAGTGATCTCTTTGTAGTAAAAGCAACAAGTCGTGATTCAGTCCTTTTCTCTCGAATGTGCAAAATGTGACTTGGTTGAGGTTCACAGATCAGACAAAACATAAATGGACTATAAAATGAACCCCAAAGTGCTGAAATATCTTTATTTGGGAGATTAAACATTCCTGTGTCTTTTTGAGCAAATTTCAACAGTTTAATTATAAACAACACACATGAATATTTCCAAAACCACAATTCCAATATGATAAAAATGTATATTGTAATCTGGAACAAAGAAATTTGTGACATTGTAGTTTTGGAATATTGTTCAGCCCTAATTGTACATTTTAAAAATGAGTATACCAGGTTGGCCTCTTGAGATTTTCACTATGTAACCTTTCAGTTGAAGGGTCTGTACCAGCTTGTCTCCGGTGATGTTATTGCTTTGTCTGGAATGAAATGTATAGTACATAGCTTAAATTTATTCCAGTATTGGTGCTCAAAAATTCTATTTAATTCAATTCAATTTATTTTTGTTACGCCCAAAATCACAACAGTAGTTGCCTCGAGGGGCTACAGTGGAAAACAAAATAAACAATGGTCATAGGGACTTGGTAATGTCCCAGCGTCCTGTGTCCTTAGACAGATGTCCCAAGCTCCCCTGTCCTTAGATCCTCCTTCTTGGCCAGGAAAAACTACCGAACCTCTTTGGGAAAAAGTAGAAACCTCCAGGAGTTCCACAGTGAAGGAGAGATCCGACTCCCTCGGACGGACAGGCGGACGCGCCTCAATTTGCAGATACACGGTTGAGCAAGACCCACTCAGGAGGAGAACCAATATAAAAAAAATTACATTCTTACTGCAAGCAATCTTGACTCTCCACAAATCTGACCTTTCTTTTACATCTAGTGTTTTTATTGTTCTGAATCGCATTGCTAAATAAGCAGAAAGCGCCATGAAGGAATGATGACTCAGTCAGGTCAGAGCTCCCGGTTCATACGTATGTATGTGTATAATTATATGTGTGTATATGTTCATATATATGTATGTCTGTGAACATACAGGTGAACCCGTCACTTCTTGGAGATTTATTGTTGTTTAGTCTTGCACTTTTAATTTCAGTATCAGTTATTTCAGATTCTAATTTTCAATTCAAACGATCTTTGTATTTGGTCTTGTTTAGTTAAAATTATATTATTCTGGCTGTCTTGTATTTTAAAAATTGTTTTCTCTGCCTGTTGTTTTCCAAGCTTATAACAATTTAGAGAATTTTGAAACACTTTTATAATATCCTTGTTTGGTGAAGCGCATTTAAAAAAAATATTACTTGTGAGGCCAGATCATTCATTTTACCTCTTGTCTTTTTAATTTCTTATCTTTTTAATTTCCTGTAGCATTTGAGGGTTCTTGTTTTCTGCATGTTTTGCTTCAAAAAGGAAAAAGTTTACAGCTCACTGACTTTCTTAATAAACAACTCATTTGATGTTTTCCTGTCAGTTCTAGACCTTATCACAGCACTGAGACTGCTCTTATTAAAGCCTCAGTCTTAGTCCTGACACTGTTCTGTCTCAATTATGCAGACGAGTTTCAGATCTATGTCTCACTGAAAGCAGTCACTGCATCCAACAGATCAGCGTGTGGATGCAAAACAACTTTTTCCAGCTGAACTGAAGACAAGATTGAAGTCATCGTCTTTGGCCCACAACAACAAAGAGAAAGTGTTAGCAGTCACCTCCAGTCTCTCGCTCTGAAAGCAACAAATCTGGGTGTAATAATAGACTCAAACTTGAACTTTAACAGCCACATCAAATCAATAACTTCAGCAACTTTTAACCATCTAAAACATTGCTTACTACTACAACTGCATTGACAAAATCAAAAGTATATTGTCTAAACCCGACTTGGAGAGACTTATCCATGCATTTGTTTATAGTACGGTAGGTTAGACAACTGTAACAGCCAGCGCACAACAGCCGCTGGCTGTAAAACAGCTGAAGTACAACCAGGACACTGGACTAATGCTCTGGAACGGCCTTCCTCCTGAACTGCGGTCTATAACTGAACTGTCATTTTTCAGGTCTCATTTTAAGACACATCTCTTTAGGCAGGCATTTGACACATAGTTCTTGAACGTATATCATCTTAACTGATGTTTTAATTGTTGATTGCACCCCTTGGCTGCTGGAATGTGCTTTACAAATGAACTTTGATTGATTGATTGATTGATAAACATGGAGAATCACCGTTTCAGTTTAGTCTTCCTGAAGATGTGAGACAGGCTTCAACTCAATGTTCTAATATATAATATAATGATTATTTATGTTTCTCAGATTGTGCTCTATATATAAGCTTGCCTTGCCCTTTCTCTATGGAGATAGTTCAATTTAATGCAATACTTTGGAACAATCCAAGCAAAGCAATAAGATCTCCATGGAGAAAAGCAACTAGCAGAGCATCAACCATTTACTTTCAAATTTTCAAGAGAGATCATAATTTATTTACAATCCAATCCAATTTTATTCGACCAAAGTGCTTAAAACACAAATGCACATAGGACAATGTAAAACAGAGAAAAGTATGTTTTAAAGAAGACTTATAAACAGGTCTAAGCCCAGCAAAAGAAAAAGATCAGCCTCCCCTTGTTTTTCTCTTTGTTTTTGGGACAACAAGTAAAGTAAGACAAAGAGTAAGGAACAAGCAGTGGGTTGTAAAATGTCTGTGGTAGCAGTAATGACGCTCGCCTGAAGTAGGTTTACAGATCAGGTGAGGGAAGAAGAAGGAGGCTGGTGTTTGATTTCAGACTTATACATTATTTACAGGGAATTGATATAACATTAGCATTTGAACGGGTATTATTACTTCAGGCGGTAATGGTTTCTGTGTGGGACTATATAATAAAATAACATAACCTAGATTACATAAAATTATGCTAATAGAATCTCCATTTCTGAATCCAACCCAGAGACACAACTCAAGCATACTGTGTGTCACAATAACGCATTGTGAAGTATGATTGTAATGCTAGAAAAAAATATCCCGATAAGCAATACTATTGAAACTTCTTTATACCACTGACACAATAACTCAAAAGAAGGAATAAATGGCACAATTAAACACGTGGTACGGAGTAATTTAGTTATTTCTAGTATCTCTAATTTGTGACATATGTTAATTATTTCACAAACTACAGTGCAAATGTTATCATAGAGGCCTAATATTACAAACAAATAAGAAGAAAATCCCTTATAGTCCATTGAAAAGGTACACTCGACATTTTTTGAGCCTGAAAAAATATTGTTCTTTCTCTCCTATATTGAGTGATGAGCCGATAGAGTATTATGACAGGTCTAACATCACCAGTGTGTTTGCCAAATCTCACATTTAAGACAAGGAAGATAAATGAATGAACTTCAGACAATGGGGAGTAAAGACCAGTCGAGAAATTAGCGGTCTCATGATGACAAAAATATGTATCACAATTAGTACTAGCAGACCACACAACCTGAAGATGCACTTGAAAGATATTTGGTGGAGCACTATTTGCACAACTCTCTAATCCACTATTTCCCCAAAAGCAAGAGCAAGACTCAAACAGACACAGAACGAGTGAGAGCGGGAGAGGGAGGGAAAGGAAGAGAGAGAGAGAGAGAGAGAGAGAGAGAGAGAGAGAGAGAGAGAGAGAGAGAGAGAGAGAGAGGAGAAGAGGAAGGAGGAGAGAGAGAGAGAGAGAAAGAGAGAGAGAGAGAGAAAGAGAGAGAAAGAGAGAGAGAGAGGGAGAGGAGAGAGAGGAAGAGAGAGAGAGAGAGAGAGAGAGAGAGAGAGAGAGAGAGAGAGAAGAGAGAGAGAGAGAAAGAGAGAGAGAGAGAAAGAGAGAGAGAGAGGAGAGGGAGAGAGAGAGGAGGAGAAGAGAGAGAGAGAGAGAGGAGAGGAAGAGAGAGGGAGGGAAAGGAAGAGAGAGAGAGAGAGAGAGAGAGAGAAGAGAGAGAGAGAGAAGAGGAAAGAGACGAGAGAGAGAGAGAGAGAGAGAGAGAGAGAGAGAGAGAGAGAGAGAGAGAGTGCCATGGAATGAACAGTGAGGGACAGCATTATTTACACATTACACAATGCAAAAGTAGAAAGCAGTTTGAGTAATGAATGTCTATTTCACACCTATTTTGAGAGCTTGCTGCCTTTGTTTAGACAATTAAAAAATACAGCCACAGTTTTTGTTGGTTTAATTTTTATATTTTATAGTGTGCAATTTTGTTATTATTATTATTATTATATAATAATAATAATAATAAATATAGCCGCAAGCGGCAATGATCGGCCTTTGCCACGTAGCCGCCACGCCACCGCCCGCAACTACTGCCGAATCGTGGCGCTATCGCACTTTCTCCCCTTTGCTTTACAAATAGGGGCATTATTGTGTACTGAAAGTCTCAATATTTTGTGAAAAGTTTGCGGCTGCGCCGTACAAAGACCATATTTTTTTAAAGAAGAGGTTAAATAACGTTTGATGGCCCACTCCTTTTGTGGTCACCAGTCAAAAGGGAATCTTTTTGAAATTCTTGGCAAAATGTGTGGCAAAACACAAAAACCAGAACACTTACGCACTTACGCAGCCGTGCTTTGCCCGGCCTTGCGGAACTAATAGGCCTCTCGCCAGCTTGTGGCGCTCGGGCCTAATAATAATAATAATAATAATAATAATAATAATAATAATAATAATAATAATACATTTTCATCATATTGAATTTTAGTATCCTTGACAATACATTTAGTCTTATATTGTGCTTTTGCATGACACTTTAGTTTCCTGTATTATGTATTAATTCCATCATTTAAGGTGGTAAACTACTATAACAAAAGCTGACTCAACAAGGCAGCAAATCTGCGCCATCAGCCCTTCAATCAGCCACTAATCACTCACTCACATTTATATATAAGCATGTTGGCTGAAGTGTCTTACCAAAGGACACAGCGATTGGTTTGTGGATGACACTGAGCCACTGTGCTGTGTGGAGGTGTTATGAAAGTTTGTAAAAACAGCTCTGAGGGATAGATTGACACAAAGCAGGATGAAATGGTTGCATGCTCAATCCCTCAGACGGCACGTCTTGGTGGACATCCAAGCGAAACTCTGAGTAATACAACACTCAGCATTTCCCTTCCAGTAAATTATCTGCACAGATTTTAATATTGATGTGGCATAAACCATCATAAACCACAAGCATAAAGACAATACTGCTAGATTAGAATGTCATTTTTGATTTGATCTATATCAGATTTGGTTCTTCAAGCAAAATGAGACATGTTACGGAAGCTAAACAGTTTTTTTCTAATAGCACCATAGTATTCTGAATCATCCTCTACACTCAGCTTCAGTGCACATCTTCCCACACTATGCTGTCCGGATGATCTATCTAATCGTATGAGCAGTCTGTAATGCAGCGCTCCTGTTAAGTGATGGGCTTTCACACCAGAGAAAAGGCAGCATACAGTAATGTGCAGGAGTTCTGGAACACATGAAAGAGAGAGACTAGTAACACAAAGAACTGACACCTGCTTTTATCTTGTAATGCTCCAGACTAATCGAGGTCATGAGGGGCTAAATACTGCACTCTTTCATCTCTTTTGTTGAGGGACAGAATCATACAGAAATCTACAAAAAAGACAGACAAATAATTAGCTTCTGCCTTTTCACAGCGGTAGAGACCTTGGTAGAAACGTCGGGAGAAACCTATCTCATTTCAAGTGCTTTGTGGCTAAATATTTCATAGCAGCAGCAGCATTAAATATAAATAGAGAAGTGGAGAAAAGAAGATCCAAAGAGGACACTTGCTCCAAGAGACGATCTGTGTGTTATAATCTAAATTTAAATGTACAAATTTGCCTCTTGCTGTCAGAAATAGACCACTAGACAGTTCCTGTTACCATATTCAGTGAGATATGCACTTCTCTGAACTTGGCCCATGAAGCAGCAAAGAACATAATTTAGCATACAAATCAAACAGACATACAAAATATTTTTGCCAGTTTTTCATTTACTGGGGCAATGCCTGAAGCGTCTGATTATTTGCATGCCTCTCTCTTTACATTCATGGAGGGAGAATATGGAACTGGCAGTTTGTTGTGTTCATGTATTGGATGTATATATTAGATATGCAGTAATTGGCTATCTTTCACTGTAGATTTATGTTAAAGGTTTGTCGTGGCAGTTGATGTGGTTGATTGGTTATGTAACTAAACAGGAGTCTCGCATTTTCCCAAATTGGATTGCTTCTCTCAGATCAAACTAAAATCTGTCCAAACGGTGACTGCCAAATTGACATTATACTATAGTTTTCCTAACTCTATTTTTATCTTTTTTTTTGTTGCATTCACTTCCATATCAACCACAACACACAATACAATGGGCTGAAGCTGAAACTTATTGACTCTTTCGACAAAGCTGGAAAACAAAATAATCTGTCATGAAAATTGGAGGTGTAAAATATCCAACCGTGTAGCGTTTGCGTGTTTTTAGAGATTTGAGATCAGACAATTGTGCTCAGGTTTGAACGACAAAAAACGAACGTTATTATGATTGTGTACAAGCATGTACAATGTCCATAGAGATTTAGCTAAAAGTAAACAAAAGAGCAGTGGAAAAAACATTTAACCCACAGTAGTGTCAGAATACTTTTGAATAAACCTTCTAGTATTTAGCATCTTAAAATCTCAACCAGTTTAACACCAGACACAGTGAAAAGTCTATGAATAGGCCTGTCACAATAACACATTTTGAAGTACAATATGTTGCAACAGAAAAATATCACAGAAACGATGATATTGAAAGTACCACTGACGCAATAACTAGGGATGGGCGATACCAGGGATTTTTCTTTCGGATCAGATCAGATCAGAATATAATGGAAAGTAGTGCAATATCGATCTAATACTGTTAATATGTGTGCAGAAAACCTAAAATACAAACATATTAACATTTGATTAAGAAACTGCATTTTTTATGATACATTATAAAAATCAAATTTTTTGCAGGAGTATTGCTACTTTTTGAAACCTCTCAGTATTGATGTATTGATATTTGGTATTGATCTGTCCATCACTTGCAATAACTCTAAAGGTTACCCTTTTTCCAAGTGAAGCATGTTGTAAAAAATGTGGCCAGGAATCTAAGATCTAAGATGTTAATTATTCAACAAACTACAGTCCAAATGTTATATAGGCCTACAAAAAAATATAAAAACATGAAAAATAAAATAAAGAATCCCTAATCCAAAGAAAAAATTAAACCCGGTCATTTTTGGGCTTGAAAAAATATTCTTCTTAATATCAATATTGAAGGATTAGTCGATATATTAAGTATTATGACAGGCCTGTCTATGAGGTATGATGACACAATCCCACACTCTATTCATGGTATTCGTCTTCCTGTCTATAGACGACATTTCAAGTACTAGTACTAGTCACCATTGAAAACATTACCTTTCGATCCATGACGGCTGTGTATCCCTGCAGCACTGTTACTGTGGGCGTCTCTGTGAGTTTGTCCTGCCTTTTCGCCACCGCACCAGGGGCCGGGGGTGAACCGTGAGCAGATGAAGGTGGCATGGGGGCACTGTCACTGTAGATACCTTTGTAGACCAACATCAAACTGGTCACCATGGTAACGACCAGGATGCCACTCACTCCCTGACACTGCAGAGTAGGAGACATAAGATTTAAAATTTTTTACAGAATAAAAGAAAATGTGCAATCCAGGTAATATGGATTGAAAGTCAGAGGCTGCTGTAGTTTTTATTATGATTTCATGATTTCATTTTGTATGATTATTATCTTTAAAGCAGAAACCCATCGCCTAATCACAGCTGCGCTTCCTCGTGCTCGACTGCATAGGAAATGTCAGCTGTGCCACTCAAACACAAATAGTACAAAAATAGCATTTGGTTAATTCATTCAAACGTAATGGAAATGAAAAGGACTCTCTCCGGATTAACCAAAGAGAAAAGAAAAAAACATCACGAATTTCACAATGAGGTCACAAAACGACGCATTCCCAAAGCGCTCAGCGGATGATTAATAGGCTACTACAGCGACATAATTAGGTTACATTACCACTTTTATCCGCATCTCTGTTCCTCTTGGTTTTCAAACGCAGCTGGAGGCTTCATGGCACAAGGGTCTTCGCTGATTGAGTGGGTTTGGACACAGTGAATGGTTTGGACGCAGGTCTATAAAGCGGCAGCATCATTGGGACGAGATGAGACGAGGAGCGCGCGGCGATGAGCGTCTTTTTCCACGGATCGACGCTGCTCTGCTCCGCTCCTACAGGGACGCGCGCGCTCCTCATGGTCCTAAACAACCCCGCCCACACAGCACCGAGGTTCAGCAAGGGTTCAGCACAATTTGAAATTAGACACGTGCAGGCTTTCATTGGTTATTGTGATCACGTTTATTTGTGGGTAATTTACAGAGATTTATGGTAATTTATTGGTTAAGTAGCTCGGAGGTGTAGAAACAGTCAATCGTAGAAACAAATTCAACTCCAAACCCAAAACCTGGAAAACGCATGTTAATATCATGATTTAATTAATATTTACTCTTAACATCAGTTTACAAATAACATAGAAAACATCAATTTAGGCATTTTAAAAGTTACATAAATTTTTTTCTGTTTATATGTGGCTTAAAAGCGCTTGCTTAAAATCTGTTTAGAATAGATGCACACGCAGCCTGGTACTTGCCCTAACATTCTGTCACATTCATTGAAATGGGATAGCAAATTTAAAAAGTGCCATAGTTTCGTTTGTAGACAGCGCAGTCATATGGTTGTCAAATTTGCCGCTGAGTAATAACTTTCGATATATAAGGTTTCTAGTTTCTAAAGTTCACTTATAGGATTTGTGGCGCTTGGTAAAACAAAACATAAATGTCATAGTCAAACTGTGGTGGTCTGCCATTATTGGTGGTGCATTATTGTCCAGAATAACGTTAGAATTTAGTGTTTATTACGATGTTGTTAGCATATAGCCTAATTTCGGTGCAAATTGCAAATGGTAACAAGCTACACAAAACACTTCTAACAAGGCTTTGGTTTTACTCAGGTGTGGTCGAGTTGTCGTCATACACCAAAATTGCCCTGTTTAGTCATAGTTTGTGATGTTTGGAGGCTAAAGCTAATGGTCCCATTGAAAATGCATGGACAAAAAAAAGACAGACTTTGGACCAAATGGGACTGTTATTTTAATTTAACTGTGCCTTGATTTTGTTTGTTTTCACGTTAAGTTTATGTCAATGTATTATTATTTTGATTAACACTCTCTGGCCGTTTTGTGTTCTGTGTTTATCAGTTCATTTATATAAATGCATGAACACCCCAGGAATGGTACTGTGGTAATGATAACAAACCCTCAACTAATTTCCACATCTAGGTGTAATGATTTTGCATTATTCTTTAATGACAATGTTCAGGGCATTAAAAATACTATAAATTCCACAACGCAAATAATAACCCTTAAACTTCCTAGATACTTTAAGCTGACTCACTTTGCACCTGTATTTGTAATCTACATGCTGCCTCATTTGTTACCCACCAGATTTCTAAAGTCTGTGCTGAACAGTTGAAAACTGCGGTCATAAAGCCTCTCCTAAAGAAGAGCAGTCTTGATGCCGCAGTACTGAGTAATTACCGGCCCATCTCTAATCTGCCATTTAGCCAACATCTCACTGATTTCATTTTAATAAAAAACTCATTTGATGTTTTCCAGTCAGGTTTTAGACCTCATCACAGCACAGAGACTGCTCTTGTCAAGGTGACAAATGACATCCACTTGAGTGTTCAATTCTGTTAGATCTGAGTGCTGCTTTTGACACTGTCGATCATGGGATCCTCTTACAGAGACTAGAGGACTGGGTGGGCATCACTGGCACTGCTCTAAAGTGGCTAAGGTCCTATCTGGAAGACAGGAAGTACTTTGTTGAAATTGGCAACTGTGTCTCAGCCCACATGCCCCTGACCTGTGGGGTGCCCCAAGGGTCAGTCCTGGGACCCCTTCTGTCCAACCTCTACATGCTGCCGTTAGGTCAATTGAAAATGTGTCCTATCACAATCACGCAGACGACACTCAGATCTATGTTTCACTGACGGCAGGTGAATATGGACCAGTGGATTCACTCTGTCACTGCATCCAACAGATCAGTGTGTGGATGCAAAACAACTTTCTCCAGCTGAACTCAGACAAAGACTGAAATCATAGTTTTTGGCCCACAGAAACAAAGAGAAAGTGTTAGCATTCACCTCCAAAGTCTCGCTCTACAAATCACCTACAAATCACCTACAAATCAAGTTAGAAATCTGGGGTGGATAATGGACTCAGACTTGAATTTTAAACAGCCACATCAAATCAATAAACATCAGCAGCCTTTTACCATCTAAAAAAAACATTGCCAAAATCAAAAGTATAGTGTCTAAACTAGACTTGGAGAGACTTTTCCATGCGTTTGTCTCTAGTAGATTAGACTACTGTAACGGCCTGCTCACTGGCCTCTCCAAACGAGCTGTAAAACAACAGCTGCAGTACATCCAGAACGCTGCTGCTCGTGTCCTGACTAGAACCAGGAAGTACGATCACATTAGTCCTGTGCTCAGGTCTCTGCACTGGCTCCCTGTGGCTCAGAGAATAGACTTTAAAACAGCTCTGCTTGGCCTAACGCCAAAGTCCATGTACATGTTACCATATGAACCATCTCGGACTCTGAGGACCTCAAGGATCGGCCTCCTGCTGGTGCCCAGAGTCAGGACTAAACATGGGGAATCTGCATTTCAGTTTTATGCTGCTAAAATCTGGAAAAGTCTTCCTGAAGATATGAGACAGTCCTCTACTCAGACATTGTTCCAATCTCAGCTAAAAAACAGTTTTGTTTAGCTGTGCATATGAGTGAAATGATTTTCTTTGCACTCTTCTCTTTTATGTCTTAAACTGTTTTTTGATTTCTGTCATGTCTTTGCATTTTCATAATAAATGTCATTAGAACATTTGGTTCAAATGATTTTAAAAACATAGTACCCTACAGTAGCTGCCAAAAAAATCTCACTTTGCATTTAGTTTTTCAGAACAAACGCAGCTGTCACTCGGCAACATGCACAGTATCATGCATGTTTTTTGAGTTCTCTGACCGGCAGCAGTCTATTAAAGATAGCCCAGACTGAGCATTGAAATATATACAACGTAATGAAATGGACAACGGGAAAACGTTCCTGAAAGCACTAAACTGGTGATAACGGATCTGCACCTGAAAAATAATGTATTTTTATCTTTCCTTCACCTCCACAGACACGTTAAGATGTAAAATGTGTGTTTTATTACAATCCGACACATATTCACAGAGAAATTAGATTAAATTTGAATTTGATTGAATTTAGACACACCTAAAGCAAAAATGCACATTTCATAACCGTGGAGCAATCCGCACAACACACACAGCGGGCTGACATACTGGTACTGCACTCACGCAGACCTTTCAATCCAATGACGAAGCCCGGAAAACACGCTGTCCTCCGGTGCCACGGCGTGTAATGTTCCTCGTTAACGAGCAGACTTCCAAACACGCGGCGCACACGGTCCTTACGCATGTTACATTTACACCAAATCATCAATTAATCTGTTATTTACGGTGTCTGCAGCATCACACGTTTGTGCTTTGACAGAGCAGTGTTTCAGAGGAACGGGGGCTCTCTGGCCTGCTGTGACCAGTGGCGGAGCAGCAGCAAAGCAGCGCTGAGTGCTACGGATGCGCCACGGAAAAAATTAAACAACATATTTTTAATTATGGGAAACTGGGCTGTGGGCCAGAACAAATTGCTTCGGTGTCCTGATCTGGCCCGCGGACTGCCTTTTGGAGACCCCTGGTCTAGTTTTTTTTTAAAACAGCAGCCTATTTAGCAAAGTAATGTCATTCTGTCTAACCACTAACCTTATCATCTTCATGGAGAATGGAAGGTTTCAGATCCTCCACATACATACACAGCACTTCTTTAATGGCAATAAACATTTATTATCTATTTGTCATGGAAACTTGAGCAGCTAACCACACTGAGGGGACACAGATTTGCTGTAAACCGTAATCCAGTCAGGAGGAGCTGGATAACAGTAATTACACTTTGGATGATATCAGTGCTTACATTTTTAAATTTGTTTCTCAGAGACAAATGCGTGATTCTTGTCAGTTGAGCACATTTAATGGCAATTGTTTGTGAACCTAATCTCCAACAAATAATTGTAACACTTGTGGATTTTCAATTTGATTATTTCATTCAAAAACAGTGACTCTCTCATAGAGCTCACTCAATGTGAATGCTACATATTTACCAAGAGGGGGACTGAATCACTAAACTATCAATATTTGAGTAACTGTTGAAATAGACAAAATCTCTACAGTAATTTTCTATTTTGCTTGCCTCATATACAGATATGGTGAAAAAATTATTTCACAATTTTACTTGGCTAGGTAGATCACAATTTAGATTTGATCACAATTCATGTAAACGTTTTTTTTCCCTATGGCCTTTAAGAGGTACTAAATAACATAATGGGCTCCTTCTGAAAGTTTACGCTTCAGTGTGATTGGCTAAATTCAGCTGTCACTCACTCTTTACTTTCCAGAAGCTGACCAACAGGAGAAATGGCTGGGGAAAAGAGTGTTTGAGCAGACAGCTGCATTAAATAGAGAAATAGTGAATCACAATATGAGGATATCACCAAAACAACAAATATCCCAATTAAATTTGTATCCCCATATTGCCCAGCACTATCTTACAGAAAAATATTGCTTGTAATTATGTATTCAGTGGATTAGTTCAAGTCTGTGCATTTAGATAGAAATGTCCCCTAGGTCTGAAAATAAAACTCAGAATGAGCACACGAAAGCATGGCCCCTGTCTGTGGAACAAAACCATTGTTAATTAACTTGAACCTGTTTTTCAATGAGGCGCCAGACTGTTGCCTGCTGATGCACAGCCAAATACTGTGAGAGTGAAATTATCATTTTGCTTGCACCTGTCTGCAGTGCCCGGAGCAGGCAGTTTGTTTTACTCATTATATTTGTCCTCTGATTCAAAGGTTAGAGACTGGTGGTACTCAGGGGGCCAAAGGTGGTACTTGGTGTGAAAAGTTTGAGAGCCACTGGCCTATGCAACAGCAGATTGGCTATTTTACAAAACCAGGATGCAAGACAATGATTTGTCATTTTGCATGTCTTTATTTGGCATTCCAAGTAATAATTAATTTTGTCTCCCTTTGGGTCCAGTTGCCACAAACGCTGTACATTCTGAAACTCAGATACCGTGGAGACAGATGACGTGGAGGAGGAGTAGGCTTGCCGTCTCTTTGGCAGAAGGAAGCTTGGGCAGGAGCACGAAATGTGTCATCCTGCCAAACCGATCTACCACCGTAAGGATAGTAGTGTTGCCGCTGGACGGTGGTAGACCAGTGACAAAGTCCAGAGAAATGTGCGACCAGGGGCGATGAGGCACAGACAGAGGATGTAGAAAGCCGGCTGGGGCATGGTGAGCTGGCCTGTGCTGGTTGCAGGTGGGGCAGGCATTGAAGAAACCCCGAATGTCCTCATCAAGTGACGTCCAGTAGAACTGGCGCTGTACGACGTCCTTGGTCCGTTGGATCCCAGGATGGCCGGTAAGGTGAGTGCTGTGGGCCATTGAAAACCTCGGACTAGAGGTCAGCTGGGATGAACAAGGGTGTGGTCTAAGAACAAAGTTTGGTCTAAGGCCCTGACCTTCTCCTCGATCTCCCAGGTGAGTGTGGCCATCAGACAGGAAGATGGCAGGATAGTGTCTGGCTCGGCCCTGCCCCCCTCCTTTCCCAAAAACTGACGGGACAGAATGTCGGGCTTGACGTTGCGGGTCCCCGGTCGATAGGGGAGGGAAGTTGAAGCGGCTCAGGAAGAGTACCCATCGGGCCTGGCGGGAGTTCAGTCTCTTAGCGGACTGGAGGTACTCAAGGTTCTTATGGTTTGTCCATACCAGAAACGGCAGTTTAGTCCCCTCAAGCCAGTGTCACCACTCTGCCAACGCCCACTTGACGGCGAGGAGTCTTGGTTCCCAATGTCATAATTCCTCTCTGCCGGGGTCAAACATCGGAAATAGAAGGAAAGGGGTGTAGCTTCTGGACAGAGGTCCCTCTCAACCACGAACTGCCGTTCAGGGTCCGGCATTAGGAGGATGGAGTCAGAGGTGAATCGTGTCTTCAGAGCCTGAAAAGAGTCATTGGCCACCGTGGACCGGAGAAAGGGCACTTTGGAGGAGATAAGAGCTATGAGGGGGGCCGCCACCGAACTGTAGCCCCTGATAAACCTCTGGTAGAGGTTCGTTGAAGCTGCTTGCAGGAATCAGGAGCGTACCAAGTGGTGACGGCAGAAACCTTGGCTGAGTCCATCTCCACAGTCCCTCTCCCTATGATGTACCCCAGGAAGGAGACAGACGAGGCATGGACTTCGCACTTCTTGGCCTTGGCGAACAGGGAGTTCTCCACGAGACGTTGGAGGACCTTCTGGACGTGGTGAACATGTTCCTCTCTAGAGCGGGTGAAAAATCTAAATATCGTCAATGTATACGAAAACGAACCTGTTGAGAATGTCCCTGAGCACGTCGTTGACCAGGGCCTGGAAGACAGCAGGAGCGTTGGTGAGGCCGAAATGTTACCGGTGGGGGTGATGAATGCCGTCTTCCACTCGTCCTGCTCGCGGACCCGGAGCAGGTGATAGGCGTTGCGCAGGTCCAGCTTGGTGAAAATGGTGGCCCCCTCGAGGAGCTCGAAGGCTGAGATGAGAGATCAAGGTGTGGGTTGTGACGTCGGAGCCATGGGACCCCAGGAGGAGAGGATGACGAGGAGAGTGCAGGATGTGAAACTGTGTTGGTGATGATGATGATGATGGTTCCCGGAAATTAACATCTGTATCGGCGCTCTCAGATGAGTCACAGTTTCCAGAAGTCGGCCATCCAGAGCGTTGGTGGAGACCGCAGCTGGCAGGGGAATCTGACTGACACCCAGCTGCAGGGCTATGTTATAATCCATAATGTTGGTATCCGTGCCAATGAGGGTGGCGAGGGTCTGGGACCCCCCAGGCAGTAGCAGGCGGACCTGGCAAAGGGACCGTGAGCTGGAGAAGGAGCTAGATGTATGACTCACCAGGAACCCCTTCCTTCCTGGTGAGCCCGACCTTTTAATGGACACCAGGAAATAAAGTGTCCCGCTTCGCCACAATACAGGCAGAGGTTCCCCTCGTGGCGTCTCCTCCTCTCTTCAGGACTTAGACTAGTCCGACCAACCTGCATGGGTTCAGGCTCCCCTGAAGACCGGCTGCCAGAAGGCACAGATACCCCAGAAGCCGCTGGTGACGGAGCGGGCTGGCTGTTTCTCCCGCTGCCTCGCCGAAATACGACGACGATTAATTCGGGACGCCAGAAGCCCTCCAGAAGCGTCCAGACCTCGGGAAACTCCTCCGAATACCTTGCGGAGCTCTGCGGCAAAGGTTTGGAAGGAGGAGCACGCTGGAATGCCACGCTCCCACTCGGCTGTTACCCAGGATGGAACAGTTTGTGAGGATCGGGCGGCAGCCCTCCACCCCGGACCCCACTTTGGGAATCACTGCTATAGAGGAATCCGCAAACCGCCTTATTGCTAAAAAATAAAAGGGACTGGTGATTCCCCCTACTCTCCATGGAGTTTTAGGTTTAATGCCTTGGAGGCAATACCTTCTCCATTGAGGCAAGTAGGTGGCAGACCCATCAGAAAAGTAACATAGTGGGATTCTGGACGTTGGCTGCCAATGTCTGTCGACTCGATTCCGTTTTATTCATCTGTCTTTATTACGAGTTCACCTAGGGAGACTCGACATTTTTACGTGGGAGCAGACATAAGGAGGTTGGACACTTATTTTGGCAGCATATCTAAGAAACCGAAGAAGAACAACAGCACCGAGAAGCGGGCCAGTAATGCTCCAACTAAGCTCACAGACCCCGGCTCGACTCTGGAGGAATCCAGGAGCAAGATAGACCCAGTGATTATGGCGGCTATGCGGGAGATGAACAAGATAACAAAGATAGATGCTGCACTGGCGAAAATGTGTTTTTTGGCGTGATTTGAAATCCACGAATGGCGAACTGGACAACCAAGCCACAGCAGCAGAGATTGAAATCTCTGATTTGAGGGACATGGTCTTTACAATACAAGCCAAAGTGGCAGAATTGACAAACCATGTGCGTGTTTTAGGTGGCGAACCTGACGACCTGGAGAATAGTAATCGCAGAGGCCACCTGTCGATTTTCAGTATCCGAGGACACTGAAGGGAAACATGTAGTCAGGTATATGGAGACTTGGATGCCAGAATATCTAAAACTTCCAACAAAATAAAGCTTGGCCGTGCACATCGCTCCCTGGCACCCAAGCCGGCTCTGAATCAGCGTCCAAGACCTATTGTATTCAAGTTCAAGTGATAAACAGCGTGTCATGGCTGCATCTATATGGCTTCTGGCGCGCCAGACCAAGATCAAACAAGCCTCACGTCTCTTTCTTTAATGACAGCTCTAGTGGTCAAGAAATGCCAAACTTTTAACCCAGTGAAATTCTGCCTAAGAGAAGAAAATGTATTACACTTTGCTTTATTCTGCAATGCTGAGGATCAACATAATAACATATAAAACGATTTGCTACACTGAAGGAAGCAATGTCATTTGAGGACTCACTATCGAACCCATAAACACTTTTTTCTCCTTGTTTTCCCTTTGTTTCAATGAAAGTGACCTGTGTGTTCCAACTTTACTTTGTAAATACCCAGGTGGAAATGTTATACTGTATATATTGTAGAAAAAGATTCAGTTGTAGTCATCTGGACTCTGTTTTAGAAAAAGCAAAAAGTTTCGACTCTCATCCAAGAGTCATTCTCAATCTGTGAAACAAGTCTGAGAACTCAGGTTTATATCTACAGGGCGGGACCTGCTGATAATGGGCCTTAACTGAGATGGGCCATCTACATCCTATTGTGACCTGACTTTGGCTCCCTCCTCATTGAGTTCCTGATTAGCATCAGAATGCCTCGGGCGTCTCCAGGGTTTCAGCAGACCATTATAAACAACGGGAATGTTGAATCTTAAACCTCCATTACAATTTGAGGAAGGATTCTCTTTTTTAACAAAGATAGCCTCCTTAACTTGCCTTTCAAACTATCTTTCCTCCTGCTCAGAGTCTCCACCTTACTGTCTTCAATAGAGTGGTCTGTGGCTTTGAGATGAAGATGTACGGCGCTCTGGGGTCCTGAACTCTTGTGTCTTCTGTGCTGATAAAGCCTCTTGTGAAGTGGCTGTTTAGTCTCCCCTATGTAACGCTCTTTACAACTTTCTTCACTGCATTGGATAGAATACACTACATTGGTCTGCTTTTGTGTAGGCATCTTGTCCTTAGGGTGAACCAGTTTTTGTTTCAAAGTGTTGCCTGGTTTGAAATATACAGGGACTTCGTGTTGTCTAAAAATTCTTTGCAGTTTTTCTGACAGTCCCGAGACATAAGGGATAGAGACACCCTTTCTTCTTGGTTCTGTTTCCCTTTTGTCCCTTTTCTCCTGCTTTTTGGTTCTCTTCACTTCATAAGATCTATACTAGAAAAGACTACTTTTTTATTTTCAACAAAGATAGGTCAACAATTATAGAAGTAGACAGAGGTATAATAGATCTAAGTAACAATGCTCCTATTTAAATCACCGTAGATCTGGAACAGAAAGGAAAAACACACTTTGGAGATTTAATGCCAGTCTACTCAATGACCTTTGATTTGTAAAAATGATAATGATATAGAGGAAAACGACAATGGTGAAGTTCACCACCCTTTTCTTTGGGATGCAGCTGGAACAAGCTGCTTTGTTTTATTTCTTGATTATAATAACTTCTTATTTGTAAATATCTATAAAAGTCTCGTATCTCTTGGCCAAAGGAGTTTTTCAGTATATCATATATTTTCATCTGATTATCTTTCACGATCTGGAAAAAATATCTTATGCCTTTTGTTATCCAGGTTTTAAACCTCAAATCAGTGCTACTTGGCTTAAAACTTTGGTTGTAAGACAACCATCCCAAGACTTTAACATCTTTGTTTAATTTATATGTTTTGATTTGCTTTTTCCATGTCATAAGCGCAGATTTTACCAAAGGATTCTCAATTTCCTCCAACCGATTGAGCCGTTTGTCGTCTGCCCCCTGGCACAGCATCACACTCAATACTTTTCCATTGTGCCTCATATTCCGGGTCACACCGGTGCAGCAGTGCCCTGGTTTGAGCTGAAATAAAGTATTTTTTCAGTCAGGGTAGGCCCCAACCCCCCTTTTCTTTGGGTAATTGTAGGGTCCTAAATCGGATACAGGTTGTTTTACCCTGCCATACAAATCTTGAGATTGTTTTATTCCAAACAAACATTCATTTTTATAGTTTAAATTCTTTGACTTAGACTTAAGTGTGGGGTAAGATTCCATTTTTCTTTCTTTCTGGAGGGAAAGTGTGGGATATGATTTTCCTCCAAAATTAAAATCAGGTTTTTATGGAGAACCACGTATATTGTAGAGCCTTATACCACTCCGAGGTGAACCCATCACTCCCTGGAGACGTATTGTTTTTCAGTCTTTTAATTGCACTTTCAATTTCAATAACCATTATATCTGCGCCTAATATTTTGTTTTGCTCTTCTGTCATAGCAGGCAAGTTGAGAGTGTCCAGAAGAGACTGTATTTCTTCTTTATTGTTATGTGGTATTTTAGTGAGAGTTTTTTGTAGAAGGTTTCAAACATGATGATTGTATTTGCTCTTGTTTGGTTAAGATCACATTGTTCTGGCTGTCTCGTATTTTAAAAATTGTTCTCTCTGCCTGTTGTTTTCTAAGCTTCCAAGATAACAATTTAGAGAATTTTGAACCACTTTCATAATATCTTTGTTTGGTGAACAGCATTTTCTTAATTATTTCTTGACAGGTGAGGTCATTAATTTCATCTCTTATCTTTTTAATTTCTTGTAGCATTTGAGGGTTTGTATTTACTCCGTGTTTAGTTTCCAAACATTTTAATTTGTTCTGTAAATTGTTTAGTTTTTCTTGCTTTTGTTTCTTTTTAGCAGAGGCGAAAGCAATCACTTTGCCCCTCAGAACAGCCTCGGCTGCATCCCAGATAGTGGGTGGGAGAACGTCGCCATTATTGTTATCCTCTACATAAGTCTCAATGTCTTCTGACATTTAAAAAAAAAACCTGTGGATCATTGAGTAGACTAGTAGTGTATCTCCAGAGTTTGTTTTTCCGTTTCTGTTCCAACTCTATAGAGATGTAAATAGGGGCATGGTTACTTAAATCTATTGTACCTATGTCCACCTGTGATTTTTGACCTGTCTTTATTAAAAATGAAAAAAAAAGTCTATTCTAGTATATTTCTTATGTGGATTAGAGAAGTGTGTATATTGGCGGGCATTAGGATTAGTCTCTCTCCAGATATCAATTAACCCTATGTTATTTATTAGTTTGCAACATTTATTATTTAATTTACCAGTACTTTGTGAGTTTGAAACATCTAATGTCGGCTGAACATGTAGGTTCCAGTTGCCGCCACAGATAAGGGTTCCCTCAGAGTGGTTTGCAATCAGGTCTATTACTTTAGTATAGAACGTGAGATGGCTTCCTGGGGGGGCATATACATTCATCAAAGTAAACATAGCTCCATTTATTGTTCCTTTAACAAGCACAAATCTACCTTCTTTATCTTTATTTTCAAAAATCTGTTCTCAAGCTATTTTGCTTGAGATCATTATAGCCACACCCCTTTTATGATTGACCCTGTATGAAGAGTAGTAAAGTTGATCATAACCAGCTCTAGTTAATTTTTGATGTTCTGAGTCATTCAGATGGGTTTCTTGTAGATATATAATATCTGTTTTTTCTTTTCTCATCTTTGTCAGTATTTTTTACCCCTTAACTGGGCTCAGTATGCCATTAATGTTGACGGATGCTATTCTTACTTTTTCTAATGTCATTTTATTAACAAAATTAAAATTATTCTTTCTATTCGGCTCTTGTTACAATACTCTCTGGTTGTACCCAAAACACAAAAACAAAAATAAAAACAAATCTAACATAGTGAGACTAATAAACTGAGGGGAAAAAATAGCTCTTGCCTAAAACCTGCAAAGAGCTCAGTGATTGATCCAAAACAGGATCAAAGGTTGGAGGGAGAACCATTTTCAATAGTAGAAAAAAAGGCCCCCCTGAAACCGTTTTTGGAACCTTTTCATTGGAATATTTCCATGGCTAGGCTAGTACATCACCGTTAATATTGCAAAAGTGAGGGGGGCTTTAATTGAGTAATGTTGTGTTCATATTATGGATCTGCCCCCCTAAATAATGTTTATTCATATTTACTTTATTTTATATAGCCCCGTTTTAACTCTATAGAGAGATAATAAAACAAAACAAACATACATATATGTGTACACAAGAATGTACAGTTAAATTTACAGTTGTAGTGCAGAAAGTGAAGTGAGTGATTGATTGAATTGCAGTTAAAGTTAAAGTGGCAGGTGTTTAAGAAGTGTTCATGAGTCCAACGGCAGAGTGAAAGAAACTATTCTTATGGCGGGAGGTTCTGGTCCGGATGGACCGTAGCCTCCTGCCTGAGGGGAGTGGTTCAAATAGACCATGTCCAGGGTGAGAAGGGTCAGCTGTGATCCGATCCTCCCCCGACCTGCTCGTCCCAGAGCCCTGGAGACGTACAGGTCCTGCAGAGATGGAAGTCTGCAGCCGATCACCTTCTCAGCAGAACGCACAATGCACTGTAGTCTCTGTTTGTCCCTGACCGTGGCTCCAGCGTACCACACGGTGATGGAGGACGTGAGGATGGACTCAATGATGGCCGTGTAGAACTGCACCATCATCTGATCGTGTCTGTCCCATAGACCGTAAAATATGGTCTGTTCGATGTTTTATGTTTGATCTTTAAAACATTGAAAAAAGCATAGTGCGCCCTTAATTTGGCCTGTTCAAATGCAAGTCTGCAAAATGCCACGAGGGGTCAGTGTTTCGCAAGTATCATGAGAGACGCGTTGTTTGGATGAATCAAAAATAGTAACTTTGTAACGGCTTCTTCTCGTGAGATGACCCGCTCAGTGGGACAGCTCACCGAACATCACGCGGTCCTCAGTAGAATAATGTGACGCTACATGACACCTCGCAAAAGATGATTAATTATCGCAATGGATTCGCCGTATCGGTCCCAAACAAAGACACTCGCCCATGGTCGCGGTGCACACACAGCGGCGCCTTTAAGACCCTCTCTGAATAATTAATGACGTCGCGCTGTAAACACGACTGACGCTCGGCTGCGTGGCCAAAGCATCCACAGACCGATAAACAGCGAATCCTTTCATTTTCCCTGTTTTATTTCAGTATTTTCCTCGCATATGCTGCCCCCAAAACGCAGACGACGGATTTCTCTCTTCACGTGCCATGGCTAGAAACACGGACACCCCCGCGTCCTATTATGGTGAGTGTGTGCCATCGTCTTTGTTGAAAACGTCAGGATATTTTACCCCCTGTGTCGAGATAACGGGATGACAACAGGACACAACGATGCTCTGAACCAAAAAGCGTCGTTTTTGATGAATCAACGTCGATCGTGGCTTTACTCACATTCTATAGCCAACTGTCGCGAATAACGTTTATAAACGGTGAATTGCGTTCAGTGTAACAAAGCCCACTGAACGTCTTCAAAATGTGGTATCAAAATTAATAATGTAACTATTAGAGACCATAATTGGTTCAGTGTCGCGGTATCTTCCCTTGTTTGTTCACATAGCTATACAAACTGGCCCGGATAAGAGTAACGTAGGCTTAATTTTCATGTTAGGGTGTAAAGATTAAAAAAAAACAACTAAAAAACTAAATGACCCATGGGACTTTTAATAAATACATCAGTCAATCTTTTGTGTAGTGACAATATTTTTTTCTATCCCCCCCTGATTTACTGAAGACCTGCCAGTAGGTGTTTATTATAGTTTATACATTTAATATTAAGATCCTTTTCTATTTTGAAAAATAAACATGTAACTCTCCATTGTCTCTATACCTCCGCCTTTCTGTACAATATAGGTTAAATCACTGCCCCCCAATCTTTAAATAGGCCTAGGTCTATTGTTTTGTCGATTATTCAGTCGTCCAAAATGTTTATTTAGATTATAAGGATTTTTATGGGCAACAGCAGAAAGGAGAGTGTGCTAGCTGAAGATTTGAGAGTGAAATTATTTTTATTATAATTTTTTTTTTTTTTTACATATAAATACATTGTTTCTTAGTACTTTTCTGTATAAATAGTTTGCATGTCTTGTGAGTGTTGTTTGGGTCAGATTCATGGTCAGATCATACAGAATTGTTTTGCCAGTTTCACACTGCCTTCTTTAGTCGACTGATCGATCAGCAGGACATGTCCACTACAGCCCTATTCATTACTAAGTATTTATTGCCTCTGTGTGGCTATTGCTGTTTTCAGCTTGTGGGCACTTTCTGTCCATTAGCCGTAGTTATTTTGTTGTTTATCCAGGCACTATAATCTTTTATCAGCTGCAGATGCCGCGCAAACAGTAGGCTCAATTCAAGCTCTGTCTGGGGCCTGTTTGATGAAGCATTCCTCAACTAAGGTATTATGTAAACTAAATGGAAAAAGATGCATTGAAAGCAACATCCAATGGTAAATGCGAAGGAACGAGAGCCAGTCCACAGTGTGAAACATCACTGTATCTCTGAGGGATGATTTGATATTGGTGCTATTGAGATTAAGCAATATTGACAATAATTAGTAATTATACAATCAACAGAAATGTCCCAATAAATATCTCTGTTGAGGTATTGCAAATGGGAATGAGCCATATATTCCCTTTATGTATATTCTTTATAGCTTTTATCTGATTTGTTTTAAAAGACAATAAACTCATTATTGTAATTGAACATCTCTTCAACACAGCTATTTTGAAATCATTTTGACAATACATCACCAACTTCGACTGTTGATTGTACAACATCCAAGCTTGTAACCAAAGAAACGAGCAGCGGTTGCAATTTTGGTGGTACTGGCAAGCTAGAAGGTGACCAGAACTACTGCTCGTTTCTTTGGTTACGAGCCTGATTACTTGCTTTACACTGTGTATTTATCCAATAAAATTGTATTTGTATTGCACATTTTACCAACACAAAAGTCTCCAAAGTGCTGCACAGAGTACAAAACAAGCACAGGTAAAATATGTAAAAAACAAACAAAAATAAAACATAAATACGTACAAACCAAATAAAAACAAATGAAAGACAATATAAAATATACAAAATAATAAAAGACGGTCAGAGGACATCACAATTCTCATGCCGGGTTAAATGCTAGTGAACACAAGTGCGTTTTTAAACCAGACTTAAAAGCATCGACTGAAGGTGCAGTCTTTATGTGGAAGAGCGTTTCAACGTTTGAGGCCGACTACAGAAAAGGCCCCGGCTTTTGAATCTGGTTTTTGGGATGACAAGTTGGAGCTGGCCCTCAGACCTCAGCGAGCGCGCAAGAGTGTAGGGAACAATCAGGTCTGAAATGTACGGGGCCAGTCCGTGAAGAACTTTAAAAACAAACAATAACATTTTAAAATCAACTCTGAAATGAATGGGAGCCAGTGCAGTGAGCATAAAATAGGTGTAATATGTTCTCTACGACGTGTGCCAGTTAAAAGACGTGCTGCGGAATTTTGAACTAAGTTAAGTTCCATTTTCATTCAGTTTAAATATTGCAGCACATTTCTGCAGTGACAGAATGCAGAGAGACAAATGCCGGGTTAAGCGTGAACAGGGCAAACCCGGCAATGTTCTGGGACTGAAGCGTGTGTGAATGTGGGTTACTGCTGAGTGTTCTGGTAATCTGCACATGGCAAATTACTGGGGGGAACTACCGGTATGTGTGAATGGGGTTTGTGTGAGCTGTCCTCACATTCTCTTGCTCACTTAGATGTTTTTCAAGTTGCTGACCATTATATCGTTCAGACCTGATGACTCCAGTGCTCTACCCATCACCAGCTCTGCCTGTCAGCTGTAGTCGACCCTCTCACTGGGGCCTTCACAGACCCATCCCGACAGCTGCTTGTTAAAAGTCTAGGCGTGGGCAACGGTTGTGATGATCTGATTAAATACGTTTGGTGGCAGCAAGGCAGATGTTTTCTCTTTGACATTTTATCACCCATTATAAGTTACGCTTCCACCACTACTCTTCTTCAAACATTGTGTTGTAATTGAGCAACAAAGAGGAAATCAACAGGCCTATCCAACATAAATGGTTGGGCGTTCAAGTTGATATGATGGTAAATTGATAAGTTTGTTGGTGCTCTTTTTTTTTTTTAGGACTGTTTTAGCTTGAAATGGGGAAGAGAGAAGGGAGGGCAGGGCAGCACAGTTTGTAGGTGTTCAAAGCTTGGTTGGTTTAACTCTTCCTGTTAAATGTTGGTTTAATGTCTTAACTCAATAATTTAATTACAATATAATTCATTCATACCCTGTCATCATTTTACAATGATAGGGCAAATTGTGATTGAAACACCTCAGTTTGGTTGGCAGCGTGGCTTTTGTCATAAATTAAAGCGTTAACTGATAAATAATTGATATTCAGGTTTGTACATGGAATATATTTACAAACTTGTATATTAATGGAAAATAGCAGTGTAAGACAACATTAAAAAGATCTTAAGGCTAAAAGCTTTGTTGCATCAACTCCTCCATGAGTTACATAATGAGATGAGAGTTTAATTAGAAAGTTATTTTTCAATGTATTCTCCACTGGAGCATGGGATGAATATATGAGGCCTCCCGGTGTTTAGGTCAGCTGCTGTATGCGTCGCCCCGGTGCTTTAGCTCTGGCAGCTAGCTCTGCACAAGACTAATTTGGTGTTTGGCCCACACCGTGGAACAAGAAGGATACAAATGCTTACTTCAGCACTGGCACAGTGATCAAATGTGCTTATTAAAAACCCCTTAGCATCACAGCGAGTAAGTGACCAACAAAGTAAAGGTAACAGTGTCTTAGTGGTTAGAGTGTTTGCCCAAGGATTTAATCCCAGCTCCAGGTGTTGTGTCCTTGGGCAAGACTCCTTGCCTAATGTATGAAGATGGTGAATGAGTGAGTTGGTGGTTCGGTTCTGCCTCGGTTTGGGGAATGACAAGGCCGATTGTAAAGCGCTGTTGAGCAGCTGGAAAAGTGCTATACACTTTTATTGATGCATTGTGATGACTTAATAATATCTTTATACAGCATGACAGTTGCAGTTTAAATCTGGTCAGCAGTGTAAATTTGATCATCTCTGAACACCAAAATGGTCATGACTAACAAAAGAAAAATGAGATTACCGTCACTACAGACGGTCAAAATTAAGGCTATGAGCTTTGGTGAATAGTCAGAACTATAACAGCAAAGCCAATTTGAAAAGCCAATTTGGAGTGAACAAAAAGGGTGAGATAAGGTAATGCACATGTTATTAAAAAAGTCATATCTTGCTGCTATAATTTGCACTTAGTCATCCATCAGTGCCAGACTTGGCCTACATTCAGATTCCATCTTTTAGCTCGTCTGATTATGTAACTCTTTACCTATCTGTTTTCCATGGGATTATTTATACTGCTTAAAAAAAAGTCCAAAGAAAAAAAGAACAAATCTTTGTGTGGCAGGTTTGTAACTAACAATTTAGATATGACTTCCATTCAGCCAAAAGTGTTGAGTCGGGAACACTGTTAATGAACAAATGTCTCGCATGGGCAGCTTTCGCTAAACGCAGCATTTTTAATTCTTTAGTCAATGCAGAGACATTCACGGCCTGTATGTTAAAGTGCAGCCAGGAGTAAGTGTATCGGCATGTGGAAATTATATTGTTCATGAAAAGTACTGGACAAAGAGACTGGTCTGGATCGTTCCAGCCAATATGATATCTGATCACGATGGTTGTTTTGCTGTTGTTGCTGATAACCAAAATATTCAGATAACAATATCAAGCTTTTAAAATGGCCCACTGATGGTAAATTGTATTAAAGTTCGCAATTTGACTTCACACTTTTGGAAAAAAATATCAGTGCTATAAATATCAGCAACATTTTCATCCAACATTGAGCACATTTCCTTCTGTCGATTGATGTGGTTCGTAAATCTTCATATTCTTTGAAACTCATGTCATTAGTTCCGACCGAACCTATATAACTGATAAGTGGCAAGGAATATATAGGTTACCGTGTCTACTAATTCATTTGGCTTTTCATCTTGATATTTTGTGGTATTTATTGTCGGATTAGTTATGTCTTCTTTTAGTTGTTGATTGTATTTAGCTTAGATGGAAGTAGATCATTTTCTGTTCTTAGTGATGGGCACAGTGTTGTCTGTTATTCAGCCCTTGCTTTTGTAACTCCTCGTAGCTCTGGAGGTTTACAGTAGTTTCTTCTCACCACAATGTCAGTGTAGTATCGATTCAATCCTTTATCTGAGGTTATGGTCGGATCTCTATAGTGTCAGAGTTTTTCTCACGAACGATCACGGACATGCCTGCGGACCGACACACAAGTAACCAAGGTCACAAAGCCCTGGCACAAAACTGCACTGAGGGCCCCGAGCAGCAGGGGCCTGTCAGCAGCCGACACTCACAGCTCCCCAAATCCCAGTCGGCAGCTCACTCCACCGGCTCAGGGGGAGGACAGCGCTCATACTCTTCTTCACTTTCAAGCAAGTAAATCTGTTCAAAGAGCACCAAGAGAGACCACTATGAACCAAACTTCAGACGTCTGTTAATACATCGAATAGAACTGTGTTTTGAATGTTATGTCATTCTCCAGAGAGTCAAAGTAAGTGCAAGGGAGCTAAGATGTTTCTATGACAATACAAGATTTATGACAGGGAAGTAAATGTGGATATCCAAGCAACACCATGCAGGGATAATCACATTGACTTTGATTTATAAATCACTCAAAAGGATTAAAGCAAAACCCATCAGATCTCATCAGATAATGATCTGAACCTGTTCCCATCAGTGAAGAGCACAGGGCCCAGTGGAGAAGCTGACAATTCTGTGGTTCTATTGCAAATGGAACTGAGCTCAAGGGGCCCGGGCAGTGGGCACTGGGAAAACTAGAAGACATGGGGTCCTCAGGCCGCCCTTATGCAGTCTGACTCACAGCAGTGACCTGCTGAAGCTCAACCTATAAGCTCTTTGCACAAAGGAGCAGATATCAGTTGTGTTGGGTTGTGGACTTGTCACTGTCTGAAGAGATAAGGACCTGTTTTTGACAACAGCTATTGCCGCTTTTTTCTGATTTCAAACATACAAACGGCTTTAATCATTTTATGTGAAGCAGCTCCATAATATGCAGAGAGAAGCCCAGAGTACCTGAGAGGTGCTGGAGCTGGGCACTGGACGGCCCCATAAAGAGGCCAGTGTAGGGCGGAGGCGCCTCTGGACAGTGGGCCTGTGTGCTGTGTGTACACAGAATACAGGTGAGCCATGTGTGAGCTCAGACCCTACAGAGGACTGCAACACTGATGTCATTTCATCTCACACTCAGGGATTTTACTTTAGACTTTATTAATGACAAGGATGAAAAAGCTTCATATTCCTCGTCTTTACCCTTAATTTAAGTGTCTGTCTTTGTGAGAGGACGATGTCAGACCTTAAACACTGTAAGTGATCCATAGATGGTGTTGCCATGGTTTTGACTAGCTGTCACACTTTAGAGAGTTTGTGCCAAAGCCTTTTATCCTCGTGTAATTCCTCAGCCTCAGATGCCCTGATAACAACAGTGTGTATGTCATGGCCACAACAGGATGCAGTGGCATTATCTAACACAGAGTCAATACCAACTGTACGCCACAGCCCTGCACAGTCTGCCTCCAGGTTTTTTCCAAATGTTGTCAACAAATTATCATTCTCTGGGCGCTAACGCTAACAACAGATTACCATTTTCTAGGCTAATGCTAACTAAGGACAACAGCGCACACAGCTCACAGCCTGGTCTCGCCCTCACCCACTGCCACAGGTTAAACTCTCTCCTCATGTATCATTTTATTCTTCTACATTTGTTTACAGACACTGACTTTTCTCAATAATTAGAAACATTGGAATTTTAAATGGCATTTAACCAAATACGTCTTTATAGAGCAAAAACTAGGCCTAGTTTTATTTGTGACAATTCAGGAGACACAACCTACCAGGAATGTGTATCACATGACCTAGACAACAATTAAACCTTCTATTGTGTAACAGCCTCACATGCTGTAGATATCGTTCTTTGTCAGTAACGCTCCTCCGACACTGCAATCTGTCGCCTCATTGGCTGTCCCTAATCTCAGCAGGAGTTTACACTCCAGATTACCTGCCATATGCTCAAACATGTTTTTGTCACCGATGCTTTGAACAATCACATGCGTTTAACTTCTTAAATGCATGTAACTTCTTAAATATTTAACGAGGCTTTGTCTGTCATGATTGACTCTGTGAATAACTAACACAGTTATTGAAGGGCACCTTTGTCTTCGGGTCACTGATATAATGAACCTGAATTTGAATGAGCAGTGTGAAAAACATAATCAACTTGGAACTCTATTATATTTCTGGTGTTGACATACTGCCCTTAAGGCTGAAAACTCATCTCTGACAGTCCATTGGGCATTTTAACCTCAAAGACGTGTTAAAACATTATCTTAAACAGTGAGTTATGCCTATAAGAGCAGAGACTGTTTTTGTGTGTTCAACTCTCTCCAGTCCTGTGTGTACGCTTCAGTTCTGCCTGACTCTGCAGCTTTATTTCCCTCATGGACTGCTGATAAATGTTCCGTCGCTCTTGTGCCTTTTGCCCTGTTCCATCCTTCAAACATGCACTGCTTCAATATGGGGGCGGGGGACGTCATAGTTTTTGTTCAGCTATATATACGCTTTTGTATGACTATGCGGATAAAAATAAACGTGACTCCTTGCCTGTTACATTTAGGGGTCATCAAATTTTAAGTAAGTTGTGGAAGTGGCCCTTTAGATTTGTATGTGCGTTGCGTGGTGTAGTCACAATTTTCAAAGGCAGACTGTCTGGTTGGTCTGTTCACATCATCCGAAATGGCCAGATGGGACTTGGTCTTACTCACGCTGCCCCAAAGTCTGTCCAAACCAGGCGCTTCCAGATACTTCTCCCCCTCAGTGATGATTAATGTACAATATATACAAGCACGTCATAGATCCAAATGAGGCAGGGACCACTTGGACACTGAAGAGACCGCCCAGGATTTATGCGAATTCATGTTCCTCATCAAGTACAACCAGATGGGGGAGGCTCGCTGGTCCAGTCATCTGTGGTCTCGCTGTTATCTTAAGACTTGTTCACATGATTTATTATATTTTTACACATTTTCTCTTTTTTTTACCTGGGTGAGATCATTAGTCTTTACCCTAATCCTGCCAGAAGATGTGCTGTGAAGTGGCCTACTTTTGCTCTTCTTGGCCTCTCGTGTCACAGCAGGTAAACGCAGCACACCGCCACTGAAGCAGGAAGTGTAAATGATTTGAACATAGAATCACTGCTTTGAAACATAAATAGATATTTTGAATGATTAGGCTATACAGTTTTATGAACTGACTCTTATGTTATTTATTTCTTGCAGGTGAACCACGCAAGTTTGACCCTAACTTCAGAGGGCCAATCCACAACAGGTATTACATGCATGCATTGTGAAACATACATTAATCAATAATTATTGCTTTAGCTTGAACCATAAGAATTGTTTTTGAGCCATATTGTGTATTGCAGATATTGGCAGGCAAGTATTAAGCCTTTTAATTATCTAGCTTTTTCAGTTCAGAATGATATACAAATATTGAGTATCTGCCGAGCCTCACTATCAATCGATTGCAGTTCAGAGACTTTGCTGAGGTTATTATCAAACCAATATGTGGGTGTAATCCATCAAAAATCCCTGAAATTGAGACATTTCGACTGCCAAACAAAAGTCATTTTTAATCTGAAGGTACTCACCTGAGGAGCTATACTTTATACTGCCCTGAGCTAGATAGGTCCTGCCTGAAGGGAGGTATTATAGCCTGAAATAACTGTATAAATGCTAGCTTTTCAGGCCAGTACCTTCAGAATGAAAATAAGTTTAGTAACAGTTGCTTGTAAAAAGTCTTACATTTCATACATAGATTGATGGCCACTAAAAACTTATTATTATGTTCTTCTAGACAGTTTACATAATTTACATAGGAGTTATTTAGTTTGTTATACCAATAGACTGATCTTTTGTCATTGTGTGTTTATAAGACTAAGGCCCAGTGCTGGCATCTCTCTGTGCTCACTCACAGATCAATGTCCATAAGTCTGACTGATGCTGCTGTTAGCCCATTGACACACATTATTACCCAATCACAAACTCTCCAACACTGATGCAGTCCACACATACTGGAGCTTGTGAAGGGGGCCGTTTCATCATCAGCCACACAGTTGGATGGCAATTGATGGAGCAGAATACTTACAGTCATTTCCCACAATACTCTTCACTATAGAGATGAAAAGTGTCAAAACCTAATTTCTAAGTGTATTGATCTGAGCTGTCTTTCCTAATGATGTTCTCTGTCTGAGGTTGCATTGAGTGTTAACTCTTTTATGCTCCTTGTCTGTTTGGCCGAGGTCGTGGAGGCTGAATGCAGCACTTTCCCATCGAGCCCATTTCACTGCTACAGCTGCTGAAGGCACCAGAGCGGCTTTGATGTTTCTGTGGCTCTGAGACTCGGTCTTAATGAGGATAGGGAGAGAACAGGCGCTCTGCTTGTCTTGTTTCAATTCCACGCGTGTGACACACTGGTGAAATAACAGTGATGTTTGTGGATACTGTGCAGTAAGACTCCAGAAAACCAACTGTTGTGGTGACCGGCGATCAACCGGCACAGATGGGGAATCTGGTTCAGGGAACTTTCTGTATTCCATTTAGAGAAAATCAGTTGGTTCTGCTTTGTTTGTATGTAATTCCGATGTACAAAGAAAACCAATCTGAGAAATATGATGCTACAGAGTGAAGTGCTAAGCCAAATGATGATTGTGAGACTCTTGAGAATCCATCTTGTCCATCTCCCGCTGTTGGGTTTGATCCGCCAATGTGGCAGACCACAGCTCGTTTTGGCCTCTAGTCTTGGCTTTGTGGTTTGGAAGGAAGTCATAGGGACGAACCTAAACAAACATGGCAACGCTGATATACTTTGGACCATTTTTAATTTCGACTATTTTGTTTGAAAAACATGCACGTAGAAGTGCTTTGTGTATTTGAGGACGGGGAAGTTGCCTGTGCTTTTTTCTCAACTGGATTTAAAAACTGCTTGATTTCTCTGCTTGTTCCACTGTTGTGACATTTTGACCAATCAGCTTCAGATGTACGTTATGACATTCCGTAGTTTTCCCGACAGCCTTCGGCGCAATGCTGTCCAAATTGATATTGTGTAGAACTCAATTCAGAGTGATACACATGCGCCAATTTTTTTAAAAGAAAAATATTTAGAGGCCAGTTGTTGTGGCTTTGTCTTTCTGAAACAGCTGTAGAGGAGCAACTAGGTAATTCTCATGCGGTCGCAAGAGTCAATCACTATAGTGAAGCAAGCAGAGAATTCAAACTTTTGCTAAATCGAATTGATTGAAAAGCACAGACATCTTTCCCATTCACAAATGGACAAAGTTCCCTGTTCTTTTTTCATTAACAAAATAGCCTTTTGCATTGCCGTGTTTGTTTTGGTTTGCTTTGGCAATTTGCCTTTGGCTTCCCCCCCAAACCTCAATGCTGCCCTGTGATTGGTCCAATTGCCCTGATCCACTGGTGGATTTGAGCTCAAACGCAATATTGGGAGCTGCAATATTGCACAAATTCAACTTTCGTAACCCGATATGACATTAAAAAAAATGTGTCTTCCAGGTTATATGGATGCTTGGATAGTACTGTATAATTGCCCATTTTACCTGTCACATTACTCAGGCCTGATCCTAATAATGATGTCTTTGGTTTTACATTGTGCCTTACAAGCTTCTTTAAGCACAAAGGAGTTTCTTATTAGTTTTCGCTCCATATTTGATGTGGGCCGACTGATAGAAACGCGGCAACAAACCTGTGCCAAAAGTGTCTGTACGACCACAACTCACACACCACATTGTTGAGTAAGGTGAAGTGTCTTGCCCATTGACATAGTGTGTGCACTGCTCTGTGCTTGGATTAAACGCTCTAGCACCTGAGCCACTGTACAGGGCACAGGAGCCATGCAGCACTGTGGCTCATGTGTCCACTGCTTGCAGAGCATCAGGCCTGAGTCTGAAAGAGAGAAACATTTCTCATTGAATTGACTTAACCTTCAGTTCAGACACAAGCCGGTCAGAACAGAGCTGTTCTTTGGTATTTGAACTCAGAGAAATCTAAAGAGCCAAAGAGTCGAAAGAATCTCGGCCCACTACAGGCCTTGTGCCCATGTGCAAGGCATTTCTCTGATGAGCCCCCTGTTTTGTCTTATTCATTGTGTCAGCTCTGTAGGACCGCATACACCTCATACTACTTCAAAGGTGACTTTGTAATAGCCCAGCGCTGCTGCGTTTGCACAATGACTTAGGAACAGTCAGGTCTATTTAAAGCTGTGTGTAAACCTCTAATAGTCACATTAGGCTCAAACTCTCAGCCGTGTGCCTCTGCGTCAGGGCTGAGTTATCTACAAACCAACTGAGTGCCGCAAAGATATGGAATGCAACGATTACCATGGCAACAAAAATGACTCTTCCCTTTGTTCATTTGAATGAAATGAAATGGTGCTCCCATGTGTCTTGCAGCGTCCATAGTGCACATTCACTGTCAAGTTCATCTGTTTGATCAAAATGCTAGCTCAAAATTTTAATTGCTCTTTTTAGAAAAGAATATATTGTCAATGTGATAAAACTGTCTGCACCACAAGCTACTCCTTCATCTTTCAAGTATAAAGACGGAATATTCCTTTTCATGTCTCGATTTTGGCTGATGTGTGAATAGTTACTGCAAAACAATAATGTAGTCAAGGCGCTTCATACTTTTACTTTGAATAATTTATCCAACAGATACAATTCAGACACCAGAACAGGCTCTCAGCACAGATTGCACTAAGCTGCATTTATTAATGTTGTTGCCTCCTAATTAGAGCTGCATTTGCAAATAATCTCTGTTAATTTGAGATTCAAACGGGAATCAACCAGCTGTTAATTTAGGCCATTCTGCATGTGCAGTTTAAACACTTGTTTGCACGTAATTCAATTGTGGTTATAGGAGGTAAGTTTAGCGTTATCGTATTATTTTCTTTCTGATGATCTGCTTTCCTTCTGATGATCTGCTTTCCTTCTGATGATCTGCTTTCCTTCTGATGATCTGCTTGTTAATCGAAGGATTTGATTTGTGGGTTGTGTATCTCTTCATAGCGGTGCACTGTGGTGCTTTAACATTTGTTCTCAAAAGGACTACACAATCAAAACACAAACTCATCCAAAGCTGGGCCTTTGTTCATCAACACACCCGAAATACTCAAAATAAAACTGGAGTGTCTGTGTTAACTTGCAATGTAAGGAGTGTTAAAGGAGGAGCCTTGTGTTATATTAGCGGGATCGGCTGAATAGGCCAAAGAAAGGTTGAACCCAGTGGGCCGGTGAACATCTTGTCTTGGGGCAAAAGTGAAGTAAATTCAGCTTGTTACGGAGACATTGAGACGGGCAGAGTCAGTGAGGTTGTGCTGAGCGTGCACAGGCCGTCACAGTGAGGCTGTCTGTGTGCGCCTGTGGGACACTCCACTCTGGAGGGATTCAGAGCCTCATTAGAAAGTCAGCAGTGCTCTACACCACTCCTCTGAAACCTCACAGTGAAGATGACAACTTGTCATGCCTTGCAGCCAGTACTAGGATCTGACAAGGATCTGAAATTCAAATGCAACACTGTGGAGTCATGATTATCCACAAAATGCAAACTAATAAGCACTCAAGTTGTTGTTATTTTTAGTTTTATTTTATGACCTCTTCACCCTCTCTATCCTGTTCAAAACCACAAAATGTCTGCAACTAACGGTCTCCTTCCTCTTTTTGTCAGGAGCTGCACGGACATGGCCTGCTGTTTTATCTTCATCATTGTCATCATCGGATACATTGCTTTGGGGACAGTCGGTGAGTGTGGCGCGCCTGGTCAGATTTATTACATTTTTTTACATACTGTTTCTATTGTAACCTTGCCAAATGTAATACTTTTTTTTCATTATTGTCAATAAACACCAGTCGACCAGAATTAGAATAATTTATTAATGGCACACAACAAGTTGGTGGAATTTGAAGATGTGAGCATTTCTTGCTGTACCAAAAACTAATTCCACCAACGTGTTGTGTGGCCATTGGGGCTGTCATAGTTAAAACGTTAACTCATTTGTTCTGTTTTGCAAAAATACTTGCCCGGTGTTTAGTAGTTAAGTTGGCAGATACCAGGCTGCAGCCTCGTGACATCAAATCCCAACTCCGACAATTTGCTGGATTCAAGCTAAAACTGTCCTGCCTTTGGGCCAAGAAATCCTCTTAAAAAATGAACCTATAAAGCATGACATTAACCTAAGCATGTTCCGCAATTAATCGTGATTAATAGATTGACAGCACAAGTGGCCATTAATAAATGATTCTGATTCTGGTCTACCAGTGTTTATTGTTCTTGCCAATGGACATTTTATATAAAATGCTAAATTAGAGACAAAAAGACTTACCTTTGGCAAGGCTACAATCGAAACAATATGTAAAAACATCTAAATGGCTGGGCTGATTGAGAAACCCACTTTCATTATCAAATGTCTCCAGATCAAAGCGCTGAATCATTAGATAATTATACACAAAGGCAGACAGATTTGTACAAATGTACTGTATGTGCTGCATTTAAGTCCTAGTATTTTCATACAGGAGTGAGTGCAACTTCACTGTGCTGCTCAATTCATAGTTTGACTTGAAAGTTATCTTATTCCTTTGCATCTCTGATAAAACTTGTTTTGCTTTTAAACACGATTTCTGTTGCAATGTCTTTGTTGTTGGCTCGCTCTGTCACAGATTCCTCTATTAAGCAGAAAGCTAAAGGGCCCTAAGACTGTGTCGTTCAGGTTGGGTAAATAAATGAAACGCAAGAAGCATCCAGTAAATTGGATTACAGGGCTATGGCTACTTCTATCTAGAGATAATACAGAAAACAAATCAAACCTTTGTACTGGACCAGTCTAATAACAGCACAATTATACTTATTTTAACTACTGCACATATTTGCAATAGTCATTTTAAGAGCAGTCAGAAGTTAGATGAGGTATGAGCAATAGTTACATAAATCTAGATCATTTTGTAAGTAGGTTGTGCTGTTTTTCAGCCTGGAGCCTTGGTGACCCCAGAAAGGTGGTTTATCCTACAGACAGCAAGGGTCAATTCTGTGGCCAGAAGGGGACCTCCAATTCGTAAGTGAAAAGTCATGAGTTTTTTCTCTTTTTTTCCTTTTTTCATTTCAGTGGAACAGAATAATTACTGTATGTTCGCTCATTTGACTACTTTCCGTTGTTATCACTTCACAAAAGTCTGGCTAAATTGAGATACCAAATGATTAATTATAGCAGCTGTAGCTATGCATGTGTGAAGGCTGATAAAACAGTGCAGCGTAATCTGTTCTAATCTGATTGTGCTATTTGTCTACATCATTTGTCTCCACAGAAACAAAACTACATTATTCTACTTCAACATTTTGAAATGTGCCAATCCTGCTGTTCTAATTAACCTTCAGTGCCCTACAACTCAGGTACAAACCTGGCCAAATCTTTGAGCTTTTCTCTTTGTTTACAGTGTTTTGTCAAGTAAATCAGATCAGAAGCTGACTGTTTGCCTTCTACAGCTCTGTGTCTCCAAGTGCCCGGACAGATTTGCAAGATTTCTGGACTCGCAGTCAGCTTCAAAGTGGGAATATTTCAAGCAGTTCTGCAAGCCAGACTTTGTCCTTGGCAGTAAGGTAAGAATTGATGCAGTTGCCTTTTACACGTACATGTTGCAGAAGTACCAGAGGTATCTGACTTTAGAATAGTTATTGTTTAATAATTGTGAACAAAGTGATTTTGGTGCACAGTGCTAAGATGCTGGTTCAAGGAATTTATGCAGTGTATGATGGTACTGCAGCAGGTAGCAGTTGCACTGATGACGTTTAGATGATGGTGTTTAAGAGTCACACAGCGAGCTGTTGTGTGGGACGCCAAACACAACCACATTTTGAACTGAATCATTTATTTCCATCCCACATGATTTCAAGTTTAACAGTGTTAAATTACAGCAGCTTCAACCCAATGGATCCTTCTGACACTTAACACCACTGAAACACGCTGAAAATGTCCATTGTTTTTCTCTTGGGGTTTTAGCCAAATTCAGAAGTTATACGAGATGAGGACTGTCCATCTATGATTGTGCCAAGCAAACCTTGTAAGTCAATGTTCCATTCTTAAACGCACTGACAGTAAGCTCAATAAGTAAAACCAATGTTTGTGTTGTAGTTCTTCAGCGGTGCTTCCCAGACTTCAACACTAGAAATGGAATTGTGACCGTAGCCAATCAGACTGTCTTCAGAGATGGCCTCAATATTCAGAGAAATATCAGTGACCTCCAAGATGCTGCAATGTAAGTTTTTCTGACATGTAGCAGAACTATTCTTTTTCCCATTGAATCTCTCCATGTAACCGTAGCACAGATATGACATTTTTCATGAACATGAACCTGCAGTGTGTAAATGTACTTTATTGAAATGCCTATGGTGTCAATAGGCCTCTCCACTCCACCCTCAGAGAACACAGGACACATGCACAACAGTATGAAAGAAGGACATCTCATGTCCAAGAATGTGACAGCTCACATCCTTAACTCTGCAGGAACATTAGTTTGTATTTAGACTGAAGCAAAAGGATCATGTATTTCTCGAGATTCTGTTTCTACATTGAACTGCTTTATGATACCACTTGCATTAATGCTTTTCTATTTACAGTAAAGTCACCACAATCCAGCCAGGAGGGGAAAGGTCCCACAGAATCTTTTGTTTCAGCTCTTTCAAAGTAGCTTGCTTTTTCATTTGCATTGTGTAGTTTAGCCTAACCCTTCTCTAAGCTTCTGTTCAACTGTATGTATCAAAGACAGACAATACAGTACAGAGTATACAGAATGTGGTCGCTTTCAATAGTATTGTGCCCCCTGGTGGGCAGAATAGTTTCTGCTGAATATTTTTTTAATGCAGTTTATCTTGGAATCCTGAACATGATCCAAACCCATTTCTTAAAAAAGGTTTCATTAACATTAAATTCAACTTCTCAAGGTGCATCCACACTTGTCATTATTTGGTCCTAAATTAAGCCAATTTTTGTAGTAATGTGGATTTGGTTTGGCCCTGTTTTAGTCCTTGTTTAGTCCAAGCTAGTACGGGTTTAGCAACGGTTTTAGTGCTGGTTTAGTACCAATTTCTACGCGGAGAACACATTGTTAATCATTCTTATGCCCTTTTCTCATCCTTTTGAGGTACTGCTTTTGTCTCACCCAAAAGTGACCTTGTCCTCTGTAGAGGTCCTCTGTGCTACAGAGCTCATGATACATTTGTTCGTGGGACTATTGTTTATTTTGATATAAATGTATAAATGATGAGTTTTAGGAGACGACGTGGATTCATACACTTTTCATTACTAACCAACTACATGATCTACCTTAGCCTTTCTTTTTAACCAGCATACAAGGCATATGCGTCGCTTAGGTAGTCATAAAATATTTAGCAAATAATGCTGTCAAATTACTTTGGCTATTTAATGTATATTTGAATATTAACAAGAAGTAGTTTATTAACAAGCAGCTGTTCTTTTTAAATTTGATTTAGTTTCATCACATTTGCTGACCACTTCAAATCTCTACAGGAGTATCAACAATCTTCTGAATGCCAAACAAGTTCTCACCAGGATCTTTGAAGATTATGCAAACACCTGGCACTGGATTCTGATGTAAGACCTGATTACGTTGGCATTATATTTTATTCCGATTGTCCTTTTGAAGTGCTCTTGTACCACTGGATAACTCAACCTGAGTTAGGTTTTCTTTTGGTGTGGTTGCAGGGGTCTGGTGATCACCATGGTGCTCAGTCTGCTCTTTATTTTGCTTCTGCGCTACATTGCCGGTGTACTCCTATGGCTTATTATCTTCGGTGTCGTTGGTGCCATTGGCTACGGTGAGTACAGCCTGCTCTTGTGGTTGCTCTATCATACACTGAAAATATATTTGCGGTCTATGGTGCTACTCTTAAATTCCCATGATTTTGCCAGTGGGAGCCATATTTTATGTGTATGGTTTTAAAAAAGATAAGTTTTGCCTCGATGTGTATGTAATTATGTGATGGTGTTTTAACAAGAAAATGAAATATAACAGGGCATCAAGAGATAATACTCTATTCCAGGGCTATTCAACTTAATTTTCCAGAGGGCCAGATTTTTCAGAGGGTCAAGGCCTCTGGGCCAGAGGTGCACAACACACCACCACTGTAACAACATTTAGTGTTGCACAAAGTATCCCTAACACTGTTTCAATAAATTTTGTTAATAGAATAAAGTAACTGCTGATACATTAGATTTTTGTGAGAAATAACATATACAATTATTTGCCAACATTGGTTTGCAAAATTGCCCATCCAATACTGAACCAGAATTAAACTAGGACTAGTGTAGTACCAACCAGGTCTGAACCAGGACTAATCCTGAATCAAAACAGGTCTAAAGCCGAATTAAACAAAGACTAAACCAAGACCAAATATGGTCTAAACTAGTTCTAACCCAAAATTAAACCTGTCAACAATTTAAAAAAATAGATATATTTGGAAGATGGGTCGTGGGGCGGAATGAAATGGCTTGGAGGGCCTGATTTGGTGAATAGCCCTACTCTATTCTAAACACTTTTTATAAAACACACTATTCCTCTAATAATCTGAGGTCGGAGTCCAATACTTTAGTGACTTGTAGATAATTCCAACAAAAATCAAGTAAACCCGGATTCTTTTGTGTGGTTTTATTAACCCAAAAAAAATCTGCATTAGCATTCAACAATGTAGTAACATTTAAGAAAATTAGCAAAAAACAAATATTACTCTAATATTAAAAGATAACTCTAAATGCGTTAGCGAATTTGAATCAAATGGGTCTATCGGGCATTACACTGGGGACAAAAATTATTGCTATTGTGACATAAAAGGGGATTAACTGAGTTTGGGTACTTCTCTTTGTGGGAACACAGTTTATCTCTTTATTATATCTTCACGTGCCACCCTGCAAATTCAATTCAATTCAATTTATTTTTGTGACGCCCCAAATCACAACAGGGGTTTCCTCTAAGAGTGAAATTAAGACTGTACTCGTGAATCGCTGTTCTTACTTTGAGGTGCAGAGACGTTTCGAATTCCACAGTTAGTCTGGGGTCCGAGATTTAGACGTCCATGATCCAGAAGAGTGAGGAGCTCCTTAGATACTCTGGTCTTAGAACGTGGGTTGGAGCAGTGGGCCGAAGCTAAAGCGGCCGAGGAGATTGGCTTCTGCGAAGACACGCTTTAAGCGTGCAGGTAGTTCCCACTGGAGGTTATCATTAGCATCAGCTTCTAATAGGTCCTTAATTGTCCTGCATCTACTGTTTCACTAACAAAAATGTCCCAGATGAATAAGCAAAACTAGATGTAAACTATGAGTCGCTCCGGCTCAGACTTGGCTCCGGAGGAGTCCGGGAGCAAGATAGACCTGGTGATTAGAGCAGTAGATGCAAAGATAGTTGGAAATGCGTGATTTGAAACCCAAGAATGGCGAACTGGACCTTACAAGCCAAAGTGGTAGATTTGACAAACCAGGTATGTGTTTTGTGTGAGGAAAAATTCCAACAAAAGATGGGGAAAATAAAGCTTGACTGTGCACATTGCTCCCTGGCTCCAAGCCAGACCCAAACCAGGCCCAAACCAGGCCCAAACCAGTGTCTAAGACCTTTTATACTTAAGTTCCATAACTTCTGTGATAATAGCATTTTATGGCTGCATCTAGACGTCTCGCTACGGGCCAGACCAGATCAACCAAGCCCCACATCTAATTCTTCAATGACTATTCTTCAATGGTCAAGCAACGCAAAACATTAGTATTTGCGGAAATGCCACCGGACCCCTGAACAGTTTGACATTCCCTCCTTTTTCCCCTTTGTCTCAATGAAAGAGACCTGGACTTTACTGGAGACATGTGGGCTGGTCTGTGCAAACTTTAGTTTGAAAATAACCAGGTGAAAATGTTATATCAACTGTAGCAGAGGGCCTTTTTTTAACCTAGAAAATGGTTCTATTGCGTTCTGTTGTTGTGGTTCCTGTGTTTGTGTGTTGTGTTCGACAAGAGAGCTGTGTAACAAAAGCAGATTTACAACAATGATTTCAACATGGTTAAAACAATGGCATCTGAAAAATTACGAATAGCATCTTTTAATGTTAATGGAATATTGAGTCCCATTAAGTCCAAGATACTAACAAAGATGAGAAAATAAAACAATAGATATTATATACCTATAAGAAACCCATTTAAATGATTTGAAACTTAAAAAATAAACTACATTTGGTTATAACAGACTTTACTATTCCTCATACAATGGAAAACATAAGAGGGGAGTGGCCATATTGATCTCAAGCAGAATAACATTTGAACAGAGTTTTGAACACAAAGATAAAGATGGTAGATTTGTACTGGTTAAAGGAACTATTGCGGGAAGTTTTTACTTTGATAAATGTATATTCTCCCCGAGGAAGGGACCTCACTTTCTATACTAAAGTTATAGATATGATTGCAAACCACTCTGAGTGAACCCATGTCTATTAGATGTCTCAAACTCACAAAATAATGGTAAATATATAAAGAATATGTTTTGCAAATTAATACATAATATAGGGTAGATCGATATCTGGAGAGAGACTAAACCTAATGACCGTCAATATACACATTTTGACCGTCAATATACAAATTTTTCCAACCCACATAAGATCTCTACTAGAATAGACTACTTTTTTATTTTCAACAAAGATGGGTCAAAAATTACAGAAGTAGACATATGTTCAATAGATCTAAGTACGGTAACTATGTTCCTATTTACATCACTGTAGATCTGGAACAGAAACAAAAGGAAATTTAAGCCTAGTCTACTCATTAACCCTCAATTGAGGACACTGAGACTTATGTAAAGGAAAATGACAATGATTCGGTTTCTCCACCTATTCTCTGGGATTCAGCCAAGGCAGTTTTGAGGGGTGGGGTAATTGCTATCGCCTTAGCAAAAAAAAAAAAACCAAAGACAGAATAAACTAAACAATTTACAGAACAAACTAAAGCTGTTGGAAGCTAAACGTGCTGAAAATAAGGATGCTTTAATGCTACAGGAAATTAAAAAGGTAAAATTAATGACCTGGCATCACAAGAAATTATTTTAAAAATATTATGAAAGTGTTTAAAAATCCTAAAAATTATTAACATGGAAGCTTAGAAAACAACAACAAAAAATTTAAATATGAGCAGAGTAGTGTCATTTTAACCAAACAAGACCAAATACAATACAACCAAATCGTTTGAAACCTTCTGCAAAAAACGTTTTCACCAAAATATCAGGAAAGAAGAGAAGAAGGAAGAAGAAGAAATACAATCTTTTCTGGATACTCTCAATTCACTTGCCATTACCGAACAGCAAAAAAAATAATGAAGTGCTGAAATTCGAAGTGCAATCAAAAGATAAAAAAAAAAAAAAATCTCCGGGAAGAGACGGATTCACCTCAGAGTGGTATAAAGCTCTAAAAGACACACTTACACCTCTGCTTTTATCAACTTAAAAAAGTTCAGATTCCTCTGAGTTGGAAGGAAGCCATCATATCCTTAATACCTAAAGAGGGAAAGGATCGACTTGACTGTGCCTCATATAGACCACTCTCAATTCTGAATGTGGACTATCGTATATATACCTCAATTATGTCCAAAAGAATGGAAAAAATACTCCCAAATTGAATTCACAATGATCAGACAGGATTTATTTACAAACAACAAACACAAGATAACATAAGACAATCTCTACACATAATGAACCATATACAAAAACAACAAAAAACAAAGCTGTAATAATAAGTCTTGACGCTGAGAAAACTTTTGATTCTGTATTTATTTAAAGTACTGTGCAAATTTTAAAAGGATGATTTAATAATCAACCACGCAATGGAACCATTGGCCCGATATATAAAAAAATGTTTGGTGTCTCAATTGATGGAACATAAAATTGCTTACTACGCAGATGATGTCCTACTGTATTTGAACAAACCAGAAATTTCCATACCCAAAGTGATGGATTTCCTTCGTGATATTGGTCCAGTGTCTGGATACACACAATATACAAAAATATATCTAGTTAAAAAAATATCTAGTTTAGGGCTAGTCCTCCATAAAGAACTATCCAAAAAAAACAATACTATCCTCTTTTCTCCATTATAAAGAAAGATCTTGAAAAATTGACTCTGATCCCATACTTAAGTCTAAATCAAAGGATTGAAACTATAAAGATAAATGTTTTGCCCAGATTTTTATACCTATTCCAGACTCTCCCAATTTCCATCCCCAACAGGTTTTTGGGGAATAAAACTGTGGAATAAAACAATCTCAAAATGTGTATAGCAAGGCAAAAAACCTCGAATCCGATTCAAACTATCTATGGACTATTTGAGCCACTCCCCTCAGGCAGGAGGCTACGGTCCATCCGGACTTTCTTTCCCTCTGCTGTTGGACTCATGAAGACTTCTAAACACCTGTCATTTAAAATATAATTTAATCAATCACTCTTCTGCACTGTTCACTTTCTGCTCATCTGTAAATTAAACTGTAAATGTTAGATACATAGAAGCCTATTTTTATTTTATACTGTAGTACATTTTTATTTGTCTTTAATGCATGCCCTTTTGATTTCATTTATGTTGTTTTTATTATTGTTCATAGTTGTATGTTGCGCCTTAATGCCGAGACAAGTTCCTATGTTTGTGAATTTTGTTCATTGACAATGGCAATAAACCTTTTCTGATTCTGATTCTGACATGAAAAACTTTGATATGTTGAAAGATCTTTTGGCTTGGAGAAACAAGAACAAGGTATTTACAAATAAGGAGTTATTATAACCAAGAAATCAAACAAAGTAATGACCATTATAACCCTCTGAAATGTTTAGCAAGACTTATAAACCAGAACTTTCAAGGGGAATAATATCCCCATGAAGGTTAAGGGGATATTAACTTTTCAAGGGGATATTATTGCTACATAAATTGTATCAATGCATTGCTTACAATGAGTCAAATGTGATTAAATGCACAGCCCTACATTATAGAACAATTACTTGAAATCAAACATATACAGTGAGCAGATTACTATGTGGATTCATTCCAACATAAACATAAAAAAAACTTTAAGACCTTCCTTACACTGTATTGACAATTTCCTTTTGCGGATGTTTAATTACTAGAAGGTTAATAATCTACTTTTGGAAATGTAATTTTCTCATTGTGGGATGAATAAAGGCATAATATTAATCCCATCATCATATTGTGGATTTAAGATTCTTTGCTAAACCCCTGATAATCTTTGGTGACATTACATAATATACTTTAATTTGATAGGTATACTCTATTACCGAATTGCTTTGCTTTCCTTGTTTGTTGTCATTATAAACTAGTTATTTACCACAAAAGAACATGATCCATCCATCCAGCCATCTTCTTCCGCTTTATCCGGGGCCAGGTCGCGGGGGCAGCAGTCTAAGCAGGGACTCCCAGACTTCCTTGTCCCCAGACACTTCCTCCAACTCCTCCGGGAGGATCCCGAGGCGTTCCCAGGCCAGCCGAGAGACATAGTCCCTCCAGCATGTCCTGGGTCTTCCCCGGGCCTCCTCCCGGTGGGACATAACCGAAACACCTCCCTAGGGAGGCGCCCAGGAGGCATCCGGAACAGATGCCCGGGCCACCTCAGCTGGCTCCTCTCGACGTGGAGGAGCAGCGGCTCTACTTCGAGCTCCTCCCGTGTGACTGAGCTCCTCACCCTATCTCTAAGGGAGAACCCAGCCACCCTGCGGAGGAAACTCATTTCAAACTCTTGTATCCGCGATCTTGTCCTTTCGGTCACTACCCAAAGCTCATGACCATAACTGAGGGTAGGAATGTAGATTGAACGATAAATCGAGAGCTTTGTCTTTCAACTCAGCTCGTTCTTCACCACAACAGTCCGACACAGCGACCGCATCACTGCAGACGCTGCACCGATCCGCCTGTCAATCTCACGCTCCATCCTTCCCTCAATCGTGAACAAGACCCCGAGATACTTGAACTCCTCCACTTGGGGCAAGGACTCCCCACCCACCCGGAGAGGGCAAGCTACCTTTTTCCGGTTTAGAACCATGGCCTCAGATTTGGAGGAGCTGATTCTCATACCAGCTGCTTCACACTCGGCTGCAAACCGTCCCAGTGCATGTTGCAGGTCCAGGTTTGATGGAGCCATCAGGACAACATGATCTGCAAACAGCAGAGATGAGATCCTGTGGTCCCCAAACCGGACCCCCTCCGCCCCCTGACTGCGCCTAGAAATTCTGTCCATAAAAACAGTAAACAGAACCGGTGACAAAGGGCAGCCCTGGCGGAGTCCAACACGCACTGGGTACAGGTCTGACTTACTGCCGGCAATGCGAACACAGCTCCTGCTCCGGTCATACAGGGACCGGACAGCCCTGAGCAAAGGGCCCCGGACCCCGTACTCCCGCAGCACCCCCCACCCAGTGGAACACGGTCGAAAGCCTTCTCCAGATCCACAAAGCACATGTGGACTGGTTGGGCAAACTCCCATGAACACTCGAGCAGGGAGTATAGAGCTGGTCCAGTGTTCCACGACCAGGACGAAAACCACTCTGCTCTTCCTGGATCCGAGGTTTGACTATCGGTCGGATTCTCCTCTCCAGTACCCTGGAATAGACCTTACCGGGGAGGCTGAGGAGTGTGATCACTCTGTAGTTGGAACACACCCTCCGGTCCCCCTTCTTGAACAGAGGAGGTCTGCCAGTCCAGAGGCACCGACCCCGACCGCCACGCGATGTTGCAGAGACGTTACAACCAAGACAGTCCTACAACATCCAGAGATTTTAGGTACTCAGGGCGTATCTCATCCACCCCCGGAGCCCTTCCACCGAGGAATTGCCAACAACCTCAGTGACTTCGGCTTGGGTGATAGATGAGTCAGCCTCCGAAGTCCGAGTCCTCAGTCTCTACTTCCTCTTCGGAAGACGTGACAGTGGGATTTAGGAGGTCCTCAAAGTACTCCTTCCACCGTCCGACGACATCCCCAGTCGAGGTCAGCAGGTCTCCACCCACACCGTAAACGGTGTTGGTGAAACACTGCTTCCCCCTCCTGAGGCACCGGACGGTTTGCCAGAATTTCTTTTGGGCCGACCATATAGTCCTCCTCCATGGCCTCCCCGAACTCCTCCCAGCCCTGGGTTTTTGCCACTGTGACAGCATAAGCTGAGGTACGCCTGGCCCGCTGATACCTGTCAACGGCCTCAGGAGTCCCACAAGCCAAAGAGGCCTGATAGGCCTCCTTCTTCCGCCTGACGACATCCCTTACTTCCGGTGTCCACCACCAGGTTCGGGGGTTGCCACCGCGACAGGCTCCTGAGACCTTGCGACCACAGCTCCGAGCAGCCGCTCGAGAAGGTCGAGAACATGGTCCACTCGGACTCAATGTCCCTAGCCTCCCCCGGGATCTGGGAGAAGCTCTCCCGGAGGTGTGAATTGAAGACCCTGCTGACAGAGGGCGCCGCAAGACGTTCCCAACAGACCCTCACTATGCGTTTGGGCCTGCCAAGTCTGTCCGGCTTCGTCCGCCGCCAGTGGATCCAACTCACCACCAGGTGGTGGTCGGTTGACAGCTCCGCCCCTCTCTTCACCCGAGTGTCCAAGACACGCGGCCGGAGGTCAGATGACATGACAACAAAGTCGATCATTGATTTCCAGCCTAGGGGTCCTGGTGCCACGTGCACTGGTGGACACCCTTGTGCTTGAAAATGGTGTTCCTTATGGATAGTCCATGACTATCACAGAAGTCCAATAACTGAACACCGCTCGGGTTCAGATCGGGGAGGCCGTTCTTCCCAATCACCCCTAAAGAACATGATAAAATAAGATAAATTAATCCTTTATTATGTCCTGGGACAGGGGTCACATGCTTTAACACAGACACAAACAACATCACCAGCAATGCATTCAATTAACATCACCATTGAACACAAAATAAGAGACCATCTAAAGATCTGTGCATCTTCCCCTTGACCTTTGTGCAGTTTTATTACTTGCACGTTCCATAAGCCTGTGTGCAGTTTTTTATTGCATTGATTGTTTGTATTGTGTCTTTGTGTTTAGGTATCTGGCATTGTTACTGGGAGTACAGCACACTGCGCATGAAGCCTGGCTCTGACGTGACCATCTCTGAGATTGGCTTCCAACAAGACTTTTCAGTTTACCTTAAGCTCAGTCAAACTTGGCTAATTTTCCGTATGTATGCAAATCTTCTTTCAAGAAGTGTGGATGTTCTTGCTTGTTTATATGTGTATTTAACAGTATATACATGTCCTTTTCCATAGTGTGCTTGCTTGCTGTAATTGAGGGCATAATTTTGATTGTGTTGATCTTTCTGAGGAGAAGGATATGTATTGCAATAGCATTACTAAAAGAAGGAAGCAGGTAAGTAGTCAGCTGCCCACTCTAATTAAAGTTTTGTTTTGTTTTGTTTTGCTGGCATGGTGTGACTCTTACCTTCTTTTGCAGGGCCATTGGAAACATCATGTCCACATTGTTCTACCCCATCGTCACCTTTTTACTTGTAACCATCTGTATCGCCTACTGGGCCGTCACAGCAGTGTATCCCTTTACTGTTTACATCATCTGATAAAAACACTATTTACTTTACCAAAGTGCACCATAGTTATTTCCTTGACTGGCTGTTCTTTAGCCTCTTAGCATCTTCAGGTGAGGCCATCTACAAGGTCTCATCACCTGACGGCACATGCATGTACGACAATAGCACATGTAACCCAACGGTGAGTTTACTGCATGTAGAAGAACAATGCAAGAACTTGTTAATGATGCTGTGAGGTGTTTCATTTTATTATTTGTCTTCAGAACTTCTCACAGAGCAACATCTCCAAAGCGTGTCCAGGATCGCAGTGCAACTTTGCCTTCTATGGAGGAGAAGGCTTGTACCACAAGTACATCCCGGTTTTTCAGTTCTGTAATCTGTTTGTTTTTCTCTGGCTGGTAAACTTCACCATCGCGCTGGGGCAGTGCACACTCGCAGGCGCCTTTGCATCGTATTATTGGGCTCTGAAAAAGCCAGATGACATCCCTTCATGCCCGCTATTGTCCTCCTTCAGCAGAGCCATACGGTGTGTGGAGAACACTGTCGCAATGGTTTTCTAAAAGGATTTCTCTGATCAGTAGTTACATATTTTGGGTGTCCTCAGTTTTCACACAGGTTCCCTAGCCTTTGGTTCCCTCATCCTTGCCTCTGTGCAGTTTATACGAATTGTTCTGGAGTATTTAGATCACACGCTGAAAGGTATAAGTGCAGCTTAAAGATACTTTGTACTACTCGAGCCCTATTGTATTTGACATTTCTGATCTTACTGAATTTTCTAGGTGCACAGAACAAAGTTGCTAAGTTCCTGCTTAAGTGTCTGAAATGCTGTTTTTGGTGCTTGGAACGTTTCATCAAGTTTTTAAATCGAAATGCATACATTATGGTATGTACAGAAAACCTATTGCACAATATACATGTCTCTGATACTAACTAATAAACCTCTGAAAAAACAGATAGCAATATATGGAAAGAACTTTTGCACGTCGGCCAAGGAAGCTTTCTTCCTCCTGATGAGGAATATCCTGAGGTAAGCTTTATTATGCTCTAAGTAGATTTGAATTACCTTAAAAAAGGAACATTTTTAAGTCACCAACTCAAAATTGTTTTGTTAAAATGTCTTTTATTGAAAAACAATGCACTCAGGTTTTGTAGTGTATCTTAAAGGTTCCCTCTCCTGTCCACAGGGTGGCAGTCTTGGACAAGGTCACAGACTTCTTGCTTTTCTTGGGCAAACTTTTCATTTCAGGAGGGGTCGGTGAGTTGGACGTTCTTTCTAATGTCAAGCAGAAAAACAGCTATTTATACTTGGTTAAGTATTTGTGAGGTTTAATCATAACGTTTGTTTTCTTTTAGGTGCTCTTTCATTTTTCGTCTTGACACATAAAATACCGTTCCTTCAGCAGCATTTGCCACTGCTGAACTACATTTGGATACCTCTTGTGGTAAGAATGCGTAACAACAATAACGACAATGATTTTTGCCATAGTTAAAAAAGATTAACAATAACATTTTTTTCCCACAGACAATTATACTTGGCTCGTACATTGTTGCACAAGGCTTTTTTAATGTTTACTCCATGTGTGTGGACACATTGTACCTCTGCTTTTGTAAGTGAAATTAGCTTTATTCTGAAATGGCATATAGTGATGTGTTGGTTTACACCTCAAACGCTCTTACTCTAGCTTTTGCACTTTACAGTATTTTCAGCTCTTTGCTTGCACAACTAACAACTGTACTAAATCTTGCTTTCCGCTCTCTTTCTCACCTGTCCCTCCTGCTGCTACTGTCCCTATGTTGTCTTTCCTGTCCCGGGACTCGTCTCAGGTGAAGATCTCGAGCGGAACGATGGGTCTTCGTCCAGGCCCTATTTCATCTCTCCAAATCTTCACAAGATCCTGCGAAAACGGGAGGAGGGTGCCAAACTATGCGATGTGTCCTGAGTGAAGTAGCCACTGGACAAAACTGTTGACTAGTTTCTCCATATCTATATATGCTATATGCATGGAGTACGGACTATCGGAGCAAGTACTGTAGGGCTAAACTCAAACTGGAAGTACCCCTGGACCAGGACAGTGTGGACACGGCCGAACATGTTCCAACCCGAAAAGGCTTTGTAGACAGACTTTGAAAGATCTATTCACTTCCTTTCTCAATATGACAAAACCTTTGCCTTTTCTATCACTTTTATGTTCCTTTCTTTTCTTGTGTGTATTCTCTGCTGACCTCTGCCTTATAAAGAGGGTACACATCATTTCACTGGACGGATGCACAAGCTCAGAGTAGTATAAAAATATCAAAGGCATTTTTACCCCAACATTGTAAGAGGACCTTAAATGTACAGCTGTTCTTGGTTGGGGCGACCTCTTGTGGCACTTTGGTCTTCTATTGTAAAGTCGAGTTTTGTATGCACTTTGTCATATGGGAAAAGAACCATGTGAATTTGTCGAGCATGATATTTGCTGGCTGTTGATGTTTACCATAGGTTTTTACCAGTTGCTTTGATCCACTGTATTTATACTAATTCAAACAACACACCCAAAACAGTGTGTTTTGCACTTAGCCAATCCATGTATCCTCATTTTTGTTTAAACATGTTACCCATAGATGTACTGTAATGCAGATAGAGACCGTGGGAGGGCAAGACTTTTAAAGACTTCTTTTGCTCAGAACATAAACAGAACCTGACGATATTCAGGAAAGCGTCTGAATGCAGCCACTAGTTTATGTGCCTAGTTGTAAGAACAAAAATCCTCTTTTCTCTTGTTTTAGATTTAACACCAAGACTTTTTGCGATACAGTTTATAAAAGGATGTCAAAGCCATTTTTGGTAATTTTTTTATTGGCTGAGTCAGATGTAGTGCTGTTTAATACAAGTATAATACACTCATCTGTCTGGGAGTTCTTCAATGTTTCTTTTGTATAGATGATTTTTTATTGATGAATCCAATGAAAATGTGAATCATTTTTGAATAAACATAAACAGTTAAAATAAAATCTGGTCTTTCACATTTACAGTATTTGTTAATTTGATACTGCTGCTGCCCCCTAGTGTACGATCTGGAGATAAACGATGGCACTCCTGGACGACCCTACTACATGAACTCAACTCTGCGACGCATCCTCAACAAGAAGAATCTCAGTCCAAGAAAGAAGACAAGACGGAACAAAGTCTAACGGCTCAGGGAAATGCAGGTTTTCCCAAAACATTTCACTTACAAGACTATTAATTTATTCATACACAAACCTTTGCACTTTACGGACCATAGTCTTTCATTTTGTCATTTTTTCTAGAGATTTCTTTGTTCATAATTTATTATGTTCCTGTAAAAAAAAAAAAAATCTTATATTTCCAATCAGATTATGCCAATTTCCTTTATGAAAATATTTGTATTCTTTATTGAAGATTTGGCGTTTTCTATTTATATATATTTTATCTTTTCCAGTTTTTGCCAGAAGGTGTTGCCATGTATCACCTAAAGGTGTTTAACACTGTGGAATTCTTGCTATGCTTTTATGAGTTAGTAATTACTAAATTGTCTCACATTGAGATACATATTTTTCACTTACTGACCAGTGTTTTCACATTGAACTTCTAAGGACATAATAGTAGAGCTGAACCAAGTGCTCTATACTTAGGTGCCTTATTTCAGAGGTACCGTACTCAGCGACTAATTGTATTGCAGCCCAATGGTCAGCCATTAACACTTTTTGAAGGGGTTGCTAAACTTCTCGGTTGTTTTTATATGTAATATGTGTCATTGTTTATTTTCTAAAGTTAATCTTTTCACGGATCAAAACTTTTTCAATAACAAGTTGATCTGATGTTTTATATCATATTAAGTTAATTTTACAAATGTTTCTTTACCAAATATTTATTACTAAACTTTATTTCTTTAGAAGTTATTACAAATGTAATTGATTGTATTATAGGTTTTTACATACTGTTATTTGACACTCATTACAGTGCAGCTATTTTTCTACTTATTTAATATAAAGTGAAAGTATTTCCTAAATGATTTAAAGGTGTAACACGTCTTTTAATCTGAGTGATGTTCATTACATTGTGTCAATCAGAATGCAGAATGACAGCATCCTGTTCGATCGGACAAGAAACATGTCCAACAAAAAGCCAGTATTTATCCGTCTGATATAAAGTGACACTGTACATGCAGTGGAGTTGTTTTCCAGCTACACTATTCTGTCTTATGAGATGATGAGATAAGTCACAACAGTGATCTGTGTCTTCACCGTTAGATTCCTTTGGTCAACCACAGCCAACAAGCACACACAAGTAAAAGTACTTTTCTGTTACAGTGTGCATCAGGCTGCCACCACAGCATTCAAACACACGCAGTAAATATTTCAATAGACAGATTGATGAGTTGAAGTGATTTATTTGGCCTTATTGGATGCTGCAAAAATGTATTTGATTTGCGATGGTGCATTTATGTAAATTGTATGCTTTGTAAGTTTGGGACAGGTTTTGATGTTACATTTTGTTCACAAATGCAGACACTGTATACACTGGATCAGAAAGTAGACATTTATTTTCAACAGACTTCACATACAATAAATAAATTAAATTGCAATATTCAACACATTTTTTATAAATTTTGGACTGATTTTGCATTTGTCACACACAAGGGAGCACTGTCCATATAGTGTCACCAACTGCACAAAACTATACCTAATGTTCTGAGGTACACCAAAACTTTTGCATTTTCACAAATAACATGAAGACTGAAAAATGACATCTATCATTATGCTCAAAAAGAAATGTTAGAGGAAATGACAATACTCATTGATGACTGAGGATGCTGCGTGGACGTCGCTGGACTGTGCGGTCAGGCGTGGGACACAGGCAGAGAGGTCATAGCGTGCGCCGGCAGCATAGGTTGAAACATGGACGGAGGAGAATGAACTGAAAAGAGCAAATGCACACGAGTAAACATGAGTCATACATTTACAGAGACTAATAGTTATAACAAAAATATTGTCTTAATATTCTGACAATATGCAAACATAAAATCTAACCCTCAACTTGCAATTAACATTTATTATTTTAAGTAGAGGTAAATCATAATTAGACTATTGTTGTTCAATGCTAGTAATACTGTATGCATTTTTTGCATATGAAAAGTATTATATCCTCAATGACAATGACAATGACAGAAAACAGGTATTTAATGTATTTTTTTTTAGACATAAACACGTTCTGGATCAGCTTCACGTGAGTATCTACACTAAGAGGACTGCAGAAAGAATACTTATGCTGTGTTTGACAGACAGTTACATTTTGATATTCCTTTTATTTTGGCAGGTTCCCCATACTGAAATATGTGCCTTCTAGTCTGCAATATGTAATTAAATGTGCAATGGGTTAAAATGAATGCCCTCGCTATTGCAAATCTAGTTTTAGAACTTCTTTTTTTTTTTTTCAGAAAAGAATCAGAAAAGGTTTATTGCCATTGTCAATGAACAATATTCACAAACATAGGAACTTGTTTTGGCATTAAGGTGCAACATAAAACACTGAGCAATAATAAAAACAACATTTATGCTGAAATCTGGCTTCAATATATTGCCTTGGGTCCCTGTGAAGCAGTATCAAGCGAGGGTAAAGTGATTGTATTTCAGAGATATTGAATGGAAGTTACTCACGGTCTATGAAGGAGTGCAGGGCTGAGATCATTGACCCCTCTGAGCCTCCATACGTGGTGTACTGCAGCTCCTCTGGGGTGGGAGTGTGCTGGGACAGGCGGTTGGGCGGCAATGAGGTCAGTGCGGTGCTCGACGAGTGGTTTGGGCTCACATGCTTTTTGTGGCGTGCTCTGCAATTCTGGAACCAGACCTGAAGAAGAATTTACTTACAACAGGCATATTCATCAAATACTTACATCAAATCATTTATTTGTCACAAGTTATAATGAGTAAACTGACAAATGGTATGTATAAATGGATACGTTTATGAATTGAAAATGATAAATCAAACTTTGCTTTACAGTTTTACACTCTCATTTTAAAATAATAGTTTTGTTTAATTATTTTGGACTCGGTAAACATTGCATACATTATTCACAAATTCTGCAGTCTCTTTAGCAGCAGAATAATCTGATGGTTATTTTAATGTATTTTTTATTGACAGATTTGTGGATAAATAATGAGTGAAATTCTGTGCAGACCTGTATGACTCTTCGGCTGAGGCCAGTCTGCTCTGCAAGCTTCTGCAGCGTCTGAGCGTCTGGGTTATTGTCCTGAGCAAACTGGGCCTGCATCACCTGCACACCAATATCAGATACACCAATATCAGATACACAAATATCAGATACACAAATATCAGATAGCACGTTGGGAAATGCCAATGATCCGTTTAAATAGTGTGTTTTTACACTATATTCATACATTCAAAATATATACTTGAGAATCTTATAGAATTAGTACCTTTTGAGTGAATTATAATATGACATCATATATTTTCTATATTTTTCATGAATTATAACCGAACCAAATGACGCATAACTGCAGTTCTAGAATGATTTGTTGGAGGTTTTACCTGCAGCTGGTCTGCAGTGAAGCTTGTGCGAGCCCTTTTTGAGGGTTTGGGTTGGTTTAGCTCTTGTTCAGTCGGCACTGCTCCCTCCATGTTTACATTGCTTCCTGAAGAAAACAAAAAACATGTTGAACACTTATTTTTATGTTATTGACAAAATATAATTTGAATATTTAATGGGATCTTAACATTTGACTTTTGGGTTCTGTTTTTTTCTATAGTGTTATAGCACCTTGTAGACTAAAATCTGTTAAGGCCTACCATCATATGACTTATTTAAAATTAAACTGTGTAAATAACACAGTGGTTTGTCTTAAAGCGCTTTTAGAGGCCTCCGGATGTCTCACCTTTCTCCACCGCGCGCTTGAGGTTGTCCAACATACAGTCATAGTGCACGCGACAGAGCACCTTTTCCTCCACGAGCGCAAACTCCTCTCCCGTGGACAGTTGCCTTTTGCAGGAGAAGCATGCAAAACACGCCAGGTGGTACACGTTGCCCTTTGCGCGGCGAACCCAGTCCGTGGCGTGGATGTTCCGGCCGCAGCACGCGCACCACGTGCCGTATCTTCTGCACAGAGCAGCAGAAAGTTAACTTCAGTTTTTGATTTAATCAGTTATATCTCTTTCATACTTTTTGTCTACGTTAAAAGTATATTTTTGTTAGCCCACTTTGAGCGATAATCTGATACTAAGAATATTACAATATTTACACTGGCAATATAATAATATTATAAAATATAGGCTAATAATAATAATAATAACAACAACAACAACAACAACAATAATAATAATAATAATAATAATAATAATACATTATTATTATTAAGACATTATTATTATTATTATTATTATTATTATTATTATTATTATTATTGTTGTTATTATATGTTGGCTCTGTAGATATAATCCACTTGCTCCCTGATGCGCGCGTACCTGAAGTAATCCAGTTTACAGAAGACCTCTTTCTCTTTGATGTAGCAGCTGCTGTGGCTGCCAAGTGAAGTTTGGCACACGCTGCACGACAGACAGCGCACGTGCCAGCACAAGTCGTTCACCTGCAGCCAAAAAGAAGAGACCACAAGACGAAGTGAGTAACTGCATCTCCGAAGGCCTTTGCGATAAAAAGCAACACAAAAAAATAATAATATGCGTTTACCTTTAGTAAATATTTATCCACAATTTCCTCGTTACAACTTGCGCACACGGTCCTGCCCAAAAGAGGGGCAGAAGCCATGGCCTGAAGGGATGACGCGTCCTCATCCAAAACTTCCAGAGGAGCGCCCTGAGAAGGAAAGCTGCGGTGAGAGCCAAGCACGCACACAAGATGACAACAAACTCAAAAGTCTTGATTTCAAAGCCAGTTAGTTTCACTTTAATTAAACAGGTTTAATTTGTTGAAATGTTGAAACGATGTTCCGCGTTTATTGGACAACGCTCAGTGGGGGGTTGCCAGAACAAGCAAAGACAAACAAACATTTCCAGGAACTAGGTCTACATTGTGGGAAAAATAACTTTGCTTAATAATTGAAACGTAGGCCACACTAGAGCCTCATTAGAATAAAATGAAATAGAAAATGCCCGGGATGATGTTTGTGGCAAAAAGACAGCCTCTGAAGAAAACTAATCTCGTTGAATTTAAACCCAAGAAGTGAAACGTAAAAAAGCCAATTCCGTGTCATTGTTTGTCGACCAGGTAAAACTGTTTTAGTCCGTTTCGGCGCGTACCATGATGTCCTCCTCTTGTGCGCACTTGGACAGCAGTTCCTCTCCACCTTTGCAGTCCTCGCACATGACGCGCGTCTACGGCGGTGGGCACAGTGCCGTCGGTGGGTCAGACTGTCGCAGCCGCCTTAAATGCCCCCTGCTCCGTCCCATAAATATCATGCCTTTCACTTTTCACCATGACAACGCCGGCGATTACCGAAATGACATTTAAAAGAGAAGTAGTCATTACTTACACAAACAGACAACACTTGAACTCATACTTATCCTATGTGCATTACGTCCTCGAGTTGTGTGATTCAGCAACACGGCAATTTCACCTGTCAATCAAACGCAGCGCGACGTCTCTGGGAAAAAAGGCATTGATTTATTTAATAACAGCAATTAAAAGGGCTAAGTTCGCCACAAACGTCTTCCCGGGGCAAAGCAAAAGGTGAAGAGGTCTTATTAACTACTTGAGTTTTAATTGCAGAATCCAAGGGGTAGTGCATTGCTTCAAATTGTGCAAATACTGAGAAGTCAGCTTGCGCGAGGCCGGTTTAATGACACGCTGTCGCTCTGATTTTTATTGGCAGCACAAATTTCCTTTTTATTTAAGATCTAGCCTGACTCCCGCTCATAAAGTCTTACCTCCTCGGTGGACAAAATATTCTCGTTTTCATTCGGACTTACAGTGCAACATTCAACTTTCACTTCGCTTTTCCAGCGCATTTCTATATTCCAGAGCAGCAGGCCTATACGTAAGAGCTTCCCAAAGTTCCGTTCAAGGAAAGTCAGTTTCTGTCGCGCTCCTTTTACCCTGCGTGGCAGCGAGTGCGCCTCAAGATGTGCCTTAGTGGGTGGATCATAAATTCATTTTTCAGACATTTTTAGCCGCGCCTCCTCTGCCTCTGGGGCTGAAGCTTCATGTGTGGTTTCGCCTTGGCGTTAAACTGTATAAAGCAGCCTCTTAGACCATCCTGATGTGTACAATGAAGACGGGCAGCGGGAAGCTTCATAATGGGTTATTAAAGCAACATGTGATCTGTGTAATGGCAGCTGTCACTCTGTCACTGACACACAATCAATGACACACAAATTGTACAACAACAGTTTATACGGGACAATGGTCCATAATGACTACAACTGTCACGGTTTAGATGGGTGCCTGTTAGCAGTTTATTTATAACTGACTGCTGTGTAAAATAATGTATCCTATAGCATATACCGACGCATGCATGAAGAGGGAGAGATCAGTCTGCATCAGGTATTTTGGGATATTGTCATAAATTGTACAAATGCCCTGGTGATAATCTTAAACTTTCACAAAAAACACATCACACTAAAGTGAAGAAAAAGCTTGTCTCCTCAATATGCAAAGAGATACACTGAAGTTTTGTAGATGCACAAAGAGTTGTTTAAAACTCATTTTGTTTCATTGTTCATAATCCATAAAGCACCTTCCTTTGCCTGTCCACATAAATCCGTAAAATGTTCCTTAATTTCTTTAATTAGTCGTGATTTTTCCCCTCCATATTTCATCATTTTAAAAAGAAATAAAAAAAAATGTTTTTCTTTTTTTTATTCATATAAGTCACCTTCTAATGCAATCCTGTCCAGTTATTCAAATTGGGACTTGAGGCATTACACAATTATGTGACTTGTATATTGCATATTGTATTTATAATGCAATAATAGTAAGTCTGTGATTCAGACTGGTTTAAGATGACACATTATTCAGTGGAGTTGGTGGATGGGTTATTACTTGTAACCTGCAGATTCCTGTGCCAGAGGCCGAATAAAGGTCATTTGGACACTTGCATAATAAGTCTAATGTAAAACCAAGCTTTCAGATTCTAAAATGTGACCATGTCCCTCTCTCGGATGGCGGAAAGAGACACTTTTGTTCTATTGATTACACTTAAATTGTTTTTAGAAATATATCAAGTTTATATTTTGATCAGTAATGCACACATTCAGACTGAATCAAATATATTTCGTCTTCTTTTTTTTTTACTTTCTGATTGTTGGAATGGAAAGCTCTACTTTCCTCCAGTGCCCACCCCGGTACTCAGCTGCCCAACGCTCATGAACCCTTGTGGATAAAGAAAGGGGTTCTCTCTGTTCCCTTTGATTTGGGATTACAGACTTGCACCAGCATGAGTGTGGCTGCCTATCACTCCATCACAGAGGGACAGAGGAGGTAGCGTGCCTGCGTCTCTGTGTCCTGTTCCACCTGGTCCACATGAATGAACCTTATCAGCCGACACATCTTAAACATCGGATACAACGACAGTCTGTGCACTATGACCCCCCAAATCAAAGCTAAAACAGTTTCCTTTTAAGTCCCTGAACACTATTTTGAGCTAGTTTAACCTCAACAAAAAGGTCACTTGTGAAGGTCAAATGTGAGAGCGCAAAGTGGAAATAGATAAACAATAAAGAAACTCAAAACATCAGGAGTTAGAGCAGAACCCATTGACTCGTTATCTGTAAATCCCATATAACTTTTGAAATACTTTATCGCTCCTTGATCAGTAGACAGCAGATGTTTGGAAGGATCACAATCTCAGTGAAACTGTTTTAAATGTTTTCATTTTCAAGTATGACATGGTTGACTTCTCAGATGTTTGCTGATGTGGACCAGACCAAAACAATGACTGATCTGATAATAATGTTTAACTGCTTTGAATCTGTCAGTCTGTGTGTTCTGTGTGAGGTTCGTAAATGATCGTAAAGTCCCAGGCCTGGATAAATTGAAAAGAGGTCACAGGATGTATGATGTAATTAAACAATTATGTAACACTGGTAATGCAGGAAATATGTGTTTTCAAACATGTAAAACCCATAAAGGATTCCAGTGGTTGAATATTTTACGTATAACAAACACAGCAATGTGACAGCTAAAATACAAATAATCTCAAAAACACTGTAATGTAGTATGCTGAAAAGTTTGTACATACTTCTCAAATGCAACAAGAACAATGGAAACAAACCAGGCCACAAACAAAGTAGATTTGTCCTCAAAGAGAAGAATCTCTTAATCTGACACTTCCCATAGACCTTTGTCATCTTCATGTCTGGAACTACTCATTTATTTCATTTAAATCAACCCAAATTGGGGTGGTTTACAATTGACACAACGCGTTTGGCATGACCTTTTCTCCTTGCTCTAAATGGGCACTTATTGAATCTGAAGGGGGAGGTGGGAGGCTGGTGGTGTTGGGGGGGAGCGGGTGAAATCACAGCAGTGAAAATGGCAGAGCAGAGTGAAAGAGCGGCCTGATTGCATTGGGACGGCCTGCGAGGGGAGCAGCGTGCGCAGCCCCAATCAGAGCTACATAAGGAAAAAGTGCTCTTATCAAGCAGTAATGGCCCACTTGACAATCACACAGGCACAAAACGGCTCTATTTAACACTGATTGCAAAAAAAACACCCCCTCCCCTTCCTCCCCCCATCTGTAAACTGCATGACTCCCCAAGATCCCCCCGCCACCCCAAGCTCACCGCCAAGACCTTTTCCTGAATGGAATTTATAATCACCTCCTATTTTTCTACACTAATTGTTATTTTAAGATTTGCTCTGTATTAGGCGTTTAGTGCAGCTTTGATTACAGTGTTTATGAGGAACATTGAAGGCCGTCTCACTTGCACCAGTTTAATGAACAAAGGAATGTTTTAACAGGTGCCAGTCCATTTTACCTGCCCTTTTGAATTAGCTGTGTGTCCACTGTAGCCCTGATCAAGAAAGGTCAGCAAAAGACTGGAAAATATCATAGATTAAGCTTTATTTTTTAATTATGTACTATTAATTAATTGGTTCTGTGTCTGTAAAATCATTCAATGTGCATTATTAAGTACATTGTAAAGAACATGATTACTTTCGGGTGCATACAGGTCTATTTTTTGTGCTATCAAGGCAGTACAGATATTTTGGAGTTCAGTCACTTTATTTCCCCAGGTGGGTCTTGTGCAGAGAAACAGGAGGGATCTGAAGGGCAGCAGGTGTGAAAAAACCCTGAGCAAGCACTCTCCATGTCAAGATCATCTAATACTTGTGCGCTCTCACTTAAGGCCCATTGTTCAAAATCTACAGTTAAGAGTAATGATAAATAAACACAGGCTATGTAATGCATTAAGCAGAAATTAAATGAAACAAGAATAGGTTCTCACATCTCAAATTAATCAAACCTTTTCACAGATAAATAATATATAGGTTCATAGATTTTCCTGGGCCCCTTCGCAGTCAAGCCCCCTTTCTTTCCCTTGCCTCAACCCTGCTTACCTCACTATATACAACCATTGTATGTTTGTATATTACTGTAAACAGCTGGACACAATAAGCAATTTAATAATGGTCAAAGTACATTCTTTACCACTTCTTCAGAACGACTCTGAATTTAGAATCAGATCAGAAGCAGAAAAGTTTTATTGCCATGCAGTGAACAAAAGTCACAAACTAGGAACTTGCTTCGACAATATGCATGGCGAAACATAAAGCAATTCATTTGATAGTAAAAATATATATGTATATATTTTTTTTAAAAGCAGATGTTATGAGAAATGGAATCAAATACAAATAGATTGCGTTTCTAAATAAAATGAGAGAACAGCATTCCACAGCCTTTATTATAACATTGACATCCATTCAAAAAGTTATCAAAAGTTTAATTTTGCGTTTCCTTATTGATCTTGTGACAATAAGACAGGGCCAGTTCATTGAAATGGAAATATGGCTCCCCCTACTGATCACATTTGTTATCAAAAACTTCTGTACATTTATAAATCCAATCAAGGAACATGGTGCAGTAAAACCAACTGTTCATGAATACATTTGATATTTAAATGGGATGAGGAGATAACCACTTCATGCAGACTGAATGTTAGTAGGTTTTCAGTGCAACCGGAAAGTATTTACTTTCTCAAAATTTGGTGTTACAGCCTTATTTCAAAATTGATTCAATTCAATATTTGCCTCAAAATTCTGCAAACAAATATAATGACAATGTGAAAGAAAGGTTGTTTGAAATCTTTGCAAATGTATTATTTATTCAAAAAGCACATGTACATAAGTAACGTTTACTATGACACTCAAACTTGAGCTCAGGTACATGGTTTTTCCACTGATCATCCCTGAGATGCTTCTACAAATTCATTGGAGTCCACTTGTTCAGTTGATTGGACATGATTTGGAAAAGCAAACACTTGTCTATGTAAGGTCCCACTGTTAACAGTGATGTCAGAGCACAAACCAAGCCATGAAGTCCAAGGAATTGTCTGTAGACCTCTGAGACAGGATTGTGTCAAGGCACAGATCTGGGGAAGGTACAGGAAAATGTCTGCAGCGTTGAAGGTTCTTATGAGCACAGTGGCCTTCATTATCTGTAAATGGAAAAAGTTTGCAAACACCAGGACTCTTCCTAGAGCTGGCTGCCCGGCCAGAAGGGCCTTAGTCAGGGAGGCGACCAAGAATCCGATGGTCACTCTGACAGACCTCCAGCGTGTCTCTGATGAGAGGAGAACCTTCCAGAAGAACATCTCTGTGGCAACAATCAGGCCTGTATGGTAGAGTGGCCAGACTGAAGCCACTCCTCAGTAAAAGGCGCATGACAGCCCCCCCTGGAGTTTGCAAAAAGGCACCTGAAGGACTCTGACCATGAGAAACAAAAATATCTGGTCTTATGAAACAAAGGCTTGAATAGCAGGTGTCATGTCTGTAGGAAACCTGGCACCGCTCATCACCTGGCCAGTACCATCCCTACAATTATAGTGGCAGCATCAAACTGGGGATATTTTCCAGCAGGAACAGGGACTAATCAGGATCAACGGAAAGATGAAGGCAGCAGTGTACAGAAACATCCTTGATAAAAACCTGCTCCAGAGCGCTCTGGACTTCAGACAAGACAACGGCTCAAAGCACACAGCCAGGATAACAAAGGAGTGGCTACAGGACAACTCTGTAAATGTCCTTGAGTGGCCCAGCCAGAGCTCAGACTTGAACCCAATTGAACATCTCTGGAGAGATCTGAAAATGGCTGTGAACCGATGTTCACCATCCAAAACCTGATGGAGCATGAAAGGTTCTGCGAAGAAGAATGGGAGAAACTGCCCAAAAATAAATACTTTCACCCTTCACGTTGTTTGTGGTTGAGGCAAATAATGAATTTAATCCATTTTGGAATAAGACTGTAACATGACAAAATGGGAAAGAAGTGAATACTTTCCAGATGTACTGTATATATTCCAAATACCCTTCCAGTTAGCCAACATGAACACCTAATTGTTAAAGAAAATAAATATTGTATTTAAAAATTCTTAGCGCCTATCAACAACCAGCCACTAGAGGGCCCCAGAGCACCTGATGTTTAGTGCTGTGTGTGAGAGGACAAGTTAGAGTTGATGGGCCTACACCATGGGCCTACACCGTGGGCCTACACCGTGGGCCTACACCGTGGGCCTACACTGTGGAAACTGCTGACCAAGAATTCAATGCGTCTGTTTGTTTGTTGTGATCACAGAATCAAACCAATCTGTTGTAGGTTATTAGTGATGATTGTAGTGCGTGTGTGTGTGTGTGTGTGTGTGTGTGTGTATGTGTGCGCGTGCGTGAGTGCGTTTAAGACCACAGACAGCGACATTGTAAATCAAATCTGTTGTTTGATTTTATAGCAAATACTAGGTTATTTTATAAGAGAGTACTTGATAGACTTCGTGTTCTAGACTTACATAGACCTACAAGATAGATATATGGTCTTATTGAGATTTTAAATATGATTCAATATAGGAGAAAGGCAGTCTTCTTAAATTCTCTTGTTTCTGGGTGACGGGTTTATTTATCCTGGTTACATGGAGTGGCTCGTTGTAAACGGAAACCTGCTTCATCGGTGCCATCGTCACGTGACATGCCATGGCAACGGCGAGTGTCATCAGTTCCCCTAGCCGTGAAGAGCGCGAGCCCTCTCTGCTGGAAACTCACAAGTAGACTTCAAACTAGTCCTGCGTGCTTTTGGCTGCAGCCCGAGCTCGTGCAGCAGAGAGGACAGTGTCCAGTGCGTGTCCAGTGCGTGTCCAGTGCGTCACCTGACTGTCAGTGGTGCTCAAAGTCATGAGCCACAGCCACCTCAACCCAGGGTAAGACATTCATTCAGATAGACTATTGAGTAGAACAGTAGTTATGGCAACATGGGGCCTGGGTTTCTGAAGCTGTACTTTTGAGGTTTTAATCATTTCATTAATATGCCCTTTAATACGCTCTCTTACATTTGGGCCTAATGATAGGGTGTATTCTGGAAACATTGTGCTGACAGCTGTTTGAAAGTGCTTTTGGCAAAGTAACTGTTGTAGCATAGTATTAGTATATTATTGTTCAGTGAAAAGAAGTAGATGGGCAATTACCAACCTTCATTAGTCCAACTACTTTACAGCTCCTAACAGCCACAACACATAGGTATTATTAAAGTAATGTGGTAATAGAAAGTCAATCATGGATTTAGGCCTGTTGAACTGGAAATAAGTCTGTCATTAACTCCTTTAACTCTACACATTAGATTTGACTTAACTAAACATGGAGGACACAGTCTCCTGTATGTTCATAGAAGCGACACTGCCTGTGCATTATACATGATCAGCTATATCGCCTTATGTTTAAATGGCAGCAAAGGCATGCGATGAAAGAGACAGTGTGCCATCTCTGTAATTCCTCTGTGAAAGCAGACACTCGTAACAGACCCCATAGTTGTAAGATCCTGTTGTCTGCTGCACAAATGCTGCAGGAAATCAAATCTGTGTTGGAAAATAAAGCCACTTTCAGACAAGATGATCCAGAGAGGGCAGGATAACGCTCAATAAACAAACATGGTGTTGTTAGCCAGTGCTCGGGTGATTAAGAGTTTGATTTGCTGCGGGCTTAATCATTAACTCCGTGGAGGCCTGGGTGTTATTTCCTGTGTAATCTGGTCTCTGTAGCCTCATCTCAGCCTACAACAGCCTGACAGATAAACATCTCGCTGGATACTTCAGCAACTCTCGGATCAGAAGACACCTGCAGAGGGCTGGCCTGGTAAGTCCTGACATCTAAACACATTCATTTCGTTCAAATAAATGGATTGTTGTTGTTAGATTACAAGAAGCGGCCGAATTGTTCCTGACAAAGAGTACAGACAGAAGCTCATCCAAAAAGCCCATCAGAGACACGTTCGAGAATGTCTGGCTCAGGCCATTTTCCACAAAGTGTTGGAGATGGAGGTACTGGAGCCCTGCTTTGGCCAGATCTCTGTAAGTGCAGTTGTGGCCCTCTTTGCATGTTAAATTATGCTTATGTGTCCTCAGCGTCTCCATCAAATAGAGATCAAACGGAAATTGGAGGAGTTTGCTCGAAGGGAGAAGGTGCACAAGATCAAGGTACTATTTTTAAAATCACTGCTTTATCGTCTCTAAATTGATAATAAAACATATGTATGGTATAGTGCGGTATACTTGCCCAAAGACAGAATGGAGTCAATATTAACTGCTTGCTGGATCCTTCTGGTTTTATTGTACTGTACTTTTATTGTACAGAGTTTGGATAATTTACTGTCTCTTCCTTCCTTCTCTCTCTCACTTGATTTCTCATTTGTAAATTTAAATGCGCACTTTTATACATACAGGATTCATTTGGCCTGTAGGCTGTAGGCTCTAAATCTTATTATTTTTTACCTCTTATATTTGATCTATTTCCTGGTGCAAATGTATTGAAGAGCATTCATTCATTCATTTTCAGGTGGAACGGTCCAAAAGATATGAAGAAGAGATCATCCGCATCCTCTCGCCTCGACCGCCCACAGGAGCGCGGGGCAACAGGAAGCAACACTCAGGAGCAGAGGGAGAGCACACCGAGTCCTCTGAGTCTGTGAGTCCAGCACTGCATTTAATGAACACTTTTCCATAGTGTTATAGCAGCTCCTTGATTGAAGTGCAGTATTAATTATAATGTCTCGATCAGGTAAAGAGAAGGGAGGCTGGAAATGTCACTGCATGGTTACAACACCTATTATGGCTATGAGAAATCTGAGTTTAAAATGTGACCTTTACTTAAGAGCGCTTTCCACATCCATTTGTATAATTTAAGAGGTCCTGCTTTCATCATGAGCTACAATATTGTTAAGAGATGTGATGGCTCTACTTTTCACACACGTTAAGTTCATATTTTCATCAAAGTTTGACTCGTCCCAACTGGACATTCACTTCGTTACAGGTGTCTTTATAGCAGTAATAACCTCTGAAGAACATGTACCTCTGCTCTGAGGGAACTTGCCTCTCCACAGACCTGACTCGTAAGATTTCTGGTAACACCACCTGCACACCACCTGCTTGTCTCCATGGAGATGTCCTTACCCTGCCTCACATTCCACAGAGTGCAATAAAACTGACCTATCTCCAGGGAGAATGTTCCAAAGTTTGGTTTTAACTTTCTGTCTCCATGGAGTCACACAAGTGGTGTGTCCGGCACCAGGAATGGCGCTGCTTTAATTGATTAGTTATTCATTAAGTTAAGTCAACATCTCTTTACTTTTATTTTTTGTGGTAGTTAGAACTCAATTTAAGAATAAATGTTAAATGACACAGTAAAAGTTCTTATAAATATAATGATATGTGTGCATTGGCCAATACAGAGCTTCGTTGGTCTATTATGTAATGCAGTGGGTCTCAAACAGCAGGACTTGTACCACTGGCTCCTTCAGGGCGTATGCGGATTCATCTGCAGTTACATTTTTTGCTCACTACTAGTATAACTTGTCTCGCAATTGAGTCCCATTTCAGACCTAGTTTAGACCTAGTTTGGACCTGGTTTAGACCTGCTATAGTTATAGATGTAAAGGATTATTTTGCATTAATTTGGGCAAAATGAAATCAATGTTTTTCTTTGTTTGTCATATTGTCCATCGATTACACATCGAGCACAACATGACTTAAAAAAAATCTGATTTCCCAAAGTGAACCGATCAATAAAATCTTTATACTCATTTAAACAAATACTGATGCTGAATTTTATTTATGTCAAATTGCTGCTTGTAATGTGTTTTGAAACCAATTTGTATGTTTTTCAACTCATTAAAAAACACTGAGAAGCCTCATCCAGCTTTTACCTCAAGTTTGATATTTTTGCAACACTATACTCGAGTTTTTATTGCATATAGTTTAATGATAGTGTTCACTAATAAAACAAATATACAACTTTCTACCTATGCTCTTACTACTTTATATATCCATGTTCCTTTGTTGACTTTGTTGACTTTGTTGACTTTGTTCTGTGTTTCAGCCGGGCTCGCCCCGTCCCAACACTGCGCCTGGAAAGATGCAGCGCCCCGTGCGTTTAAAGCCAATTCACAGTAACAGCACCACGGCCTCGCACAGACACAGCTCGCCTTACAGACGTCACGCTCCGCCCCACGACAACCAGCGCCCATTCATTGGGACGGTGAGGCCAAGATACTCGAGCCCATTCATTCTTTCACCTCATTCCACGACAGGATGTGCCCCAGACAAACACATGCTGGTGTTGGAGAGGGACATTAATATTTAAGCTTAATTGGGCTTTCTAAATATTTTAAAATGGCTACATAATGATTATGATTATTATTATGACATTTTATTTTGCACTATAGGATTATTGAAATATTTTTTAAAGGGAAAATTGTTATTATACAGATTACGCACCCAGACTAAATTAAAACAATATGCAGCAAATAATGTAAATTGCACATGCTATTTTATGAATTGTGTCATTTAATTGTGACATTATTAATGTTCTAGGGCTGGATAGTCAACAAATTGTCTTTTTTTTTTAATTCTGCCTTTTTAAATACAAATAATTAAAGTCTATGTGACAGGTTCTTGTGTCTTTCTAATTATGGCGTTGTTTGGTGAGATTGTCCCTGTGGTAAATAATGATCATAGTTTTTCATCTGTCAAGTTGTAGTTTGTGAAGAAAATTTGACAAATAAAAGTTGAAAAATTACAGGAAGTAGTTCTGAGCTCTACAACAGAATACCTCTGATGTCATCAATAAGTGCCATTACACCAACGATGCAGAGAAAATGTGCACATGACTTAGACCTTTTTATGAAAGTCATTTTACAAAATAAAGGTGTTGTCAGGTGTAAGTATTTGTCAGATCACGATATTGTATAATTTAAATAGATTTTGGCCTTTGTTTACAATCTGGTTGCTAAGTAACAGTCATATTTGCTGGCCATGTCAAACAAAGAAGTACAATTATGAATGTTACAAAAATGTTGAAGAAATTGTAGAAAAACAGGCAAAATCTTTATCTTAAATATAATCATGTTCCCTTTGTTTTACTGAAAAGTGTTGTCTAATGTGTCATATGGACTTTAAGTTCTTCGTAGTCTTTTCTGTAAATTGTTGTTTGTGCGTGCTCCCATGAGTTTGTAGTTTGTTTGTGCAGTTTGGGACAGATTCATGGTCAGATCATAGATGCACATGTTTTTAAGAGATCTTGCCCCCTAGAATGTCTTCAGTCGATTACGGCCCTAATATTGTGACCAAGTGACCGAAATGTTTCTGTCCATATGTTTTCCTTTGCTCATTCTTCACTGACCTCTTTCAGTTGGACAAAGATGCTCACAGACGCTTGAACTCTATGGAGGTTCGTAATGGGGTTTCGCCTTACTGCCTCCCAGTCATCAACAACTTTGTGACCCCAGTGCCCCCCAGCACCAAGAGGAAAGAGCGACCTGTGAAGCTCAGCACCAGCAGCACCCATCGAGGGCGGAGACTGCGCCCCACCACCGCCTCCAGTGGAGCTGAGGTCAGTGAGGTACAAGCTTTGTTGAAGAGCTGCCCCGGCAACAGGACTTTCCACAACAAACTTAGGCACATGTGCGTTTGGATTCATTAAAAAAACAGTGGATAAACATATACTTTCATGAGGATTAACATTTAAAACAAGTGTTCACTAATTATTATTTCTTTGTTTCTGCACTGAGACAGGCCAATGGTTCATGGTCCTTTTAGTTCTCTCTGATTTTGGCAATGCATTTACACAATAGAACTTGCAATTTGGCATAACTTACATCATGAAGAGCAAACTATATAAGCTATTAATTTATGTTTATTTCATATACTGCTTTATATTTAGACAGTATTCTTGCTGCAGGACCCGCCCGTGTTGAGGAGCTCGGTGCCTCAGAGTAAAGTCTGTGTGAACATGGTGTACTTGGGTAAATCTGTGCACCTGTCCCACGACCTGCCCGACATGAGAGACGAGGTCCGAGTGTTTCAGCAGCACTGCGGAGGAGAGAATCTGTGCGTCTATAAGGGCAAACTCAGAGAGGGAGGTCAGTCCCCTGAACCTACACAAAAATGTATATGTTCATATCCAGCTCTTTTCTGCACGTACATTTAGGTGAAGGCTAAGGCCTTGAGGGATGGCCAGGTGAGCCTTGGGGGGGTTCACACCATTTAATCATAATAATTTAAATTACATGAGCAAACCTCTGAACCAGAAAATACATTAATGCAATGTCCGTAGTACCAGACATAATGAAATGAATGATTGTATATATTTATTTTTCCAATTGCAGCCATTCAGTAATGTTTAAGTGGATGGTGTGCTGTGGTATCTTTTCAGTTTTCAACAAAAAGTTGAAAGGGTGCACTGTAGATTTATATTTTTAGCATGTTTTCTTGCTTGATAGATTATCTCCACAAGATATATAAATGTGACATTCCTGTTTTTTCCCCCACATCATCAATATAAAAACAGAGAACACATGCTGGAAACCTAGACTTTATTTCCATTTTTCTTAAACCTACCTGATGCTGACTTTGTTTTTCTCTCAGAGTGTTTCCAGTTTATTTCTCGGCGTCACAGAGGTTTCCCCTTCAGTCTGACCTTCTTTTTAAACGGGCTTCAAGTCGAGAGGCTGAGCTCCTGCTGTGAGTTCAAACACAGGAAAAGCTCCCGCCTCGGGGGTCGACACGGACATTTTGCCTTTTCTGGGATTGAGGCAGCGTCACCATGCTACAAGTAAGACATGCTTTGAAAAGAAAACCACTCGACCACCGGGCAGCACTGAAGTTAAGGCGGCAGCACATATGCCAGGCTCCAAGTGAAGCTCGCTGAAACCTGGCTCTGACCATTTCCTGCATGTCCTCCCCTCTCTTTCATCCCCAATTCACGCTCTGCTGTCCTGTCTTATAAAGCCTACGGGCCAAAGAAATCCGTAAAAAATAAATGCTTTAAAAGTTTTAAAGGTGATCATAAAACATTCCTCGTTAGGAATGGTATCCAATCATGCACAATGGAGTTGTGCTTTTCTTTTATTAGTGGTGTGAATTGCATATTGTAAACTTTAATATTTTGTCTTGCTTCAAGACTTACTTTTAAATATAGAATTATTTTTAGTTAATCTTATCTAACAAAATGTTTTTCTACAAAAACTATGCATTTCTTTCTGTTCATAATCATTTTTTTGTTTACTTAATTCTGCTCATTTAGATGCATTATAGCTATGGGGTTGGATAAAAAGCCTGTTCCCCCACCAAAAAGAGTGAAGGAGGATGGCTTTAAAGTGGGGATAGTGCCCAGACTAACAGTTACTGCGGGAGCCGACACAGAAGCTACGAAAGACAATCCTGCGTCCCGCTCCGAGTGTGAGAGCAGCCCGACAAAAGACACAGAGATAACAGCAAAGGAGGACAAGGCGCCTGAAGACAGCAAAGCCAAAGACGGTAAACTTTAACATGGAGATTTAAGAATGAATTTTGCGCCGATATTTACATGTTTCTGTTAAAAGATTATGAAGAGGACTTTGAAGCTGATGATGAAGGCCCAGTTGAAGAGGAAAAGGAAAAGAAATCCACTTCTCCAAATGAGGAAAAAGAAGAAAAGGGGAAAGAAACAGATGCATCTGACAGTGAAGACAGTGGGAAGGACGGTAGGGGATTCAAACACTATTTTATCCTTGTAACTATACCACACACAAAATAAAAAAGCATTAGTGTTGTTAACAAACTGTGACGACTTAACCAAAAGTGTACTACATGGATAGAATAAAAGTTAAGCCCCTGTTTTTCAGTGCTCTAATCTTGGTTTGTGTGTTCTAGACGTCATATATCAGTTAATTGTATGAAAGAAAGAGGTGCGTGGATATGTTTCACAGACCACAACGTGTACAGCCATATTTAAATTTAATCATGTCTGGCCTAAGGGCATATACAACTCTATAACTTTGTAAAAGTTTATCTTAATCCAGCATGAGAGTGAGAAGCACCAACGATAGCTGTGCCAACACCCTGTTATCTATGTTTGCAGATGACAGAAAGTCTCACTCAGAATCCAGTTTTTCAGGCAGTGAGAGTGACGCAGAGGAGGTCAAAGAGGCCAAAGAGGAGGAAGGACAAGATAAGCCTGAAGATGCACAGGAGGTGCAGGAGGAAACCCAACATGTGGATGCAGAGGCAGCACGAGCCAGTGAGTCTACTGAGGCCAAAGACTGTGAAATACAGGACAGCGCAGGACAAAGCACAGAGATAGAGATCTCTGACAACAGCGCCCCTTCAGGGAATGAGAACAGAGCGACGAGAGATACGCGGACAGCAGCAGAGGGTGAGAGGAGGACAGAGGATGAGCCAGAGAGGGGTGAGTATGGGACAGTGCAGGAGGCAGAGGAGCGCCCCTCTGAGTCTCACTTTCCACTATTATGACCAGTACCACACAACACACAACACACAACAGGCCCAAATGGTCTGAACTCGCACATTGAATTATAATAGTGGAAAATGATGTGTGCGCACGTGTTTTTGTGGTTTGTGGCCTTTTGTCTAAACTCTATTTTCAAAAGTGTTTTGTTTGAATGATTCCCTGTGTATTTTGAATGTATTAATTGAATACATTCAATTTTTGCAACAGCCAGAAAATGACACAAATCCTGTTGCAAATTTGGAAGCCAAAGATGTGCCATATTTCAGTTAGATTATCTTTTGCTTCATGCTGCATTTTGTGCAATTCTGTTTTGTTTGAAATTTCTCATTAAGACATTTTATATTAAATATCTTTGACCTTCCCACTTGAGTTGAGTTTTCTTTTGGTTTCTTTTGGTTTTCCTTGAGTTGTTATTTGATGCAAGTTCAGTTTTTGCTGAAAAATTGTCACACTTACTGGTACATTTATTGTGCTTCTGTTTCCCAAGCCAAATCTGTGCAGGAGAAGTTAGCAGAGGCCATTCTGAAAGAATCCAACTGCAGCTCTGAGCCTGAGCTTAGTGACACCAGCACAGAGACGACAGAAGTGGGCTCAAACAAATCCACAGAAAAAGAAACAAATGGTAGTACACCATTTTGTCACAACAAACATGGATGTAATGTACCAAAGCCTAATGTTTTACTTTAGTTGCAGAGCCAGTGACTACAGGACAACCAGAAATTAATGAAGAAAAGAAAAGTGAAACAGTGGTGCAAGAAGAGGTTAAACCCGAGGATGAAACAACAAAAGAGCCAGAGCAAATTGCCAAAGTTGACGCGGCACAAAATGACGTTACCGACAAAATGGCATCAGAAGCGGACAAGGATGAGGACACAGGAGAGAAAGGGGCATCTGAGGAGATAATGGAAGAAATGAAGTGTTCACCTCTTCAAGATGAACCAACCAAGGAAGCAGAGAAAGATGGCGAGGAGAGCGAGCAGGAAGTACAAAGTGTTCAAAAGGAGGATGAATCATCAGGTGTGGATACTAAGCCAGACGAGACAGCCGAGGCCGACAATACAGAACCACTGACCGAAACAATGGAGAGGAAAGCTGAGGCCTCGGACACACAAGAGGCTATCAACACTGAAGTGGCCCCAGCAACAGACACACAGGCAAACGATAAGCAGCAGGACGCAGCGGAAAATACAGAGCTGGAGAGTGATGTCATTACAAAAGATGGGATTATGCATCAAGATGATTGTGAGACTGAAAATGCAGAGGTAGCGGATGAAGTTGAGGAAGATAAAGTAGATAAACAGTCTGATTTGAATGAAGATGACAAAGATAAAACACAAGAAGTGGGTGATTCCGAAAGCATGGGAGAGAATAAAATAGACAACACAAATGAGGACGGAGCAGAGGAAGCAGGAAAAAATGTAAACACAGACAGACAAGACAAGGATGAAGGAGCCAAGAGTGAGACGGACGATTTGGAAAACCGGAAACCGGAAAGCGAACCAACTAAGGAAGAAAAAAAAGCAGAATATAAAGACATGGTGACAGATTTGAACACAGGAGATCAGAAAGGAGAGGACAACAAAGCTCCAAGTGAGGAAGATGCAAGTGACAAACCTAAGGAAGAAACTGAGAATGCAGAAACTGGTGACGTTCAAAACAACGACACGAGCAAAGAGAAATGTGTTGGTGAGGATGTGAAAAACGAAGAGGAGGTTGAACAGCTAGAGCGTGACGTTAGAAATGATGCAAACAAGAAACTGAATGAATCTGAAAATCAAGAAAATGCTATTCAAAAAGAAGAGGAGGAACAAGAAACGACTGCAGACAGTTTAAAATTGACAGAGGAAAACGCCCCAAATGAGGATAATGCAAGTGACAAACCTAAGGAAGAGGTAGAAAATATAGAAACTAGTGAGTACCAAAACGGAGACACAACCAAAGAGAAATGTGTTGATGAAGATGTAAAAAACACTGCACCAAACAAAGAAGAGGTTCAACTAACCGAAAGCGAAGTTGGAAACGATGCAGACAAGAAACTGGATGAATCGGAACAGCACGAAAGCTCAATTCAAAAAGAAGAGGAGGAACAAGAAACTAATAGGGTAAAATTGATAGGGAAAAATGTAAAATCCGACGAGGGAGCAGGTGTAACAGAAGAGGCCCTAAAGGAGATTCTCAACAGTGCTCCAGTGTCTGATGAACTTGAAAAAGACAATAAAAGTATCGATAACGGCGTTGATGCGAGTGCGGTGGACGCAGAAAACGGAGAAGTGTCACTTGTAGCAGAGACAAAGCAGACAGATGACGATGAGCAAAAACAAGCAACAACTGAAAACACAACGCAGGAGGAGCATGATGGTGTTACTCAAGTGGAACCAAGGGAAAAACAAGGGAACACGGAATTAGAACCGGAGAATGACAACAGTGGGAATGATCTCAATGGTGAGGCAAGTATTCCTTCAAATCAAGAAGAAGTCGTTCACAGTTTGGAGACTGCACAATCCAATTCTGACAAACCCGCAGGAGAACAAGTGTCTGCTGTGGATGTCTTTGCAGGGGAGGGAGAAAATGGTGATACAGAAGAAGCAAGTAAGGCATCAGAGGAGGGAGCGAGTGTCCTCTTAAAGCCACATGACAAGTCCTCTTTAGATGAACAAAATGACCAAAACGAACAGAAAGGGAGTCCAGAAGGTTTGACAACAGCCGACAGCGCAGATCTGGTCAACAACTGGGTCACCATGCATCAGACGTCCAAGTACTTTGAGACTTTTGTTGAGCCTTTGGAGGGAATAAGGGACGTGAACTCTGAAACGCCAAACGCAGAGTCAGCGGCGTTGCCTCGATCTGAAAGTCCAGCGAAAGTGGTGACGGATGGAGAGAAAGGCAACAGTGAAGAAAATGCATCCAAAGATGAAACTTCTGATCAGGGCTGTAATCAATCCGCGGCTAAACAAGATGTAGCAAGCAGCGATGTGGCACAAGCAGAAGAGCGCGACGTTATACAAGTAGCAAATGTTGGCAATGAGGAAAATGTTAAAGAAGAATGTCTGAGGTCTGTCGAGGACAAAATCGACCACTCAACATCAGTGGAAGAAAAAACCTATGATAGTTTTGCACAGCTTAACAACAATCTTACCAGGACTAGCATTACAAGTAGTGGCCTGTCTGTCACCAGTGGGAAACACGAAACGGTAGCTGAAAGTTTGAATGAAGAGAAACAGAGTGACCATGGGCAAGAAGTAACTATGGTACCGAAAGCAAAAGCAGAAGAGCTTCCAGAAAATTCAGACTCTTTGAAAGCGATGGAACACAATCGGGAGAACGACGAAAACATAGAGGTGTCGGTAACAACAGATTTGACTGCGTTAAAGTCGGACAGCGGGAGTCAACAAGGGTCTAATAAAATTCAAACCAGCAGCGTCAGTGAAGATAAGAGAGAGGTTATGGGTGAGTCAAACACTGTGAGTAAAGAACATCTGAGCAGCTTCAGCGTGGACGACCGGCTGTTTGGAAACAGCTCGTTTCCTTTAGTGACGGCATCAAACGCGGAGAGTGGACATTAAAGCCACTTGCTAGTTTTGATTGACAGGCTACTGGCGTTACAAAGTAAGACTGATCGACGCGGTGGCCTTAAATCCTTTGGACTTTCTGTCGTGGCTTTATGATAATTATCTAATCACCGAATCACCGACATAATGAGTTGTGAATGCTGCCTGTTTAGACTAGATCATCTCTTCCTATTGTTGATCACAAAAGGGAATAGTCTATGTAAGGGATAGAGTAGAGCCGTCTATTACCTGTAAACAGATCCTGCCTCTTGTGCTCACAAATGTATCAATAATTCATCCTTGTGAGACTCCCACAGCTGCTTTTGTCCAGTCACACTTTGTACTGACTTTTTTTATTGGCACATTTATTGCACAAAAGCACAATATTTTGACATTCATCTTTGTAAAGTGGCACGTTGCATGACAATGATATAAACTGCATTTCTATTTATTTATGACTAAACTGCTGGCATCAGTCTGTCTATTGCTGCTAACACTAATGTTACCTCTAAATGTTTTCCTAATATCAAAGTAAAGAAGCTTAAGTATTTTGTCATAGACACTTCGAGGCAATATTTATTTATTTATTTCATAACTGAAGATTCAATGTTGTGTCATTTAGCAATAAAGAAGTTAAAAAGATCACTTTGTGTTTTCTACTGGGTTACAAATGATAGATAGATTATTCATGCTGCAAGAGCGCTACATTATGAGCTTAGACAATGAAGCACGTCATTACAAAGGACATATTAGCCTAAACTTATGAGAAACATTTTCGGCTCCATTGAAATACGTCTTTCTAGATCTTCCACTTTGTGCTTTCAAGAGTACTTTGCACCGCATGCTCTGCAAACTCTCAAACACCAGTCCACACACAAATAGTCCATCTTCCAAAAAAAGTTTTATATGTATAAAAGTATGAACAAAAATGTAATTTGTAGTTTAGTTGCTGTCCTCAAAGCTGCCGTTGCTGCTGAAGTGTGAGGAGAAACGCATGGTGCTCATGGGATCAGACACATAACCTAAAAACATAAACCAAACAGGGGCATCTCTAACACATTAAACAAAAGGATTGAAGAGTTTAAAAGTGCACTTTGTAATGGTTTTGGTGGAAAGTCTCCATGGAGATGTTATTGCTTAAATGTTCTACAATATGGCGTTAAACTTATCTTTCTCCATGGAGACAAGCAGGTGACGCCACATAAATATAGTGAACAGACATGTGGCGTTTTCTTTGTATATTTGAACAATAAAAACACCTGTTATAGAACAAAATACAAGAGAGATATGTTTAATGGGTAACGCTTTAAAATTAGGTTCTTAGTTCCAACCCTTTTATTTATAAGTTATTTGTTTATGCATTTAGAAGCATTTATCACAAAAAAAAAAAGTATTAACACTCAAACATGTTTTTTGCTAATGACTTATTAACATTTATAAAAGGCATCTATAAATGCTAGCAAATGTTTTATATGTGCATAAACCAACATCTAGCGCTCATTAATGTATTATATAAATAGTTTATTAAGGAACCTTGGAATGCCATACTGCTTAACATTCCAGGCAAAGCAATAACATTTCCATGGAGACAAGCAGGTGGCAGACGCAGCACAGGAAAAGTTACACAGTGCATCTTTAAAGTGAATGTATTGTGGGACCAACCATTTCGATCAATTGGAGAGAACTGCATGCTCCTCCTCAGCTCCTCCAGTGAAAGTCCTCCTGACGCCCGCCTCTGCTCACTGCAGAAAACAACACTATGCTTTATTCAACAGAAAGACAATACAAGCCCAAAGACATACTGTGGTTCTTTTACATGCAGGAAGCAAGATGAAGAGCGATACAGTGTAATATGAGCTCCTCTGGGTGACTCTCACTTTCTCTGCTGGGGTAAACATGATTCAATATTTATGACTGCTTTGATGAGCAGGCCACAATATCTGCAGCCCAAAGAAGCCTTTTGTCATTTTTCTGATGGACTGAATTTTAAAATGTGGCTTCTCTTTAATACGTCCCATGTCGTCATTCTATTAGTAGTAGCAGTGATTGGCACCACATACTAGCCCCATAGTGAGCGTTACCACAACACACTCTGACACTAACAAAGTGATAGGAGGTTCCTGTAGTTTCATATTCAAGAGACAATAATAACAATTAGTTCACCACATCAACCTTTTGAAGACATGTAGAAAAAGATTTAGTTGAAAACAGAAGGCTTAAGTGCTCTTAAGCCTCAAATTTAGGACAATACAGGATTACTTATTTATTCTAAATATAACTCTGAATAAGCTAATGAGGGAACACCGCTACTGCATGGTTAAAATATTATAAAAGTACATTTGACATAATATGTCCCCTTTAACTCTCCATATAAATGTTTTATACAGCTACAGTTTTAGAGATGTTCTGATCCAATTGGGAGCAGGTAAAAAAACAAAACAGTTCCGTCACTATAAAGGGGCCACTTTGATAAGGTTATGCCAATCTCTATGTACAATTTATGCAGTTGTTTTAAGCATCTCGCCTTTGACAAATCTGACCAACAAGTCTGAGCGTACAACAGCACAGGTGGACTCAAGTGGCTGCTCCTCGACCTTCTGTGTCCAAGGTTGGCCTGAAGTGTTCTTACCTCTGAGACCAGAAGGCGTATGCGCGTGTATTAAGAGCGTACTCCAGCTCAAATCGAGAGCGGAGAGCTGCCACATGGCTCCGCCCAGGACCACCTCGAGCAGCTAGACAGTCCGAGGACGAGGAGGGGGACAGGGAGCCGCTGCTGTTACTGGAGGCCGGTGACATCAGCTGGAAACAACATCAAAGACAATCATAATAGTATGACGTAAAAAAAAAAAATCAACAGTCTGAAATTTTATTGAAAGCCATCCCAATGTTTGGCCGTGAGGACCATGGACCTTGTATAATAATAACTACTATATTATAAAATAGTATAGTGAACATACTGTGAATTATATCAACTTGAGTTCATAGTTGCATGGTAATTAACATAATAACTATCGTATACCTCAATGTTGGAAAGACATTCTTCCAGGTTTGATACTACTTCAGAGAAGTCAGGTCTGTCCTAAAAACAAAACAGAACAGTTACACACAGGTGTGCCCTGTTCGGCTGTGGTCAGTTCATCCACACAAGAGAAAAAAGACTTCAAAAGCAGCTCTTAGATCTGGTCTCTCACTGCACAACTACAGAGAGAGGCCACGGCCCCAGCGCTTTCAGAATCAGAATTACTTTTATTCATCCTCAAGGGGAAAATATTTTCATTGCTGTAGGATACAGTAGGTAAGTTGGCTTTTCATCATACATGACATACAACAACAGTGGTCAAGATATGAAACACAGATAAAGACACAATGTGCTAACACATCGGGTCTCAACATAATGACCACTGCTTGGGAAGGGGAAAAGCCTGAAAGTGGTCCACAGAAGACAACAGGTGATGTCCATGGGAAAATTGGTAAGACACATTTGCTGAAAGTATTGGAGAAGTGATAAACTCGTCAAAACAAATATGATACTTATCAGCATGTCACCCAACACTGTGAACAAACAGAAGCGAGCAAGTGAAAGCCTATTGGACAGTGGAAAAAGTGTATTACCCAGGGAGGCCATTTTGAGATAAGTGAAGAGGGAGCTGGCAAAAGGAAGGGAGCGTAGCAAAGAACTGCATTACCACGCTCCTCCAACGTGTCCTGACTCTTAATTAGGCTGAGGCTACATTCCTGGTCAATTATGAACTGTTTATGCACCGGCAGCAGCAATACATTATCAGGGGAAATGACTGTTCCTTCTATTTTTTTTCCTAAAGACACACGACGACTCAACTTTTAAAACAATTTGTCTTTAGAATATTTTGTTCAAGACATTTCCAAAAAGATTATGATCAATGTAATGTGTTGTTACCTCTGGGCAGGAGTTCCAGCCTCTCATCAGAAGTGCAGAGATGGGTTTGGGGATGGAGTAACCGACAGGAGGCCGTATGTGATGGTAGGCCATGTCCGCAGCCGCTGCAGCTACTCAGAGTAACACACAGTAACACACAGTAACACACAGTAACACACAGTAACACACAGTAACACACATAAAACCAGGCGATGGTGTATTCATCAGGTGCTAGTAATGCAAGAAAGGTTATAACAACATGCTGGGCTGATAAGGTTTTTGTTCAATACAATTGGAAGCACAATCAAAAAAGCGATCCATAATCCGTAAATTGCAACAGTAAATAAAATTACAAATAAAATAAGTTACCAGGTTTCAAATGTGCAAAAGGGATTTCTCCAGTGAGCAGCTCCCACAGACAGAGGGCATAGCTAAACATGTCTGCTTTCACGGAGTACCGGGTGCACTGTGTGAACACCTCAGGAGCCATCCAGCGCAGATTCTGCAGAGACACACATTTATTATTGTCTGAAACCAAATATTGATTTAGGATGTTAAGCAAATAAATCAAAGGCCACAAACGCACACACAATAAAGCCCAATTACGGCTTAAAACACTGTGTCCCAGCAAGGGCAAGTGGTTTCTCACAACAGCCAGCTCTCAAGAGACGTAGCACACTTAGCACAAAACTGCAGTCCAAGCACTCTGCATACAGATGATTCAGCTCGAAATCTGCATCATGGCAAGTTTTTAGCCAGTGGATAATTGATGTCAGGTGTGTGCAGAGACAACAAATAACACAACTCACCAACACATCACTGTCATTACTGTGGAGACAATAGTATATGTACACAATACAGACCCATGTAAAGTATCAGGCTACATATCTAGTAAATGAACACTACTGACCCCTGGCTGCTTGGTCATGTTGTCCTCATCCACAGACTGAAGGAACCGAGATTCTGCATTAAAATGGCATAATGGTTTTAGATACCCAGCCTACTGATACACATACCCATTTTCAGCACTTTTAACTTGACTACAGATATTGCCTGTATCTTTTAGTATTCACACACTCTATCACCAAGGATTTCACAGTAAATATTTATTCTGATGCATTTGGGAGTAGCATTAAGGTTGAGTTTGTCCTCTTATTGAAAACAATGCTAAACATTAATACATGTAAAATTACATTTTGTTTGTCTTGGTTGTGGTAATGCAAATGAAAACAACATGAAACAAATTAATCTGGTCTCACCACCAAAGTCTGCCACCACAGCATGTCCATCCTCATAGAGCAGAATATTGTGACTGAAATCAGACAAACATCAATATCATCAGTGATTTCTGGGCCTATGCAGCTTTGTGGAGAAGCAAGCCCACCTGTTGAGGTCCCGGTGGATGATGGGCTGGGTCAGGTTGTGCAGATACTCCATGCCCTTGGCCACATCGATGGCGATGATGAGCTTGGACTGCAGGTCTATGAGTCTGTCCATTGACACATCATTAAAACAGCAGACACTTAGAGCCAGATCAATGGCTCCTGCCAATCACACACAGCACTTAACACAGATCAATAGGGCAGTCCATAAAGACCACACCTGAGCTCAGTTAGTCCAACACTCCATCTGGATCAATGGCAGTATCAGGGCCAGTGATTGGAGCGGAGGCCTCCAAGGTGGATAATTAGCTGAAACAACCACTGCTCAGGGCCAACGCACACTTGTCCAACACTAAATATCTCATTATGGTTGTTTGAAATCAGCCTGTAAACATTTAGTCTCTGTCCTGGGAATCATATGATAATGGTAATACTATTTACAGCTATTACCAGAACTAAATTAAATTAACTAACTCACAAATAAACATGTTTACTTTGTGTTGTAATGTGTTACATCATAAGAAACATAATTATTCACACTCTGGACCTGAACATCGACCCAGTAGACACAACCTGATAGTAAAATACTGACAGGAAACCGCATCAGCAGGATAATGTTTGCTATAAAGACAAATGAAACAGAAGCACTAACCTCTTCTGTTCATGCAGCAGGGAGAAGAGCGAGCCTCCAGAAATGTACTGAGTGACAATAGCAAACTGACTGGGGTCGTCCAGACAAGCCCCCACAAAATGAATGATACAGGGATGGTTGAGGCGGCACAGGATCGAGACCTCTCTGCAGAACATGTCCACATCTGATTTAGAGCAGTATGTGTTGGCTTTATACCTGCACAGGAGCAAAAAGTACATTTTGATGTAATCCTAAACAAAAAAATATTATTTGTTAAATATGGTTCTAAAATGGGAAAATACCGTTTGATAGCAACAATTTTGTTTCTGCATTTGCCTTTGTAAACCCTTCCAAATGAACCTAGAATACCAGAAATGATTTTTAATAACAGACAGACTGGTGGTAAATTGAAGAACTATAATTCACCTGATCCAATTATTTCATTAAACTCCAGCTCAGAAAGTTGTAAGTGGAAATGAGAAGGAAGGGTGGCTCTGAGCAGGAGAACTTCGGCCTTCTCTGTGAAAAAACAGTGATATGACAGAAAATGGCAGAGGAACAAGTGTTACCATAGTTGAATGTAAAATTATGGCAAAAGAAGAGCTAAAGCTAAATCAAAATAATGCAATCACACCTCGATTTGATTTTTAAACATCAAATATCGGCCCATACAAAAGGTGTAGTCAGAGGCTTTCTAGAAATGACATTTAACTGTGCCAGCAAAAGAGAAAAAGACAATGTGTAGAGACGTGTCCGTTCTCATGGCAACAGAGTGTTATCATGTGATCGAACAGTGAAGAGTGCGAGAGCTGCAGTGCTACCTTTAGTCATGCTTTTGATCTTTCCCAGAGGAGAAGGCACAGACACGTAAGATCCATCTGGAGGGGCGAGCATGGAGAGAATTTACACGCATGGAGGAGACTCTGGTGAACTCCTGTGGTTTAAAATGCTCAAAACAACCTGGACTAAACATTAGGATAACAGAACTCACACTCTGTTGCTCTATGTAGTGTCATAAACGCAAAAGCAACTACACTGTGAAAACTAAATAGGAAATATAGCTAGTGGAAATGAGTGATACAAACAAATATTTGTGCCCTGAATTCATAGTTTCATTTAGTTTTAGTATTTATTCATAAACCCAATTATGCGATATTATGGAGACTCACCCCCTCCTGGCTGGGAGTACTCATTACATGGGGAATCATCTGGACGTTTGTAATGTTTTAGCAGCGTCACAATAGCGTCATGGCCTAAGATTAGGGAAAACATGGATTAAATAAAGTTCTCTTATCTTATTAAGGGGAGACACTGCAGGTGAATAGGAAAACATATCGTACATTTAGAGACATTCATTTTAAACGTCTTCTGTGGTTTACGAGAATATATGAAGTGAAAAAGTGTATTGGTCAAAATTGCATATTTTGGGACATATAAATCTGAAAAAAATATAATTTGATAACATAATAGCTATAAATAAAATTAATTAGTATTTGAGTAAACCCAATCTTCAAATTTTATTTGGGTTAAAACTTAAATAAATGAGGCTTAGATTGAGACAAATCCTTCAGTAAGATCTGCCAAAATCTTGTTCAGTACACTACTGTAAAGTTTAGTGTGTGTAGGAGCTACTTCCAGGAGTCATTTTTATGTCCACGTGGGAGAAAAATGCAAATGTTCCAAAGTCTCATATTATTTAGATATTAAAGTGGATTAAAGTAAATAATAGACTATTCTTAGCTTCAGATTGGGACATTTTGTTGTTTCCATTTTAAAGTTTGTATTTAGAGATAGAAAACCAAAAAATGGTTTTGCCTGCAGTGTTTCACCTTAAGAAATAAATGAAAATGAAATAGAAATAATAGGATATATACCTTTTTCATAAGCCCACATGAGGCAGGTCTGCTCATCCTTCTCTCCGCTGGATCTACTAGGGTCACAGGCCACTAGGTTCATGTCGGCCCCATTGTCCAGGAGGAACTGCACCAAGCGGATGTGTCCATGGAAGCAGGCGCTGTGTAGTGCTAGAGAGTGGATAGAGACAGGAGTCGTACAAATAAATGAATACAATCCTAATTCCACCTTTGGTTTGTGAATACCTGTGTGTCCATCTCGGCCTTGGTGGTTGATGCTCATGGCATTTTGATTCAACAGAAACTTCACCATCTCCAGGTCTTTTCCGTACGTACATGCACTATTAAAGAATGGGTAACGTTTATATTAGTTGTTATTGGTTAAATAGAAGTTAATATTTAAGTTGCCTGTGAAGTGCTGTCTCGCTGAAGATGTTCTCCTTAGGAATGCTGTCTGTGCCAGAAAGCTGGATAAGCTCCTTCACGGCAACAAACTTTCCATTATAGCATGCCCTGAAGAACAATAACATTGTATGCTGCTTAGTCCGACCTCTTTTTCAGTAATTAACCACTCAAAAACTGCCCATAAAACTTTTACAAGTGCAATGGAGTGTCCCCATAAATGTTGACAGAATGAGACTGCACATCAAAGCCGTCCTGCAGAAGAAAATGCACGATCTCGTGATGACCAAATCTGGCACAGAAGTGAAGAGGAACGTGATCCTCGTTGTCCTGGGCGTTCACTAAGAGGAGAAAAGACTAATTTACTACTAAAAGTATTTTTGTCTACTTCTTATTTCCAAGTAATGACTGTAACTTAAAGTCAGAAGTCTCACCATTGGCCTTGCTTTCTTCTGACATTAGAAGTTTGCAGATGCTGAGGCAACCCTTTGCTGCAGCCAGATGCAGTGGCCGGTCTCCGACTTCACCAGAGGCATTCACATCAGCATTGAACTTCAACAGCAGTTTTGACACCTAAAACAAAACATTTAACTTTTGTTATCTTACAATCACAAACATAAATACAACCTGAACAAACATCTTACTTGCTCATGACCATTGTATGCAGCGATATGAAGTGGGGTGAAAAACACAGCATCTTGGACATTCACAAATGCTCCATGTTGTAGGAGTATATCGGCCGCCTATAGAAGGAGGGAAACACATTATGAATAGATAAAGTACATAAATGACTTTGCAGATCCTACCTCAAGGTTTCCAGCTAATGTGGCCACATGCAGAGCAGTGAGGGCACCATAGCCCGCCTGTTGAACATCTGAGCCTCCATGGAGCAGCGCCGTCACCAATTCAGCATTATCCTGAGAAGTGAAAACTAATAATAAAAGGTTTGTCTTTTTTGTATTGTATAACTACCAGATAGATCTCACAACAGTTCAATCATTGACTAGTCATGTTGGCTTTGTGTGTACTTGCACTCCACCATGTGGTAAAACATCAGAAAGCCCATGTTTCTTTTTTTTTCTTTTTTATATAAAATCACAAAAATGTATTACAACCTTGTAAGCTGCTAAGTGAAGAGCAGTGAAGCCATTTTTAGTCAGTCGTGATGGACGCAGGCCTTTGAGGATCAGGGTCCGAATATGACCCGTGTTCCCTGTGCACAGAAGTGTGTTAAGTCAACATACTTTCTTCTTTCAAATTACAATTTACAGTACTAAAATTGTTTTATCAAATCAAATTTAAATTGTGAATCAGAATTAGCACCTTTCATAATGATTTTAAATGCATAACCCACATGTGTTTGAAGTTAAACAAAGACTAGAGTCATTTGCCCTGCTCTAATCCTCTCACTGCCACATGCTGTTTGACAGTTATTATTAGACTGTGGTGGTCACACATACCTCCACAGACACAGCAGAGATGGAGCAGCGACAGCCCCTTGTCTGTTCGGTAGTTCAAGTTCACCTTCTGAAACGCCTCATCGGAGCTGGGAGACAAAATAACATCCTTGTATTGTGACATATTTGAAACATTGACGTGAAGGCATTTTAGGATTAAAGTAAAACAAAGTCATCACCTAAAAGCAAGGTGGAGATCTGCTATCTGAGACTCTTGTAGCTGGAAATCATCCTCCAACCTCTCAACGATAACAGCATATGATTCACACACCTTCTTCTTCCACTCATCTATACACACAATAGTAACTCACTACTTCACATACATTTTACATGCACTGCTATATATTTTAACATTGTAATTAAAGTTAAGAAACTCTTGTAAATAAAACTGAGCTACTTAAATCAAACCTACATTTCTGTTGGGGAGAAAGCCTCAGTAAAGTGTAAACAATCAAAGCTTTACCTGTACATGTCTGAGAAGGTCTTGATTTGTAATTTCCCATTGATACAGCGGCCGTCCGTCTGTGCGGCCAGTAGTTTGAACAACTACAGTAAAGTGGTAAGGCAATCTGTCACAGGTCCACAATTGCCCTGGGGCAGATAAAGGGGGATCATGACGGGGAGCTAAAAATAAAACCCCTTTGAATGGAATGTCTTACAACAATGACAACTGATCTGCCTTCATATGTGGACATCAGAGAGGGAATATATCTGGTTAGCAGTAATAGTCAATTTGTTTAAAATATATGGATAAAAAGCAGGGGATCGTGAATTTGAGGAACTCTTAAAAAAAATAATTATTACATCGGTCAATCTACAAAAAGCAATAACCTACAATCTGCCAGATTGATATGTGTAACACTCTGAATTGAGTTTGTTTGAGAAACAAATATCGTGAGAATTAATCTGGTGTGAGCCAGGTTAAATCTACACATAAATGACACCAAAGAAGTTGGATTCCTTTTTAATATTTTCTTTATTAGAATTGTCCATTTTTAATATATATAAATAAAATATTATATATATATATATATATATAGTATATATACTATAATTATATATTAATATAATATTATATATATAATATATATATATATAATATATATAATATATATTTTAATATATATATATATATATATAAAATATATATAAAATTATATATAAAATATATTATAAATATATATAATATTATATATATAAATATATATAAAATATATATAATATAATATAAATATATATATATATATATTATATAATATATATATAAATAAAATAATATAACATTTAAACAAAATAAGTAAAAATATAAAATGAGAATATTAAGAATGGTGTGGCACCCAAAGACATTTTTTTTTAAAGCATATTAAATAACAAAATTAGAGTCCCATTTAGTCCAATGTCTCTCCAATTACCATTTTCAAACTTTAGTCCTTGGGTTATGTTTGGTATTACACAAAGCAAACCAGATTTTCCTTTGTTACAAGTATTATAATAAACACATAATTACACATAAACACAACATATACTCTTCATTAATATGTGCACAAAACAAATTATTTTAATTATAGTAACAATCTCTTTAATAGTAAGTGTAAGATAAGTCTGAATTATAAATAAAACTAAAAATAGGAACAATAAACTAACAATACAAAGGCCAAATTTGATGGGTTTTGTCATTAACTTAGTGTGTTCTTGTTATCTTAGCACATGATTCCAAATATGCAAAAAACGATACAATAATGGTAAATTTCGACAGGACTATTGTTGGTGACAATTTCTGAGTGATTTCATCAAAAGTCCTGTTCTGAACTTCAACATCTCCTTCAGATTCTGGTGTGTAAAGCCTGTTGCATAGACATTAAACTGTGTGTCTTTGGGGTAAAGTTAGTGTTGTGTTCTTGAGCACAGCGTGGAGCATCTCCAGGGACTTGGAGAAAGAGGTTTCTCTTATCTGAGCAAATGGAAACAGACACGCCGTTCCACAAGCTGCGACGTAGATCATCGCCTGCGAATGCAGTCCTTCCATTGTCAAACTCCCCACGTGACAGCAGCAGGTCAAGACCCAACCAAAAAGTTTCAGGCTTGGAGATCAGCACAATTGTCCAACAGAACACTTTAGATTGTTCATTTATCCCAAACACAACTGTACATATCCGATGTCGTGCTTGTGAATGACGCAAAGTGAATGCATAAGACTGAATCGGGAACAGAAACACCAGGTCCAACCCAACAGCTACTTAAAATGACTCTTTGCCAATACGAACTCCCATTTCAAGTCGGCAAAATTCTACACTGAACCGATTCCTACAGAGCAACTCGGATCAACCACGCTGTAACATTCACGCAGCAAGAGGCTGGTGGTTTATTGTTCTCCTCGCTGTTATAATAGGCTGAAGGCAGACGATGCAAGCCTAGTTCATTTCTCAGCGCCGTGTCTTCTCGAGTGAGGTGAAAAAGGTATTCGGATGTGGTCCCGAGGTGGTAAAACTGGAGTTGTTCAGAAGAATTACGTTTAAGAGTGCCTCTAAATGGAGTCTTGTTACGATTTTGACCAATTGTCCTCTCGCTTTGGTGACATTGCAGTGTTTCTGGTGTAGTCAACGGAGGCTCTGGACCAAGAGCTTGAGAAAATCCCCATACGCATTCAATCTCACATTCCGGGGTCCTACTTCTCTGAGCAAATTGAGGAGAGACTTTGAGGTTTGGAAGTCAAAGTAATACGTACTGTCTGTATACACAAACTCTTACCCGAGGCACTATTACAAACAGCTCCAGTGTCTCGCATTTTATCGGATGCTCGGTTTGTGTAGAAAACGCAGACAGGAAGTGGTCTGCATTTCCGTGTGAGGAGAGTTTCATGAGATTCCAGCACAAAAACCCCATGTGGTGCCATAAGACAGAGGAGAAGGGTGACCTAAAGCAGTGAAACCGGGTTTGTCAAAGCTGATGACTGATCTTCTGCGACACAGTACAGCTCGATCGTCAGCACAGGTCACAAGAACACCAGGCTTCATGTTCGATGGAGAAGTCCACGTACATGGCCAGTTTGAGCTCCAACATCTGGTACAAGGGTTTCCCAGAGGCAGCGGTGTGAAGATCTTCCCCAAGCACGGAACTTGGCAAACGCTGACTCAGGCCACCTAAACAAGCGACAACAAAATGAAAAAACATATAATCAAAGCAGAAACAAATATTAAACAATTTTTGCACACCTTAAAAAAACTAAAACCTCAAACTAGCAGTCTTCTTTCAGCACATTTTAATCTAGTTGTCAAAGTAGTCAAATTTAAGCATCACAAAATACTTGTATTCAATACGAAAAAAGCAATGGACTACTCAATGTTGTACAATGTAGATATAACTTTAAAAGAGGCAAACCTGCATGAATTAGAAGAACTCTTAGTTTGTTCAGAAGTGTCCGTAGATGTCGCAGAGGGTTGAAGTGTGTACAGAGTGGAGCCTCCATTCCCTAGAAAACAAACCATTAACTCTTATAATAACTGTATAAGCAGCAATTACAGGGCAAGAAATCACAATGAATTCGTAATCTTCAATACTGCACTCACCGATTTATAGCCGGGTGGATCTGACACAACCTTGTAGTCAATCCCAAGAGGAAGCTGCTTTCTCTTGATTTTCTCGTTTATCTGCAGCTCGTACGCGTCTTTCTGACTCTCATCCACAGCCGTGATCACGACCACGTCCCAAAACTCACCAGGCTTCACCTCACGCCCTTGGAAACAACATTTACCCCATCTCAGCGACGGTCATTTAACTTTTAAAGTCTAGGGCGATGACTTTTGACTTACCTCTTAAATCGTCAAACTTAAGCAGCTTCTGTGTGTGTGCGATCTTCAGCTGCTTGTATATTCCTCGTTCATTGTACGTTTGGCCGAAGAAAAAAATTATAAAGTGTATCTACTCGATCAAAACAAACGTGGAATATGTTCAATCTGCAACGACTTCCGGGTAGTGTCACGTGACTCCATCAACTCACGATGATTGGTTCAAGGCACACCTCACTGTCATTGGAGCGAAATCTACAGGTAGAGCAGGTATATTGTAGAAAAGGATTCAGTTGTAGTCATCTGGACTCTGTTTAGAAAAATAAAACGTTTTAATCTGTGAAACAAGTCTGAGAGCTCAGCTTTATATCCTACTCTGTGATATAAACCTGAGTTTTCAGACTTGTTTCACAGATTGAGAATGACTCTTGGATGAGAGTCGAAACGTTTAGTTTTTTCTAAAACAGAGTCCAGATGACTACAACTGAATCTTTTTCTACACTGGAACACTCCTGGACAAATGAGGGATTACACCGACATGTAAAAGCAGTTATTTACACAGTTACTAATCTTTAAATCAAATTTAGGCCAGTTAATGTCCCCCTTTTAATGTTAATTTTTGACCCAATTGTGTTGTTTATGTTGATGCCGTTGTTTTGATTTTATTTTTTGTTTTCATTGAACAAACAAAGCAAGGAAATCAATTTCTTATTTGTGAATGAATAATGCACAAAAAAACTGTCTAGAACCATGCAACAACAATAGATTATTATTTCCTAGGTTTTTTTTTTCATTCTGAAAAACATAATTTGAAAAGGAATTGGCATAATAGTTTTAATTGTGAATACAGTAAATAGAGCAAACCAATTAACAGAGAGATTTTGCAGTGGGTACAGACTGTAAAGCGACATGAACGGTTCTTCATCTGCCGAACAGTTCTTCATCTGCCTCAAAGAACTGGTTCTATTCCTGAGTGGTTCCAGCTCCACAATCTATCTGAAAATCCAAGCGTGTCCCCCTGTCCGTCCGAGGGAGTAGAATCTCCCCTTCACTGTGGAACTCCTCAAGGTTTCTACTTTTTCCCTAAGAGTTTGGTAGTTTTTCCTTGCCGAGAAGAAGGGTCTAAGGACAGGGGTCCATGGGACATTTGTATAAAGACACGGGATGCTGGGACATTGCCATGTCTCTATGAACATTGTTTAATCCGTTCTCATTGTAGCCCTTCGAGGCAACCGCTGTTGTGATTTCAATTGAATTGAATTGTAGCACAGCTCAAAAGTGCAACAAAAATTCACTTTGTCTTCTTGTAAAAACAGGTATGTAGAACATGCAATGCGCACAGCAGGCGTGACACTTAATGCACTATTATAGAGACCATATCGCTCTGGGGGTCTGCACCTGTCACAACAACATTACAATCCTAAAAAGTACCCTCCAGCTGTATTTTCTTTTCTCACAAAAAATGGTTGAGGAATGGCAAGAATGCTGAGGAGAGGGTTTAATATTCTGGGACAACAGCTCAAGGGAGGATAATCCACTGGCCTATTGTGTTTACTGTTCATTTTAAACAGCTTGAAGTGAAACGCTTGGGAGAAAGCACTGTAGTACTGTAGTACTAATACAATGACATAGGCAACATTCAAATACAGAAAATACATTGTGCTTTAACTTTATTTAAACCCTGCAGAGAGGTAGAAAACAATAATGAATTGAAAGTCTAGTTTATGTTATATTTTTACTTCAAACAATGAGGCCCTGGCATTATCATAAATACAGTGCACATATATGAAATACTATATAATTTAGTATTGCATAAACAGTTATAAATCCAATCCAACAAAATCCTAAAAAGATTACAAATGAGAAAGGGTTTTACAAGAATCGTCTTGCTTCATATGGCTTACTACAGTTCAGAGGAGGTTCAGAACAGAGGTTAAGAAGTCTGACTGTGTTTGTTGGCCTCCAGAAAGAGACTACAAGCGGCAAATGCACTGTAAAAACTGGAAGAAAGTCCAGCTATGTCCGTGGAGATGTAGGGCAGGACTCCTGGTGTGGCCTGGTTGTAGTATGTCACCTGAACACATTACAATTTTGTCAGCACATGAATAGCTGTGTGTAATACAGTGATATGAAACTGGGTAGAAATGTGTTTATGCTGCGCAAATTTGGCTGACCTTGGAGACAAAACTGCACTCTTCCAGTATGGTAAACCCAGCACAGAGCACCTCTCCTCTGGTGTAGTCCCCAGAGGGAGGGTGAGTGGGCAAAGTCACAGAACGCAGTGCAATCAGATAAGGATCCCTGAGAAACAAAGAAAATGCATGCTAGTTTTTTGTTTGTAGTAGTAGTAAATGGACAAAGCCTGCAGCCAAGAGAACATCATGCGTAAAGTTGTGCATTTACATTTTGTGTTTCGTGAGTGTAAATGAATGAAGGAGCACCTGGCATCACAAGGCTTCCTCCGAGACGCCAGCAGGATGAACTCCATGCCTTTGTCCCGTTTACTGACTGATGGGGTCGTTACGCGATATATGGTGTCGTCTTCATCTGCCTGCATGATCACCTCACACTCTCTGAGAGATACAGTCAAACAAAACAGTTTTTATTTTATTTCTAATGGAAAACACAAACAATAACAATAAAGACACACAGAGAGGGAAAGATAAAACAAAACATAGTGTAGCTTGTGCAAATAATCTGGAGCAAAAGTCTGGAATATGGCTATGTTTGGTACTCAAATTAACTGCAAATGTCTATTGTTATTTCAGCCCAGTCCTTGACAGTTGGTTCAGTCTGTGTCATCCATTTCTTTGTGATAGCCTTTTTTCCAACTGCCAAAGCTATCCATCTATTGTGTCTATTGCAGGGGTTTAATGTCCCGGAAGCAGTTTTAAAGTCATGTGGGATGATAATGTTGAAAAGAATTTCACAGTGTTTTATTAATTTATGTATTTAGTCAGACAATCCCAAAACATGTGATGGTGATGGACTATTTGACACAATTTCTCTAGCAACAAATACTATTTCCCTGTGTATATTGTGTGCACTTTGCATATTGTAAAATTGTAATGACAAACCCCTGTTACTTACTCATAGTGTTGGTCCCACTGTTTTCTCCTGGTTAGGTCAGACAGTAGATGAAATGTCTGCGCTGCAGGGATACACACATGCATCTCCACCTTGAAGAACAGCCTCTGGTTTTCCTCTTGCGTGTACAACCTCACCTGGCGAGGTGCAGAGTTAAACATGTAAATCTAGGCACTTTTGTAATTTTCTTCTCCATAGGACAGTAGCTAAACTATGTAAGAAATGTCTGACATTTCCTTTGTGTTGACATTTTGTTTTAAGGTTAAGTGTTTTGAATATAAACATATACAGTTGAAAATCTATGTTTCTAACCTTGTTTTTCTCAGAAGTTAAAATCCAGCTGTTTCTGGCATCCATTAGTTTCAGAGCTGATACGTTATTGTAGCTCAGGTACATCTATAAATCAGAATTAAATTAAACATAATGATAAAAACAACAACAATAATAATACTACAATATAATATTAAAACAAACTCATTTTGCAATACCTGATTACTTGGATCCCAGGGGACTGATAGAGGAACTTCATTTTGTTTACAAGAGATGATATATTTCCTGTACAGACAATTCATCTATAGCTTGTAAGCAGACTTGTAAGTTTTTGTTATTATGAATAATATAAAATTGTTTAAATGGAAGGTCACCTGTCAAGCCGAATTTTTTTTCTAGCAATGGCTTCCTTGTAGCGTCTTATCCCATCCTGTTCAAACAAACAATTAAAACTACTCATATTTCAACAATACAAACAATTTCAACGGCACACATATTACATTTTATATTTGAAAAGCTCACCACAGGTTCAGGCCGTATTCGTGGGAGAGTTTGTGGTTTCCGATCACTGTCTAGCACTTCGAATGTCATAAAAGCACTGTTTATATGACGCAAAGGCTCCCCACCCTGATAGGCCTCTGCACAGACTCCCACCTCCATGCTGCAATAACAACACCATATGAAAACCTTTTCATGGTTATAAAGAAAAGTTGGGTACACTCACCTGTGCTTAAATGCGTTATTTACAATGGCTTTTAGCACCAGTCGATCACCAATGTGAGATGGGCCCCGGAAATGAAACATATCAATGCTCCTGAGAGTTGGGTGAGCGTTACATAAGCGGCTGAAATGAACACAAACTAAGTATTACAATCTAAATGTTGCTCATATATAGGTACATTAATCTGGTTTAACATTTGTATATGTGTAAACTCAGTTGTTTAAGTGTTTAATTATGAGACCCAGAATTAAAATGAACAGCAGTTTGGGGATGCTTTGCCCAATGCTTTGGCCTTTGCTTGAGATTTTTAACAGCCTTTAACACAAACAGACATTTAAAGTGCTACATAATAAATCAGCTCATCAATTAAAAAAAAAAAAAAAAGTGTTGGGAAGAATACTTATATTTGGTTGAAATATAATGTAGTTTGTAACACATTCTGTTACACGGTCAAATCAGAGTACAGTATTCTGAATACTTAGAACACGTTAACATTGAGTTGCAGTATATAATAGTGATTTGCAGTACTGTATATTATAGTGATTACACAATACTATAGGGATAGTAATTGCATGTATTGATCACTAATTAGAAAAGGAAAAATTGCAAATGGACTCACCATAAGAGCTGTGTTTTCTATTTTTCTTGCTAATGCCGTGCAGTTTGAAGTCTGACTTGCATGATCAAATACCACAATGTATTCCTTTGATTTTAGGAAAGTAAAAATACTCTGAATGCCACCAAATGAAATACCAGAACACAGATACTCAAAATTAGTATTCTGAATACATTACTTCCCAACACTGTTGATAGAGAGATATTCTTTTTTATTCAGTTGCACATAATCAGTAATAACAATCAGTGTGTGTTAGATAATAACATGTTTATTACCATGCTGAAATGGTGGCCACGTTCTCCATCCAGGCCATGATCTGGCCCCCGAAAGTGCTGACCTGATGGTTTGCATGAGGAGGAAGCACCAGCTCCACACTCTCCACCCGAGTCCTCTCTGCTGGCACAGCGTCCTCGTACTCCTGGCACTCTCCTGGTGAGGGAAACCAAGAACAAGGAGCTTAACCCAATCTGATTTGAAATGGTGCAATAACAGCATCAGATGCTAAGCTATGAAGCATCAGGCTGTACCCAGCTGAGAGGTGCTGCTGCTCAGTAGGTCTGTAATGATCTCAGCATGTATGAGCCTCATCCTCCGGCGCTCAGCTGCCAGGCTGTACTCCATCTGCTCCATTTGTGTGTGTGGGACAACCTGCTTCAGCTGGACCTGTGCAGAACAGCCACAACATGGTTGAAACTGAAGCTTGAATTACTGTATACGGTGCATAAAGTGTCTTTTTACCTTCCCAGCCTCCGTTCGCCTGCCGACAAAAGTGGCAAAGGCATGGCACACCTTCCACTGTCTGTCTGTGTAAAGGTCTTCACAAGTGACCAGTATTCCAACCTTTACAAGAGACAACAGGTTTACAACATTTATCTGACTCATGAAAGTTCTCCTGGCAGGACTATACTAACCTCCATACTAGATGTGAAGGCTCTGTTGACTTTTGCAATAATATTGACAACATTTCCAACTCTGTAGGCAACACACATGCTTTGATTATACTCACAATACCTCAGGTCCGAGGGTCATTCCCTTACATTAAATGTATATGATGCTAAACACAACTGGTCAATATTTACAATGTATAAAGAACATGGTTATAATACTTTACCCTATGATGTGTTCAAAATGGATGTCATCCACAGAGGCGGTTATACAGGAACAACCAGCATGTCTTTCAGCTGGTGAAAAGAAGTAAATAATGAAAGAGCACGTTGGTAGCATGATAACAAATAATCTTGCTGTTTAATGCTGTTTAAAAAACATCACCAATGGGAACTTTGTCAAATGGTTAAATCCAAACACAAATGTCTCACGGTAAATGAAAGATTTGCATATGATTTTGGATGCTGACCAGACAGACAGGCAGTAGAGTCCATCCACTTGAGCAGCTGCCCCACGCTCAGCTCCCCGCGGTGGTTTGCGTGACAGGGCAAAACAATCTGACTCATCTTTACTTCAGTGGGGTTTCTGTACATTTCACCACTCGCATCACTCTCCTGCCTCTCGCCATCCATTTCATGTAACATGATGAGCTATGGTATAATGGTACAAAAACAACACTTTTAGTTATTTAATGGAATTTTGTAATGATTGTATTCATTATTTGTATCCTCCTCCATGAATTACCAGAGGATCAATTCTACTTTTTAAAATAAGATTTGCAGATACTCGACAGTGCCGTATAGGATGCACTTTGGGAAAGAAAAGGGAGAATAATTTGTTGGAGCTGAGTGCCAGGGGCAGGAAAAGTTAGCCTGCATATGTGTTGTCACCCGACTCAAAGGCCATCCTGCAAAGCACTACATAATATTGATGAATGTGGCACAAACATTTAGGTAATAACACTGACACCAAGTCATAAATACCTAACATACAACATTTTATAGCCCAATAGCGGCTGTTATTGTAAAAACACACTTGCTTGTATTGTGCAAAGTCTGTCTTAAGTCGCTTTCAATAATCTCTTCTCAGTTGAATTTCTCAACAAAGCAACACAACCTCAAGCCTGTGGAATTACAATTATTATTAAAACATTGTCTCCATTTCAGAATCAGAATCAGAATCAGAAAGGGGTTTATTGCCATTGTCAATGAACAAACTTCACAGACATAGGAACTTGTCTCGGCACGGCATTAAGGTGCAACACAAAACACTGAGCAATAATAAAACAACATGTATTCAGTCAAAGGGCATGCATTTAAGGGACAATTTAAAATTACTATAGTATAAAATAAAAATAAAAATAGGCATTGCTATGTACACAAGTTTACAGTTAAGTTTAAAGTTGTAGTGCAGAAAGTGAAGACAATGACAGTCACGGTTGCCACTGCTTTTCATTTCCAATGCTCTGGCACAAAGTATTTTAAGAGCAGGAGACACTAGATTAGTGGAGTCTATTTGTTGGGTACTCAAGTGTTTGGCAATAACTTCTGCCCAAGAGGGGCGCACGTGCAGCCCAAGAGATCCCGGCTCTTTTTGACGGATCATCTGTTTTTCCTTTTCGTGCTGACAGACGTAGTGACCTTTACACGGACCACATGAATGTCAACACTATCCATTCATTTTAAGTGGGTTTCTGAAGGATTCAAAAGTCATTGTGCGTCTGCCATTGCCTAAGGTCAGCTGTAAAACATGCACTGTCCTTACCCCAAGAAGTTGCTGCAGTAGAAGAAGTAGAAGAAGAGTTGACCAAAATGTGTTCTACCAAATATAAAAACAGGCAGAAGAAAACGAGTCTGCGGACCGGACAGTGGCTTTTTGCACTCTGCGCATGATGTCTATTTGAAGCGATTTGAACACACTCACGCACCCAACAATCACACAACTGTTCGAGCCTCACCACCGGAGCCGAGGGGCGGAGGGGCCGACCCCTGTCACGCTCACAGTTTAAGGTGGAACTTCTCTGAAGTGCGCAGATACCTTTTTCAAACAGACCCAAGAATGATTATTAGGCATTAATTTATAAAGTATCATATCTATCTTAAATTCGTTTAGTTTGTATTGTATTTACGACAAACAAACAAAATAAACGTTACATTTATTCAACACACAAAAAATGTAATAAATTCCATGCACCTTTACCATAGCAGTTAACATTATAAAACAACATATCATAGCTTTTTAATGGGGGGAAAGAAAACGGCAATTAATAAAGCCTTTGATGATACATAGGACAGTTGCCATGGTGATTAACAATTTATAATAAACTATTATATAGTTTGAAGTAGGAGAAGTCCTCAAAATTTTGCATTCAAAAGGAAAGTCTAAAGAATAAAGTCTAAAGAATGGCAGTAATGTAACACTATGGATACCAACCGCCATAAAACACCACCAAAGAAGAAGAAGAACAGGAAGTTATTAGGAAAAGTTATTGATTTATCATTTACTAATACATCAAAATATAGTGATCGCATAAAATGCAATGTGTTTTGGTTTCAATAAGAAACAGCCTGTTTGCATGCAACAAGTGCCACAGTAAATGTGGATTGTTTCCCAAAATGACGCTGCTCATTAAGCAACGGCGTCAAAACAGTAAAGCGAAAGCATGAATGGGCAGACCTTAAGCTGTTTGGCGGCTGCTGATTGGCTGATGCGTACATCCGTCAGCGTGGCCCCGCCTCTCTCCATACGAGGCTCGGTTGAGTCGCAGTTGAAGAGGAGCAGTGCGGTTGGAGTGCGGCCGCGATGATCTGACAGATGAAATAGCGAAAAACAGAAAGACCTCCCACATTAAAATGTTCCCTAAAGGCAAAGGCAGCCCGGTGCCATCGGACGGCCAAGCACGAGAAAAGTAAGATCAAAAACGTTCATTTCTGTGTGTTATTTGCGTCGTAAGTTGCTTCTTCAGGCTCCGTTGTTTGCTGGACAGAGCAGAAGGCGATTTCCTCCAAGAAGGCAATTGAATGAACCGCCTTGTCTACTCGCCATTCCTCCCCTGTGTTGCGTTACGACTACCTTTGGCCTTATGTTCTTTTGTACACACATTTCGCATTGTTTTTGAGCGCATTTGTACCGTTTTATTCGTCGACTCTGCTAAAACAGTCGGTGATTTAGCGCCGAGCACAGTAAGAAGCAAACAATAACATCGCCTTGCTCCCACATTACATTGTTTTCTCTGTTGCGCCCTGGAAAGGCTGCGTCTGTCCCTCATCAGCGCCACCAGGCTTATACTGTATCCAGCAGATGCAATTGTATCTCCAGATCTACATTTATGACACGATACCAAGCACTTTGTAGAGTTCTCTCTTTCTTCCTAGCTTTTGCGTATGTAACTCCTCATTCCATTTTTTGGCACAAGCTGCTGGCAGCCATTGTTCTGGGCCTCTGCTCGACTAGTCACTGCTTTTAGAAGGACAATTATTTCACAAGCTCCTACGTTTTGTTTTTCCTCTTATTAACCTAGATTTACTTTTACACAGGTTGGCTCTTTATGTCTATGAGTATTTATTACACATAGGAGCACAGAAGTCTGCACAGACCTTTCTATCAGAGGTAATTTCATTTGTATTCTGGGCTATATTCAAATTATTTCTGAAATGCAAATTAACCGTGTGTGATTATAAACAGATAACATATTGTTGCACATAAGTGATTTGTGATTAAATTATATTGTTATTTTTATAGATCCGATGGGAGAAGAACATAACTCTTGGTGAACCCCCTGGATTTCTACATTCCTGGTGGTGGTAAGTGATGATGCTGCCTTCTCTCTGTAAACAGGACTGGAGGTTGTTTGTTTGGTTGCGCATGCTTCATGACCTGTCTTGTCCACAGTGTATTCTGGGACTTATATTGTGCTGCGCCGGAGAGGAGAGAGACATGTGACCACTCCAGCGAAGCGAAAGCCTTCCATGATTATGTGAGTAGTGCCTGTATGAAAAGAAGTAATGCTGGATGCCTGGTCTTCTGCTGATGCACACACCACATTCTCTGTCAAGAGTAAGAAGGGTCACAAATGCCCCTTATGCATAGCAGAGGTGATTAGTCAAACAAAAAGTTTGGTGAAATTCTCACAGACCAACTCGAAAGAAATGTAGTAGTTTGTAGGTAACTAAACTTAAAGGTCTGGCATATAATTCTTCATTGTGCCTTACCTTCCAGTTATTTAACAAAAAAGTTCAGTTATTTCTTTTAAATATGTCATCTTGCACCTAACGATAAGCTTTATGGGCTTCTGGAAAATGATGCTTAGGTCAGCATGTTCTCCTGAGTCAGAGCGAGACTTCCCTGCTCGGCTCCATATTGTCCCATGTACTAAACAATCATCTGTGGGTTTGTTAAATTTAAAGTGTGTACAATTCTGTGAATACTGAAAAGTTGTAAGCTGTTTAATTTCAAATCAAGTTGAGTTGTTTTTATCCTGTTTTAAGAAGCGCTGCAGTGTTATTGTTATTAGTTATTAAGTTAGTAGTCTTTGTCAACAATAACATTTTTGGATTTGGCCATAAAATAATCCTCTGTCATTGTCAAATATGGAGTGGCGTTATTGTGTGACAGGAAGAGGTTAATACGGAGACGTTGGTCCTGCTCTTGGTAGATAGGGTTGTCAGGGCAACGGGCCGGCTGATCTAGCAGGTGACCTGGGATCTAGGAGAGCGGCTGCAGCGTGGCTCTGCCCTTTAGTTACCACACTTTAATTTGTGAATTCCCTTCACACCAGACTATGTGTTCTCCTCAGATTATGGTCCAAACTATACATTTTGAAACTACTGAATTTGATTTGGTGCCACTTTTGCTGAAGATGCTGAAATTTACTTCAGTTGTCATTACATGGAAAGTGTTAAAGCGAATGAGGAAAATGGGAGACGTCCGTGTAGGAGAGAGAGGATGGTTTGTGTGAAGCAGACTCACCTCTCTTTGAAGACTCCTTGTGGCGGGGGTCAAGAGGACGTCTGTGTGGACAGTACAAGTCCTTGGACCCTTGCCTTTGTCTAGGTGTGGGGGAGGTGAGCGTTGCTCTGTTAGCCGGCAGCGGTCGTAAAGCCCCGGTGTATTCACACTGCCTCTGACGAACGCTCCCCCAGGGGCCCGTCGCCATGGCGTCTGCCATGATTGATGGCTGTCACGCAGCTGAAGGGCAGATTGGAAAAGGAAAGGGGAGTGGCACAGTGGCATATGCCCAGCATCTACAGCAGTAAGCTCAAGGAAGAGGGGAGAGGGGGGAGGAGAGCGAGCAGCATCCAGTCAGGATCCACTGGGTTTATGATGTGGATTGATGGTTAAACATTTACAAGCTAAACATGGGGACCAGTTTTTTGAGCACTGGTTTCATTGGAAAAAGTAAGACTGGTCAGGTATCACTGTTTGGTGGTCTTCACTTCAGTCAACCCCCTTGTGTAAATGTAGATTTCCCTCCCCCGTTTATTCTCCATCTTTTTGATCATAGCATTACACAGTACATCATGACCATCTTTAGCCTTGTGCTTTTCTTTCTCCTGCACTCAGTCCTTCTTTTTGTTTTGCTGAAAGGAGCACATCCACCACCGCTCTGGCCTTTTGTCGCCTCCTTCAGAGCGGACTGAGGGAAAATTTGTTTGTCTCAAATTGTGAGTTCTTACAGCACACACACACGCTGAATCATGGTGGGTGGGTGTTGGGATTAGGTTGTGGCGCTGGGGAGTCTGCCTTAAAGCAAGTCCCCTGGGAAGTGAAGAAAGGACCTCGACAAGAAGCTGTGCCTGGGGCAGGGCTGAGACATCTGCCTCTTTCCTGTACCACAGTAAACGGACAGACGTGGCTCATTGGGATCTGAAGCAGCATCAGTCTGTAGTCCAGCGAGCACAGCTGTGGCCTTACAGTGATAAGGATCTCACATAACATGTCTCTGAAGCCATGCACTATTTTGTTAAGCCTGCTTTTTATACAAAACATGTTAACATTTGGTTTGCAATTTACTTTTTTGTGGTCATAAAGAGGTTGCGTTCTACAAGGGACTAGTGTTTCTTTTAAAATGAAAATTAAAATAATTATTTGTTGTAAAATGAATGCATGAAGGGTGCCTACCATAATGAAGGAGCAGATCCTGCCATCTTTTTTTTTTTAATTTTTTTTTTTAGCTTGTGTCTGAATGACTTGTCTGGGCAGTTCTCTTCTGGTTAAACTGGTTAGTTTCTTCATGTCATGGCTGCCTTTCTTTGCCTTTTTAAGAACATGTAATAGCCAGGGCAAAACTAACCGTTAGTATAGTATCTCTTATTCACTTCTCGGCTTCATAATTTGCCATTGTTTTCATGCGAGACATATACATGCTGCTGAGGAGGCTGTTGTGCTGAGGTTATATTGATATATTACATGACTTGTGAATGTTCCACATGTCTGGCTATAAATACATGCGTGTACACAATCACATTCTATTTGTTAAACTGTAGGACTATTGCTGTGGTGATTGCTACAATCATGGGGTGCTTTGCATCGTGTGTAAATTTAACATCAACAGAAATGAACCCATATGCAATAATAAGGCTGTTCGTGGGTTTCAGGCAAAATTTTTAATTTTTTTTACAGGATTTGCTTTTGTGAGTACTTTGCCCTATTTAAAAGCTATATTTTCATTTGAATTGCGTAATTGCTATGGAGATGGAGGGACGTTGCCCGAGCTTGAAACAAATAAATGGGCATTAGGCTTTAGGAAGGGGTGGGAAATATATTTTAGTTATGCAAAATTAGAATATGAAACATGGCATCTATAATTAAAACTGTTAAATCCTCTTCAAAAAGAAACTGAAATGTCTCCCGAACAAGGGTATAAACTGATATTTCTGCCCTATGTTATGGTCCATTCACGTTTTGTGTGATACTTGAACCTCGATCAAAACATTTGCAGACGCATTTTAGCTCATTTTTTGTCACTATTGCCCACCTCACCATAGGCATTAGCCTCATGCTGCTTACATACAGTTTGCACACGTCAGTTTGATCCCTCTTTACTGTGAGTCTTGTCTTGTGTCCCTGTGGTGTTTGTTCCCTCTGGCCTCACTTCTCTCTCTGCTGTGGTATTTCACAGAGGCCCTGCAGATGCAGCTGATATCATTAGGCGAGGTGCTGTCGATACCCGTGTGATCATTATCAACCACTTCTGTACCTAAACTAAATCCGGGGGAAATATTGATAATATTGTGAATTATTATGAAGATGAAAATGTGAAATTCAATTGTTGCAAAAAGAGCTTATTAAAAATAAAAATTGAAACGCTGTACCATGTTGTAAACTTCTAAATAAGGGCATAAAGTAATATTTCTGCACTTTTGTGGGTAATTATGTCCTTTTCATGTTTGTCAGATTTTAGCACATAAAAATATAACATATCTGAATATCATTATCGGGATAAAGTTTTATTTTTGTCAGTATCACTCACCTCTGTTTTATGAGCAATTGTATGTTTGTATCCTAAGAGCATTCTTTTGAGTTGTGCTTCACAAACCTGAAAGATGAGCCCTCTGCTCTAAAACATTAGCTCATTTTGGTTCACTCCAGTAACAGAGAAGAAAAACTCTGCCAATTAGGATTGTGTGTGACCGAAGCAAATGGCACATTAGTGAATTAAGGCTGCGGTTTGAGCAGGAAATCGGCCCAGAAGCCCCTGCTGTGCAGAAGCACTTTAGAGCCATGGACCCAGTGAATCCCAGTTTATCTGATCTACTGGACCCTTGATCAGTCACGCTCACAAACCTGTGTGCGGACATCTTTTATTGGCTTACACTTCACTCTGCATTAGTGATACTACATAAGGGATGCAATGAATTAAATGAAATGTTGTTTATCTGTAAAGATCTTAATTTTGGCTTTTGCGAAACAAAAAACCCAAGATGATTATAAGTGATTTTGTCTTTTTTTCAGAGCGCTGCAGCAGCTCCGAGTCCTGTAATGGGCGGGTTGCCTCCAGGCGAGGGCATGCCAGGAGGACCCATGCCACCAGGCTTTTTCCAGGTTGGTCTACCTCACCCTTTTTGGATGTGTTGCTTTAATATGATATTATATTAGATTACAGTGAAGAATGTTACCCTTTTGTCAAATATTTTGTGATCAAGCAATTCAAATGATGCAGTGTGATATAATTGACTTTCCTTAGGACATAATGGTAACATTACATGTGTTGTACATACTGGTACTCATTTCATGGATGTGTCTGAGCTCCACTGACGATGTAAACAGGCAGGCGTGGCCTGCCCATTTTCCCTAATGGAGAAATCGAAAGGTGCAGCACCTACTGTAAATCAATATCTCCTGAGAATAAACAGTTGGCAGGCTGCAGTTCAGAGCTGCCTCTAAGAGGCTCAGAGAGAGGCCTAAAGTTCTGGTTTTAATCCTGGTTGTCTCAATACAGTGTCTAAACTGATTACTTTAAATGTAGGCGAGACATTATTGCATTGATAATGACCACACTCTGAACAATGTTATGGATAATGCTCAATAAGACTTCTGTCTGTCAGATCAGTAACATTAGCAGCTCAGTGCCAGTGTTTAGTGTTGTTATGAAGCTAATTGCTCAGAGTTTAATTGATGCTGTTAATTCAGAGAAAATTAGCTTTGATAACATGCTGCATGCAGCAAGCTTCTTAATGTCTTGACTGACAGGCAAAAGAGCATACATCCTCCACCTCCCAGTCTCTCCGCACATTCAAGTCATTCGCTTGCTTTCTTTGCTCAGTATTTCTTGCTTCATTTGAAACATTTTAAAATAAGCATCTTAATTTTGTACATTTTATGGCTTTGGTTCTTGGCACAGCGACTGTCTTCTGCCCAGCAGTAACCCTGCCTCTCTCTCTGGCCCTCTTCTCACATCTCTGCTGTCTCCCTGTCTCACTCCCCACTCCCTCCTCAATCTTCGACTGCTTCATTCTTGCACTGCCGCAGGGTCCTCCTGGTCCCCAGGGCTCTCCTCACCCTCAGCCTCCTCCCCCTAACAGTATGATGGGACCTCACAGCCAGGTAACGCTCCCTTGCCCGTTCTCAGTCTGTCTGGATGCTGTCATTTGGGACTTCTGTTCTTGGTGCTGATGCTTCATGCTATGGCATGTTTGAGCTTAATGCTTAATGCTGTTTCCACCCAAACATTCAAACAGAAACTATTACATTTTAAATTCAAAATGCTCTTTTATTCTTATCCAATGAATGTCTTTTGCCGTTATAGTCTTTCATGTCCCCACGGTTCGCTGGAGGCCCAAGAGGTCCACCCATTCGACTTGGTAACCAGGTAATATACAGTACAAAACTATGTATAGTAGTATTTATTCCACATGCTGACACTGTGGATTTGTGTTAGTTTGTGTTACCATTTGATATATTTTCCAGCCACCAGGTGGTGGACCAGGCCCTCATCCTATGCTGCCCAATATGGACCCCTCACGGCCACAAGGTGGAGTTATATGCAAAGTTTTGTCTCTATTTTTTATTATGTATTTGCTTTCCTTTTTTTTCTCACCTGTGAAATAATTTCCTTTTGTAGGACATCCTAACCTAGGTCCAATGCAGAGAATGAGTGGGCCTCGAGGCATGGGGCCAATGGGACCCGGCCCACAGGTAGTTACAAAGTCACTACTAAGGATGTTTCATTTAGTAGTAATGCTTAAATAATTTTTCTTTCCTTTCTAAGAACTTTGGTGGTGGGATGAGGCCTCCTCATAACAACATGGGCCCTGGGATGCCTGGAGTAAACATGTAAGCCTTCTTTATCGCTGTATGTGCTAAAATTGTCTTTATAAAATGCATGTTGATTGATTTTTGTATTTATCATTTTTAACTCAGGGGTCCAGGGACTGGTCGACCATGGCCCAATCCTAACAATGCCAACTCTGTGAGTATTAATGTGGACACTTTGGGAAGTGCTGGTTCAGATTGCTGTCCGTTCATAGAGCTGTGGAGTTAAAAAGCTCCCGTTGGAGCTGTAATTGTAGTATTATGTGTCAAGGCCTCCACAGACTGCTTTAATACTGTTAGGACGCTCAGATGATGAATGATGGCATGTTGAGGTATAGAAAGGGCTTATATTTCCCTTTTCTGCATTTTATAATGTTTGTGTTTCTGCTTTCAGATGCCTTACTCATCACCTTCTCCTGGCGCTTATGGGGTGAGAACATCTTGACAGCTTGATGAAGAATGCATTTTAGTATAGGCACATGGATTAAAATTGTAGGGGTTTTCTTTTTCTGAAGGGGGCATCCGGTGGGGGTGGACCTCCAGGAACTCCTATCATGCCAAGCCCTGCAGGTTTGTGACGGCAGATTCACCATTTGGATTAAAAATAAGTTTTAGACATGCTGTAAATGAACAATTTGTTCAACAGATTCGAATAACTCTGGTGACAATTTGTATACCATGATCAACACTGGACCTGGCAACCGAAATAATGTAAGTGTTGTTTGTGTAATTCTAGTGTTAGAACCTGAGAATCCCTGTGGGTTTAGGAGCTTTGTCCGTGATTTTGGTGTTTGTCCTTTTAGTTCCCTATGGGCCCTGGCTCTGATGGGCCCCTGGGAGCCATGGCTGGGATGGAACCACATCACATGAACGGATCACTAGGTAACAACAAGCTACAGCTTTATTTTGCCTTTTAGTATAGGATGTTACAGGAACAATACTTAATTTGTTGTTTTCATTGATAGGGTCTGGTGATATGGATGGATTGAACAAGGTAATCATTAAAACAAGACTGTGGTAGTCTGTCTTCTGTTCACTCACTTATAATATACTAATGTTGAAATCATTGTCAACAATTTACAGAATTCTCCAAACAATTTAAGTGGCATTAGCAATCCTCCTGGGACACCAAGAGATGATGGGGAGCTCAGTGGAAACTTTCTTCACTCCTTTCAAAGCGAGAACGTAAGCGCTTTTACTCATTATCTGGAGAAGAGTTTATGTGCCTTCTAACGACATTAATAGTTAGACAAGTTCACTCATGTACATTTATTCCCGAAGTAGAAGGATGAGACACAATGGTCCTTGACAGTGAGGCGGAGGCAAACGGGGGGTGTATGTACATACTTGCACCTACCTCAGTGTCTTACCTATTCTCCAACTGTATCTTTGGAAAGTATCTAGTTCACTAACTAAAAAAAGGTAAACGCAAGGGATCGTCTTTGTCCCAAGAAAATAGAACAGTCTCGTCACCATCAGTGTTAACACTACTGAAATAGTGACCTCAAAGGTCGTCTAAACTCCAGTAATCACATGACTGTCTTTGAGCTTGTCTGGCCCAAAACATTTTCTTCACCGACTGAGGTTTGGTGTCAGCAGCTAAATAATGTGGACTTTAAACAGGCAGCAATGTTAGTTTGTGTGCATGTTATGGTAGTCTGAAAGTTCAAAAATAAACTATGAACTCTGTGGTGAAAATGGCTCTCTCTATTTTCAGTATTCTCCAACAATGACGATGAGTGTGTGACATGCCTCCACTTGCCTGACAATGCTTGCCATCATTCCTGAGGATCGATACTCACACGAGGACACAGCCAAACACATCAGCACCAAATTGGGGGACAGATAGGCACCTTTTTTGGGAATCTACGCTAAAACCAGAGTGCTGATAGGGGGGGAAACCAAAATGGCTGACGACCACTGCTCCTGGCTCAAAATGAAGGACAATTTCTCCATTAATCACAGCCCCAGAGTGACGACAAAACCAGCTACTGATGCATACATGACACGTTTCTCTCCCCTTGTCCTTAGCAGGGTTCTGCCCCCGTCCCTGCCCATCCAAACTCCTCTGCTCCTCTTGAGCGCAGAGGAAAATGGTTAAAGTTTACCTCTTGTATTTTTTATTATTGCTTTGTGTTGAAAGATGTGCAGGAATTGTCTCCCGCTTTTGTCATTGAAAACACTGGAGATTGTGCAAATGCATTGTGAGCTTGGAACGCCTTGTCATTTTTCCGGTCAGTCAACATAGGACTCTCAATTTGTGTTTTTTCCTCTTTGGCCACCATTTATGATTCTTGCTAAAATCCACCTTTCTGTTTGGAGAGGTTTTTAGAGGATTCACACACTGTTATGAGGACTCTTGCAGTATGTCAGTGCTCAGATGGCTCCTTAAATACTCCAATTGATCAAACTCGTATGTCTGTTAACATCTGGACTGCTGTTGAATCGTATCTAGGGAATTTCGGCCTACGACATGAGTGCATGAATGCTGAGAATCTGTGTACAACATACTACCTAGTGCTGCTCTCTGTGTGGACACCTGCTTTAAGACGTGGTTTACCTGCCTGTGCTTTTAACGCTCTGTGCTCCTCATTGTCGTAGTCTTCTGTGTTTTCTCCACTTTGGGTTAGGGTTAATTATGATGAAATGGCTATGAATGAGCTGACCATTTTAATCCCATTATGCATACTGGTTGTTCACCTGTCGTTCCTGCAACGTTGATCGCTCCCCAGGCCTTGCCCCGACACATTTTTTATATTTTGATACAATCTTTGACTACGTATATTGACCCAATTATTCAGAGTTAGTCAAAGCTTTCTAAACTGATTCTAGTAGGCATCATATAAAGTTAGCAGCAGTCTTGTAAATGTGACAATGATTTGTTTCATTATTTTCCTGTGAACATTACGCATACACATATATGTTGCCTTTATTTGCTAATATTTTTTTATTTCAAATTGAGGAAAGATTGCTTGTTAATATAATTTTACAATAACTTAAACTGGTGTGGTGTCTATTTTGTGCGCGTGTGTGTAAATTGTGGCGAATAAGAATTTACTACAGTGCCCTCTGTTGGACCAAAAGCTCCTCTGTGCTCTTGTTTACATGAGTCACCTGTAAGTATGTGCACTGTACCTGTTGAACCTGAGGCTTCGGTTTCAGCTCACGAGTTCATAGTTGGGTTTAAGCAGCCCTTGCTGGATCCTGTTTAACAAAAGGAAAAGCGGTGCTGACTGCTCCACAAGATGTGGTTTGGCTTGGCAGGATCCAAAGCTTCATGTTAATGCCAGTGAAAGCCCATGAGAGACAAACGGCCTTGTTTAGATTAACATTCAGCCCTTGTTATTATTACTGTTATTACAATTGGCCTATATGGCACTGATCTAATGTTTTATACACACCGGCAATATATTTAATCAATATGTTGCAAGGGGTTTTATAAAGCTGGTTCTAATGCATACCAGACTGACCTTTTGGATGAATGTTGCATGTCATACAGGCCTTTAATCAATATCCAGTGATAAGGCAGTTAGATATTAACCTACTTCCATGACTCATATATGCATGTGTGCAGAGGATCTGCAGGACTTACACAACTAACAGACAGTACCTTTAACATGAATAAATTCCAGACACGACAGCAAACAGATCTGTTTAGGTCAATAACAAGATACGTCTGTACCCTGAGGATTCAGCCGCTGTGCTTCACATGCTTTCAGGAGCCCAAAGAGCTGACATTTAAAAAGAGACATTTAGAATATTATACTCACCAGTTTCATTCTTATTAATCTGTAACCCCACAGATACTAAAACATGTTCATGTAAAGAACCCCACGGTAACGCGAGGGCGACGTGCAGACTCCACCCAGAGATCATGTGACGTTGGTCTGGGCCGAGAATCGAACGCATGATCTCCTTATTGGGAGGCAGGTTTCTGATTCACTCAAAAGAGTGCTCACAATTACTTTGTGCAAATCACAAGTATTACTCGTTTCTTCTTTAGAAAAAGTATTTTAATTGTTTTTATTTTTTAACAAAGATATTCAATGATACATATATTTGTCAAAAAAATACATGAATCTTCAATGTCTCCATCTAATGTGTTAAAAAACATGCTTTATGTACATATAGTACATCCAATTACATCTCCCAGAGGTTTAAGATGTAATTTTCATGGAAAAGCAGCTTTCAATCGCATTAGATTGGAGCATTGAAAGAAAAGCAAATACTTTAATTTGAATATTGTTCCACTACATACAAGACTAGCACTTATGTGCACACAGGCGCTGTGTTAATTGAAGGACCCCTCTGACATCATGTACTGGGCTCAGTGTTTATCATCAAGTTGCAGAGGGCACAGCTTTGCTCTGCAGCCATCACTCAAACACCTGCGGCCCACTCCGATAATGATCTGCGGTGTCCTTCACAAGGATAGTGCAAAGGCATTTACAAACTTGGCTACAACTACAGTTTAGCATATGGTGTATACGTTTGGATACTATTATGGAAAAAGTTGAATATGGTAATAATGCATTATACATAAAAATATTGTGTAACGCAAAGAGCATGACAGATGGATCTGGCTTGATAGGAACATTCTTATTTCATCTTTTCCAGCAAAGCACGTACTTCCAAAGGATTGTAGCCCCATGGACCAACTTTTCCCTGAAAAAGAAATGATTTACTATGTTATTATGTAATACAAGTAATAATTCAGTTTACACACAATTTGAAAGAAATAGATTAAATATTAACAGGTTTTGAGGTTGCTCTTTTTAAATGAGTTACATTTCTGGCATAACTAACAAATATGGCAATGTGCCAAGAACGATAACGTTTTCTCCACACGCAATGCCGTGAGAGGAGGACAATTAGACTTATTACTATTATTACATTAGGTAAACAGTCAGTGTATGGGAATATTCAAGTTACAATGCACATGATCTATTAGTGCTCAAGAAGTTTTTAATGTGCACCTTATACACGACTTTCCCAGCCTGCAGCACATACAGCCTCTCTGGCAGGGCTCCATATTTTATGGCAGTGCAATTGGACATTTCATCTACCACTACTGGGCACAGGGGGTCCTTCTGAACCAGGATATGTGCCGCAGACAGCCGGTCTTCAAGGCTCTGATGCTGGTTTATGTCGTAGTTGTTGGAAAAGGCCCAACCATCTGGAATACATACATATCCATGGGAATAAATTAACATTCAACAATTCTAACAGGCCCGTTAGAGTCAAAGTGACTGTTGCAAACTTGAATAATGAGATCTTATTTATGAGCTTTGTCTTAAAAGAAGATAATGCATTTAAGCACATTTATGTACAGAGTGCACTTGGCGAGCGGTTGCTCACCTGATGAGTGTGCTTCTGCAATGTAGACCACCAGGAAGTCTGCCACATCACTGAAGTCCTGGACGAGTTCTTTAAACTCCCCAAGTTTGAACATGAACGGTGGTCAGGTGCAGCTGCCAAAGTTTAGGACCAGCGGTCTGTTGTCTGCACAGTTAAGACTCATTATTTAACACGAGAACCCAGTCACAGAAGCTTGATTTGCAAACACTAACCTTTCATGAACTTGAAGATGCTGGACTCGTGTCCCTCCATGGTGACCACAGGTGAGTCTGGCGCGGGCCGCCCTTCAAACGCCTCTTGTCCCATTGAAAGCCACATGTGATGCGACGCTACTTTGATGAAAGAAAGCGACATAAAAGTCAGGCCCCAGTCTTCAAACTTGAAATTGGGGTTTTGTGTCATTGTAGACTTTTCTCCCATTGACAGCGTGAGTTTCTTGAAGATGTTTGGTGAGATCAAATTAATAATCCTCAACGTCAAATTGAGACCAATCATGTAGCAAAACATAAGTAACGTCGATACACGAACCCTTAGTTTTTGCAGAAACATGACGGCGTCTTTGTCTTCTCGGCTTCTGTCACTGAACAGTCATCTGACAGAAGAAAACATGTCTCCTACCGCCCACAATAGGTCCATGCCGCCCACTCGCAGCACTAAAGTATGGTAACCGCTGCGTTGAAGGACCGCCCCCGAGCTCGTCAAACCGACAGTCAATGGACCTTTTCACGAAACTGACCGCCTCATTTCGGTTGCCTTACAAATATTTCAATAATTAATCAACACAAATCGGATAGCGAGTTACAGATGGATAATCACAGACAGCATGTTAAGACCGTTACGCCCCATGTGAATACTTCACCTGGGGACATCTAACGTTATATGGTTTATAAAAGTGTAACCGGGGGAAACCTACGTGTTTATAAGAGTACGTGTTTTTGTCTCTGAGCTAATGCTAACATACAATGAATTTAATCGATAATGTTTGTACTTTTATCAAGTGTGACTGTTTTATATTTAAATTAACGTATGTTAGCCTTTAGCTTTGAGACAAACACACTTACTTTTATAAACACGTAGGTTTCCTCCGGTGACATATTACATCGCACGTGAAAGGCTTTACGTGCTGCCACTGATTATCCATCTGTTACTCGCTTCCTGCAGTGAGATCTTTTTTTATTTTTATTTATTTGAGAACGACTCCGCTAATTCCCACAGAGCACGAATGGAACGAGATGTGAGGATCCGGTGTTTCGGGTTTGTCTGGGACTAGTTTAACCGGGACTGTTTGGGGGCGTGTCTTGTCGCGCTTTTCAAATTGGGCAAAACGTCCTCTGTGATAGTTCTGCTGTTTTTCTGTCAATCCCACGTCTCTTTTTACGTGCCATGGACGTAGAAGCTCCAATGTCAACATTTGTGTTGCGCTGTGTGTGAATTGAGACGAAGGTGGCGTGTCTCAAGTTGATGCATTCATATATATATTATTGAAATGCACCACCTTGTGATGAATAGTTTGAAAGCTAAATATGTGTATATTTAAATAGTTTAATTTGAATCAATCATTACCTATTAAGTAAATATATAGTGATGTATTCATATATTTTACCAAATACCTTTTTTAAATTCGGTGAAAAAGTTCTACTTTCTCCGAAGCTGATCGTAAAGGTATCACCGGATCTAGTTACAGTTCTTTACATAATCATGGTTCAGTTATACCGTCGATTCACTCACACCTGATAAACACTCCACGTACACATGTGCAGTTATCATCAGTAATTATTACAAAAACGAATCACACATAATACATTAATTACTAATTATCTTATGTGTGATTTGTAAGAGAACCTCGTGGACTATCCTCAAACAGTCACTAGGTGGAGCTGTTGCTTTTTTTCCTAACTGAACTTTTCTTGCCCACTACTTTTCGAAGCGAGGTAAATTTATCTGAGTTTAGTTTAGCAAGCGGTAAATTTAATAATTAATAATTAATAATTAAAGTAACAAATTACCTTGTAGATTTGGGTCCAGAATGAACAAGGCGAGCTTAGTTTATTTAATACGTGTAATAGTAAGAATAATCTTTTATATATATATATATATTTTATACATAATACATGATATATTATATATATATATTGTGTGTATATGGTATATATTGTGTATGTGTGTTGTGTGTGTGTGTGTATATATATATATAATATATATATATATATACTATAATATATGACATATGACATATATATTGACATATGACTATAAATATGTCATATATATATATATATATGACATATGACATATATATATATATATATATATATATATATGACATATATATATATATATGACATATACGCACATCTCTAGCACGCACATCTCTAGCGCAGAATGACATCATTGAGGCACCCACGTGTAGCAGGGCAGTTACAGTGGGGATGTCGAGTTACTGTAGTGTGTGCTCTGGGTCAGTCTCATTGGTGCGCGGGTGCTCATGAGCTGCAGCGTCACGGTGCCAATCAGAGAGACGCTGACGCACGGGGGGATGCTGCTGCTGATGGTGACTGGAGGCTGGTGACTGGGGACTGCTTACTGGAGGCTGGAAGATGCTGGTGGTTTGGCACACACGTGCGCTCACCCTGTTCGTCACTATGTCAAAGATCACCTGTGGATGTTCTTCTCAGCTGACAGACCAGTGAGTGGCACATTATTTTACACAATATATATGCAATATAATGGTGATATAATCTCTAATTGCGTGTGCTTTTCTTTATAAATGTCCTGTACAGGTAATGTGACCAACCGTGTGAGTTGCATATAAGTCGCCCATTAAATGCAGAAGGACTCCTCGTCGCTGGACGAGATGGTGAGCCATTGTCAGACCCCCACGTTCACAGACTTCAGCAGCCTGTCGCTCTCCATGTTCGGGGGCAAAGCCGAGCTCTGCTCGCGGAGATCAGCCAGCGCTGCCCTCATTTATCGAAGCCCCCTGAGCAGCCCGGCTCGTATGAACAGCTCCAGCCCAAAACATCTCAGCGGCTCTGAAGACAAAGTGCACCAATCCTGCAAAACTTCACGGACTTGCTTTTCTTCCACACAACTTCAAGGTAAGCGTCATAGACATCACAACAATTAGAGATACGTTTTTTTCTAAGGAGAAAACATGTATTACCTTTTCTATATTCTATATGCTTGTTATGCCAAATAAATATAAGAATTGTGTTATTGGTATGAATATTATTAATAATAATAACTCAGGAGCAATAAAAGTAGACCTCACATTGTTGAGCTTGATTTCATAATTATAAATTTTTTGAAAACAATTTTGAAAGTGGCCCCTTCATTGGTCTCCACAGTTGTTGTGAGAGACTTTCACTAATTACTGTACCGTCCAAAATTAAGATTTGTCAGGCCAGACTTTAATATTAGCAGTCATCCTTGCAGCAAAACCAGGATCAACGGTTTTGATTATAGTTTTCTGCGCGCTAAACACAAACCAGATGTTTTTGCTGAAAGTGTCTCAACATTTATGAGTCCACACAGAGCAGCTTTGCCCCCAGCTCCAGCGTCCCAAACACAATAATCAATCGTCTCATTGTCTCCTCGGGCTTTTGAACTGCGCTTCCCGGAAAATACAGAAACAGATTAGTTTGAATTGAAGACTTACAGAATGTGACACGTTATGCGCGTCTGTCTCAGTACTGTAAGCCATAGAATCATAAATTATATGTTTGTATTATTTATGTAAATTTTAATAATTGCAGAGATGGAGAGAATTGTAACCAGACTTCTAGTGCCTCAAAAACAAAGCTTTAGTTGTACAGCTTGAAATGTGCACGAACTGTCCCACAAACTAACACATTTGTTCAATCCAAATAATTGGAGTTTGTGTTTTCATAGCCTACATTTTTCGGGCAAATTACTTGTAAAGTTTTTAGTAGTTTTATATATTTTAGCATCTTGCGTTTTTAAGTAACATATTCTATAATGTCTTGATTTATTTTTAAATTAAATTAGTTTGGTATATGTCTGAAATCTGTCTGACTTTGCTGCGCTAATTAATTTAAACAGAATAAAAGGATGTTTGTGCTGTGAGTTTGGTCCTGTAGTTTGTTGTGGCCGGAAACAAGGCCTGACGAAGTGCTTCTTTGAGGAGGATGTTTGAGTAAGAGCAGAGAGGTCGCTCACACTGATAAACGCAGGAGTACGTCTGTTTAAAATGCTGAGTAAGGCTTCGAGTATTGGCTGAAACATCTCTGTGGCTTTTTGTTTTATTTATACAAACCATTTTGAGAACCATTTTCTTTAAGGTCCATGGTTCATCGGTCAACACAGTTTATTTGACTAAATCCACAAATGGATTTACACACGCTTTAATGGCATTTTCGATCTTTTTAGAGCCATTTTAAATATTATATATTTGTTATATAGCTGTTATATATATGTGGTATTGATGCACTTGACATATTCTGAACATGAATGAAATGATGTGTTTTACTGCAAAACATAAATGTTTAAGTTTAGATGATGATTTTTGTTTTGTTTTTTCATTTAGTTAACATTTTAGTATATAAATGTTTAGACGTAAAAGTTTCATTTCATGTTAGATTGAGACTTTTGGTCCAGTTCGTTTTAGTTTTATTAAAAAATGATCATCAAAAGCACATTTTAGTCAAACCCCATCACATTTGTCCTTGACATTAATTGGTTTAAAAAAACATTATTATTTTTTTTAAGTAATTACACTTTTACAACATAATTTAATGCAAAGGGGAAACTTTTTAGACAATTGACATTTATGTGACTGTGTGTACTTTATAGTGTCAGATAATAGAGCATTTGGGTTACAGATTATTTCTCTGTCACAGAGCTCTATAAAACCTCTTTCCCATGTGTTTTATCTCGTGTGACCTCAGTTGTGAGTAATGCTGGAGCTCCTGAGCAGGATGCCAATGTAATGTGTGCGGCATGTTGTTCCATTGATTCATAAAGCTGGATACATTGATGATTGTGCACTGGAGTTCTCGTAAACGTCTGTGAACGTCTGTCTGGTGCTGGGGGTGAGGAGGGGATTCTGTGTAATGCTGAGCCCACTTCCCCCTGTATGAGAGCACACTGGACACCTGCTGAATCATCACACTTGTGTTAGAGCTAAAAGTGACAGAATCATCCGAGAGATTACTAAAGTATTGTAAAATATATAATAATACAAGCTCCGAGTGTTTATTTTGAGCCTCTGCGCTTCCCAGATTATCAACAGTCTGATTCTTGTGTTACAAATGGAGAGTGAAAGCAGCATTTTGCTGCAGCCAAAGGCATGCTGACTTAAGTTTGACTGCCAATAAATTCAAACACTCAAAGCTAAAATACGATCTGGTTTGAGTAAGTGTCAAAATAGCTTTTGAATACCAGAGCTAACGTGCTCTCGGCTACAGCTTTATGAAGTAATAGCCGTTTAGTTGGCAAAGACATACTGCTGTAAAAACATATTTTTAAGTTAACAGTGTTTGTGTTTTTGAAGTGGGTTGGACCATTTCAATACCAATAGAATGAGATCTATCTGTCTGACCACAAGTCCACAGTCTGTATAGCTTTTGCATTTAGACTCATCCAGACATTGTATGCACACGGGTGGGTTTTTGATTTACATCCCGACTGTGCCACTTGCTGTTCTTGGCCTGACTCAGATTTGCTTCATCAAAGAAAAATGTGCTCCCCTTTGACTGTAGCAGTTTAAGGCTTTGCCAGAGCTGAGAGCTGCTGCCTGTCAGTCCAACGGCCTTAAGGACCAGGACTTTATCACCAGGGTTGGTCAACTGACATAAAGAGATGCTCTTAGCTGCTCTGCTGGCACAGGCTCTTGTTAAACTGTAGTATTTAGCTGCATTTGATGCAGGCTGGTTTGTGGAGATGAATCACGCAACCAGTCAGACATGGCTTCATCTGAGAGCTCAGAAATGGGCAAACGCGATGCAGTGAGTCTGTTTTAATGTCTTCATTAGAGAGCAGCAGAAAGCAGCCAAAGGTTTATCCTGTGCCTTGTTCACTTCCCCGTGCCAGGAGGTTGTAACGGGGTAGTGCCCAGTCAGCTCAGCCCACTATTGGCTGGCTCTGCCCCAGAGACTATGAAAGACATTATAAAGTCTAATAGTGCAGTTTATATATTTTATTAGAGCTCATTAATAGAATCCCGGTGTGCTGGCAGAATTATTTATTCTCTAGTCCTGTTAAATGAATCCAGCTGCAGCATTTATATTAACTTACTCATAAGTAATAAGCACATTCACATTCCATGATGTGCTCTGCTCTCAACAATGTGTGACTGGCATTGTGTCTCTTAAAAGAACAGACTTTCACCTAATTGTTATGTAGAAAAAGATTCAGTTGTAGATGGAACACTACAATGGAACACTCCTGGACGAATGAGGGATTACACCGACACACCTAATTATTATGTCAAAGCAAGTCATGGGAAATTCTCTGTTGGTTTAGCCTGGTTAGCTACTAAAGTGGACTTTAAATTCAAATATTGCCTGGTAAAGGGGAGGGGAGATTGAGGAAAGCAAGTCAAATAACCAAAATAGAAGAAGTTGCTCTACTTTTAAGTTGTTAAACTCTACTTTTAAAGAATTTGCACCAACATCATTTTCTACTGTTTAACAGTGATAGGCGTGAAATATGATGAATCCTATTGTATATTATTAATTCTGTCCACTCAATATATTAATGTGTTGATAAAAAGCATTGTCCCTTTTTTGCGGTTTCTAAACTTGAATCACCATGAATCACTGTAAGTCTTGTAAACTACACAGGAAGGTTTTTTTTAAGTGGATCCATATTTAGCAGAGTAATTGCTGCAGTGTGCACTTTTCATGAACATGCTTCACATTCCCTCAAAGCCTCTCTGTAATACTGCATTAATACAGTATTAGAGTATTCCGCCTGCTGTGGTTAGTGGTCATCTGAGCAACAGACATTTTGCGTTAGAAGAGTCATATTTTATTTGAAAACAGTTAGATTAGTTAGATTTACAGCATTTCGAGCAAACTCTTTAGTTTGAGGGGCTTTAGTTGCCTTTTTTTTTTTTGCTTTTCTAGAGCTGTGCAATTTAATTCCTCCAAACTATTACAAAAATAGCGAAAAGTTAATTAAACTCTGTACTGAATGGGGCTGCAAGATTGATTGCGATCAAATCAAAATTTGGCAAATATTTACATTCATATTATTAGTATTTCCTCTTGCAACAGGAAAATGTCTTGTTTCCATCTTGTGAACCCTGTATATGACAGTCTCCTAATGCTCCTTGATGTTTAGTGCCTTTTGGTCTGAATAACGTTTTTAAAACATAAATTGCGAGTCTAATCACAGACTGGAATAACCTGAGCCAAGCCATTGCTTTCTATAACGACTTTTAAAATATAAATAATGGTAACAACGTTTCAAAGGTGGACAATTAAGACACATCTGAGCGGAATTGTCTCTACCTTTAGGAAGGAATTTTTATTACACTGGTTTACTCCTGGACGAATTAGGGATTACACGACATGATATTAAAGGACAATAATTCAATCTGTGCTTTCTCTACGGCTTCTGACTGTGCTTGAATCATTGTTAGAAATACGCATGATTTTTCATTGATGACCTATTAATTAATCATGTTGAGGAGCTGAAAAAAAAAACCCTACAATGCAATCTTCCAAACAAGGGTAACATGATATTTCTGCACTGTTGTGGTTAAATTTACAGGTTTTTTTACATTTTGTGCGACTAATTTTTTGATGGATTTCCATTCAGAATATCTCAATATCGTCATAGCATTAAGTCTATATTTTCTCTACAGGTAAACATTTGACATTGCATGATTCATTGTTATGACCCTTATAAACATGTTTTTTTTTCCATAATCAAGATTGGCCTGCAAAAATGTAAACCACATAACAGTGTATAGTTTAAATCAAGCACACGATGACATTCTGTCCCTGTTCTGGACACTTTGTTGCCCACTGCAGCAAGTTCGGCAGGCAGGGCATCTGGTGTAAAGTCTTTTGCTCCCCCCGGACCAAAGAAGGTAACAGTCAAATGTGATTCTTCTGTTGGAGTCTCTTGTGTCCGGTTTATTTACAGCCCGTTCCTCAGTGTAGCCAGAATCAAAGACAAACTGTCGTCGTCCTGAAGCTGATACGCTGAGAATCACAGCGCACAAAATAAAGACACATGGTTTACAGGGCCTCGGCAACCAATAAAACGTCCCGCAGCAGGAAATGTCTCTGATTTCTGCATATTTAAGAAGAGGATTTGGCTGTACGCTCACTCACAGACAGAAATAGATAAAAATGTCAGTGCTTGTTTTTGTTTTTAGCTCATAAAAGTGCTATGTTTTACGGCAAACGTGATATGATGAAGGCTGAGGCTGTAGTTTCACTGCAGCCTCAGCCAATGTTATTGAGGTTGGAGGTATGTAGAAAAATGGATAATGCCGCAATTGTTGTTTTGGAAATATTAGAACATCGCTGAAACAACAAAACACGGAAAGCTGTGCAAGCTTCCAAACGAGGGTATTACGTAATATTTCTGCACTTTTTAGGTTAAATTTACACTCCATATTGTGCCACACTTGATGGATTTCCATAATATCGTCAGAAGATTGTCATCGGGATAAGAAAAAAAAATATATATAATTACTCACACCTCACCAATAGGAAGACAGTTTCATAAATTCATCACCGTCTTTTCTCTTGACAAATGGCATTTTTTCCCCCTTTACATACTTAGTTCTTATATTTAGTCATTGGATATTGATTGGCTCTTATATATTGTTCGGCTTGAATACGTTTTTAATTATTGATTGTGGTCAAAGATACTGTTTACATTTTGTTTTTGGCTTGATGGGGCTGTGCAATTACTCAAATTTTAATCTTGATTTCAATTATTGTTCCGGTCCATTATGACATGGCACCAATAAATCGTGGAACAAATCAACTTTCTTACAGTAGCATTTATTACTAAATACTGTTCTAACGCATGGCAATAAGACATGCAAGTTCTTCCTCTATGAGTAAACGTTTGACAGTAGATAAATAGTAGTTTAGTTTTTTTAAATCCTGATTTCAGTTCCAATGTATCTTTCTATATTCAAGCAGCCCTATAGTGTTTGGTCAGGTGTTAGGGCATCTGGTGTAGAATATATTTCTTGCAAAAAACTACGTAGTAAGAGTCAGACTTTTGCTTTTGAGATCTGATGGGTTTTTGAAGAAAGATAGAACTAATATAAGGTAAACTCTGGTGAACTTGAGACCCAAACGTGTAATCTCATTACTGAGTGTGTGTCATGAAGCGGCTCCAGCACGAACGCGTCAGATCGTGGAGATATTGCGGGGCTTGTGTTGCATCCGAGCCGTGCACTTGGCTTGACCTGGGCCCAGTGCATCAGAACCTGGGGCTGCTAATCTTTTACAAATGCCGGGAGTCTCCGCGCCGGCCCTCGCTGAGACGACGTAGTCAAAACAGCCTCCGCTCCTGCCGTAATTCAAACGCTGATTAACTAACAAGTACCTGCTGCCTCTGCCCTGCATTACACAGCCCAGTGCCTCTGCAGCGCTCCATGAAGCTCCACTGTGTGTTGGCTTTCTGTGGAGTGTTTCAGACACACAGCATGTTGGCCCTGTGCTACGCTCATTGTTCAAGTTGTTTCTACATCTGAGCGCAATTAAAAGTAGATGCGAAGCCCGTATCAATGACGAGAAAATGAAAAGATCTGAGAATATGGTAAAGAGCTTAACGAGGGGTAAAAAAGATCATCAGAGTTGTGAGTTAGCTTTTTACTTTCGTTTTCAGTTGCTGTTGGAAAGAATAGTATATTTCAATTCAGGGCTGTGGAAGTAATCACATTTTAAGTCATTTCTAATCCGCAGCAAGGGCGTTCGCAACAAAAATGAATGAAAATGGAAATTAATCTTTTGATGAATGTTTTGGAGTATCCCGATAACGATATTCAGACGATGCTGTGTCAATCCAATAGAAATTTGTTAAAACGTGTCTTAAAAAAAAGCATTACTTGAGGTTTAATTATCAAACAAATGTGAAATGTCCGTAAAATGAATGACACAAGTGCAGAAATATCACCCTGTTCTCTTATTTGAAAGTTTACTGAACTTTGAAACTTTTAAAATTTCTATTGTTAACAAGCTCTTTTTGTAGCATATTTTACTATAAACAATAAGCTTGATAATTTAATGCTGCATATATTCACATGTTCACAATATTATCTCAGTTTTTATATATTGCTCTCCTCCCCATTAATCGACCAGATTCAGAAGTTCCTCCGTCAGCGAAAGCGTGTGATTTGAAACAACAACAAAACAAATTGCTCTAGTTTATGTTCAAGAAAATCTTATCTGAAAGTAATAACTATTACATTTGTATAATATTTGCAGTCATACGTGGTATAATGTGCAGTAATTATTTAGATGACATTTCAGCCCAGAGCTGTAAAAGGTGTAGTGCCTAAAACTGCCTTGTTATCTTGGCCTTGATTGCTTTCGCTGTAAATGTAAGTTCAATATAATGTAAAGTAAACGCAGAGTGCTCATTTTTACAAGGCCAGACCTGTCATTTGCCTCAGAAATATGACCGATTTGAGCCAGTGTAAAGATGCCAGTCGTCTGTGAGCCTCGAGAGCCGTGAAGCATCAGTGTATGTGCTCCACAGAGTGCCAAAGTACACTCATTTAACTGCACAGAAAAGCCTTACCCAGAGCCGCATGTTTATCTTACGGATGATGTCAAATGGACTGAATTCATATTTCACATTGCATTTGGGTTTAAGATGCTTGCACTCGTTTTGAATTTGTTCAGAAACAAACATTTGCATTTCAAAGTTTTTCAAATGAAACTAAATGAAAGAGCAAACCCTTTTATAGGTTTGGAGGCTCTTTTGGAAAACAGGTCATGGGTGAATGTTTTTAATGGTTTGTCAAAGAGCTTCGTGTCGCGATGAGTGCCAGGTTAGGTGAAAGAGTTGACGCAGGGACGGGGCCAGAGCCTCTTGAGATCTGTTAAGCTCCGAGTCCAAGAGCAGTGCGTTTAAGAGGCCAACGTGTCCAAATAAACTTTATTATTTTCTGATTAGGCGCCTTCTCACCTCGGAGACATCCAGAAAACTTTCAACAACTGCAGTTCACACTTACTATCACACACAGGCAAGGCATTTTAATGTAATTATAAAATATTCTGGCCGTATGAAATACAGCTATATTCTTCACTAATTTCTTGATTAGGCTCAAAGTGCAGCCTTAGTTTCCAGATATTTATTTTTATTAAGCTAATGTAATTCTGTATTGTAACCTTTGTTTTTTCTTCCTCTCAAGACCACAATTATGTGAAGCTTCACAGGAAACACAGGAGTAGGCATTTTCACACATAACAGTACCAAGAACTCATTCATTTTCTTCCACTTATTCCCGTTAGGGGTTGCGGGTGACTGGAGCCTATCCCAGTGACTTTGGGCTTTTGGCGGGGTACACTCTGCACAGGGGCCAGCTTGTCGCAGGGTTAACACAGAGACATAGACACAACCATTCATTCTCATATTCATTCACTAGAGATTTACCTGCTGGAGAACCAGAGAACCCATGTGACGCTGGTCTGGCGTGGGATTCAAACCCATGACCTCCTTATTGGGAAGCAAGAGTTCTAATCACTCTTCCACAGTGCAAGTTCCTATACTCCTCCAGTCCCTTTTTGGTCAGAGGAACCTCCCAGTCCCCTTCGCTCGTGTTCACAAAGCAACAGTGGCTGAAAGTGGGTCTTAAAGATTAGAACATTTAAATATTGAATTAAGTTAAGAGAAGTACCTGACCCCAAAAAAGTCTCCATAGTGTGGCCCTCGTCCTTTGTTCCTACTAAGTGTGAATACACTTCAAATGGCAACTGGAAGTACCAGAAACTGAAAAAGGTTCCTTCTGTAAAAAGCCCTGTAAATGTAATTATTACTTGCCTAACTAAGCCAGTAACACAGACACAACTTTGCACTGCATTTGTGTGAATGTAAAACCTATATTCTTTTCACATTCAGGATGAATTATATGTCTTTGCCGTTAGTGCTCTCGTAATGTTGTGATAGGAAGTTGAGCAGTGTTTCCTATCATTTCATTGGCTATAATAAATATCCACTGACATTCCATATGAGATTTGAAGACAAAATGCTTGAGCTGTTAAAATATTGATGATCATAAAGCTGTTTGATGGTGGCCCTGTCGATCCTGTCTGTGTAAACAGTGGCCTCTGGCTCATAAGATTGAATGTGCTTCCATAATGTGTCATTGGGTCCCATTTGTCATTCCTTTTACAGGCCCCAGAGGTGTGTCTCAGCTCAGGATTCTGTCACAGTGTCCTGGACAGTTTGCTCTCCTCTGGCGTCCGACAAAGTTGAGAAGTGGAATATAAAGTGCTTTGGCTCAGGGCAGTGTTGTGAAATGATGTATAATGTGTGTCCAGCTCAGGTTTCTCTGTCAGGAGGGTGGTCCTGTTGTAGACTTTGGTGAATGAAGACTCCCCACACAATAAAAGCGTCCTATTGCCGACTTCCTTTAGGTATGTGTGGTTTGAAACTCAACACAGGTTTGCTCAGTGGAAAACCGGAGGCCCGCTCCTATTTATTTTGTATATGAAAACCCACTGTGGTGCCCCAAAAAGTGAGGGTATTTTTAGACTCAAATACCCTTTGGTGGCAGACGTTTTTCAGCCTAAATATTTTTGGGAGATTACACATTGAATGCAACGCGTCCTATAAGGAAATGTTTGTTTTGTGGTCAACACTGATTTTCACTTGAGCTTCAATGATCGTCCAAACCTACTGGAGTTGTCAACAAAAATAATTTATTTGTCCCACAAGGGGGAAATTGAAATGTTGCAACACAAAATAGAAGAGCAGCAGAAGAGTAAACATATGCTTGTAGCTTGTGAGTAATTTGAACTCAGAATCCCAGCATCTTCTGTGTTTCCTATCCTAAAAGACGATTCTTTGGTTTTGTGTTTTGCAAAGTAGCAATCTCTTAATCTGCCTGCTCTAAGACAACAAGAGAAAAAATGTACCGAGAGGAAATCAAATTCTTCTTTCCCAAAACATCTGGTTTGGCCATTGTTTCGGCAGTTTCCTCTGAGAAAAAGCTCCAAGATTTTGTGTACAGTGTTTAGGTAACACAATAATGACTCTTGAAGGTTAACCAACACTTAAATACAACCTCTGTACTATGAGAGGTGCACGCCAGACATTTCCAAACTATCCATTTATTTCTCCCTGCCCGCTGTCTCTACCCATTAAAATATACAGTAATTGCTGCAAATTGATCGGTTGTTTTACAGAAGTCTTATAAATCTGTCCTCTTATTGTGAAGGATAGTGGGGGGTGGTTCTGGGCCAAAACGAAGACTGAGTGTCTGTCAATGCATCTGCTCCATGAAGATACTCCTATGTGCTGCGGTTTAGTCCGACCACTGTTATTTCCAAGGAATTTCCTGCCATCTGTGTTCAATCACATCGGACTTGCTTGTAAATATTGGGAATTGGCTGCGGAGGACGTACAGAGTGCCCAAACCGCCAGAAAACACTGTCACAAAGATACCAACAATGGATCATTAACAGAGGATAAACAACGCAGACTTCATTGCACTGTGTGAATATTGTCTTTCATTCCTGCACAAACGACATTCTTCTGTTCTGAGCATCGTTTGAGTGTTCTTCTGAAAACGTACTTCCATTCTTGTGCAAATTATTGGCTGTGTGTAGTGGTAGAACATGAGCAATGTCATTAGTATAATAAAAGAATCGTAGAAGTAGTTGTGGAAGCTGCAATTAGCAAGTATAGCAAGCATTTTAAGCCTAAATAAGATTTAAATGTATTTTCTCGGATAAATACCTTCATTCTTTGAAAATTACCTTTTAGACATACTTTTACATGTGTAGCCTACAGATTTGAAGTATTTCTTCCCCTCTGGCGTCAGCGCTAATGCTAATCTAATTCAACAAACTCCCTCACAGCACTATATATTTTTACTGCTTTAGCCCTAAACAGAGCCTCCTCTCATGGTCCTGAGTGTGGCTTTAGTCCAGGCTTATTCACCTGCTCTATAAAGGTGTCAGTTTAGACGAGCCTCTCTCACTCTGAGCCAAATGCATCATGTCTTCGCTCTGTTGCTTCATAATTACGAGGCGTTCCTGTCAGATCCGAGGATGTGGTTTGGACCAAGACCTCTTATAAAACTTTGTTGGTGTGTGATTAATACTGGCGGTGGACAGATTTGTGGGCATGGTGTGTTATGATGGAGATTGTCAGGATACAGATGTGGCTCACACTGTCTTTATGGTGGTTTCCTGACTACTTTTGTTAGCTAACAAAGAGAGATTGACTTGATTGCACATCTGTTTAGAACCAATCTCTTTTTGAACTTACTAATTGTTCTTTTCACATTTAAACTAGGCTCATCCATTGACATTTATTTTTTCATTGCTTGTGCTAATATAAGTATATGATAATATGATGAATATGTATGTTTTCTAAAATCAAACCATTCTTAATCCATGTCAAAGCTCATGTAGTATCCCGTAGTTTGGGACATGCATATCCATATTTCATTGGCCATAGATTCAAATGCTCTATCACTGACAGTCTCTTGCCACTAGGTGGAGTAAGACACAAGTGCAAACTCTTAATTATGTTAATGAGGCTCTTCCTGTGTAAGTGTTGCTGTGGTGACGTTTGAGTGGGTCTGTGAGGAACACAGTGCGCTCCTCTTTGTACTGTGATTGGTGCTGTGTTTGTGGCTCTCTTCACAGGGGCCGCTGCCAACTGACTGTTTAGCCACTTTTCCACAAGCCCTGGTCCCCCAGACCGGTTCACTTCGGTGCGTCTTGGGCCGCTTCTGTTAATGGTGGATTGCGTTTCCATGGCAAGGGCCTGGCTCGCAGGGGTCTGCTACCCAAATTTAACATAGAGCCCACTGTCCGCATAGTGTCCACTGCATCATGATCAGCTTTCACCAACTTCAAAGGAAGTTGCGGAGTTAATCTATATCTCTTTCTTTTTATTCTTATGTGAAATAAAAAGTTTCCAACATTTATTGAATACATACATTTTTAAGTAAGACATTTCTTCCAAAGAGGCAGTTTTTACAAGAAAATTATATCACAGTCCAATACATGTGTGTTCTAATCCACAAAACCTTTCCCTATTATGCTCATCAAAATTTTAAATTGACCAACCGCTTTTTATAGATAAGTTAAATAATTGCATTTAGTTTCTTTATGTTCATTTACTTTTACACGTAACTCATCATACTCTATTCTATTCATAAATCCCCTTGCACATGTAATCCTGATAAAACACAGACATTTGAGTGTAATTCTACTGTGTCTCCCGTTCCCTCGCTTCACACCTGCCTCAAGAAGAGCTCTCTCACTCCCCCTTTCTCTTGGACATGTTATTTTTCATTTACTTGTGCCCTCGGGTTTTTCAATCTTACATCCATTACTAAGAAAACAAATAAGTTCCGGACCTATGCACCAGACACAAATATAGACATGAGTTATGAGATTCAGTGACGCCGGGAAAGGCTTTAGTCTGTAATACACAACATCTGCGCTAGACAAGAGCAGAGCATCCTGGTTCTGTTCGCCTATTTTGCCCCATATGTGAGGAACTGAAGGGGATGGGGGCATAGCAGGTGGGGTGGGCTAAAGGAGATGAGAATAAAATGATCATTATTAACTGTTTAAGTGCTGAATGCTAAGATTTATGGGGCCCAAGTCAGAACGGTTGAGGTGTCACCTTAGATTTCCAGAGGAATCCGTCTTGTGGTTCTGGCAGCTTGTTGTACCTCAGAGTTCAGATGTTTGCATCACACTCTTGACATCTCGCCCCCCTTTTTTACACTTTAAGTACTGTACACCTCTGATCGCTCCCCTTAAACCGTCTATCCATCGTAACATCTGCTTTTAATTCAAGCCCTGAAGACTTGAAGGCATTAAACGCTGGCACAAGCACGGTCTCGCTCTGGCACTTAACGCTGCGCTGAGGTGACTTAAAAGGGAGAAGCGAGAATTATAGAAAACGAAGTGTCACCCAAATAAAAAATCGCCTCAGATTACCACCAATTACAGTTAATAATGGTCTCCTCCAGCCCATCTGCTGATCAGATGGAGAGCTGCTATTGTCTGTGGACGCCAGGGAGATTGAGCTGTGGAAAGCGTCGAGGCAGAATGACAGCAACACTAACTTTTAACTGTGTGTCACTTTGGATTGATCTACTTAAGTGTTTTAGTAGAGAAGGAATAATTGCTGTGTTGTTCAGTGACAAGTTAACAACACGTCTCAAATGTTATACAGAGGAGCTAAACTAAGGCTGCAACTAACGATAATTTTTTCGATTAGTCAAACGATTATTTCTATTGCACATTTAGACTTTTAAAATATATTTTCAACCAAATAAAGGACGGATATGGTGACTGAATGTGTCCAGATAGAGAATATTTACTAATAAATTATGTTATTAATTTTTGGCACTTTGATTTAATAATGCCACTGTATTGCTGTATCTGTTTTAAAGTCTGTATAGTCCAGATAACAATTACGATGATCTTGGAATCTTTATTTATGCTGAAATATGATGCTCATTACAAGGCAGTGATTTGATTTTTTTATTGCTGGTAAAATATCTTTGTTTTCTTTCCTTTTTATTTAGTTGCAGGGATTAAGACGAGATTAGATTTATCCAGAATGTTCAACCTGGCATTGTCTTCACAGTTTATGAAGCTTGAGACACTTTTTTCAGCCATTCATTCTTTTTGTCTTTTATGGTTGTACATGGTTTATTTGTTAAAATCTGTTTTTATTCATATTCCATTGACCAAAACTGTACTTTTACTTGCATACATTTTGAGGATTTAGTTACAGTATTAGGACACAGTTTTTGGAACAGTATTGGGATAATGGCCACGTTTCCGAGGGTTAGTCCTGTTAGATTGGAGACATGTGTCTGCAAACCTTTATTAGTCAGTTATTAGTCACTGAGGTCAGGAGAGAGTTTTTAGCCAAGGCACAACATTGAACTTGAACATGACTCTCATCATCAGCCCCTCAGGCCGCTCCAGTAGGTTTACCATTACACTGCACCTCGACTGGACATGATCCCCGGTGGGAACGTCAGCCAGCATGCAAATCAATGTAATCACTGTTACAGCGACCACAACCAAATATCCAGCCGTGCTCTAATTAACTGAATTATCGGGTCTGCGCTGGTTCATTGTTCCTGTCTATTGTCTTTTTCTGGGCCGCCATCGTCACTGTAGCTTCATTAATCAGAGGGAGGAAAAGGACTCAAGTGCTTTTTCCACTCGCGGTCACGATGCGTCTGAGTTTTGTAGTTGCACACACTGCGTTCCTGAAGGATTTCAACAAGAAGAAACTATGACAAATGGATGACATCAGAGGCAGCATATTGCAGGGTGATTGGAACCTCGTTTTCTTTCACGACCCGAGCCAAAAACTAATCATACATGTTCAAAAACAACTTCTCAGATATCGTCGTATATCCCTTTATAATTACACTCTTGTTTGAGGAATTAGTTTTGCATTCAAGTGAAATAGAGCATACTAAGTGTCAAACAACCCATTTAATCACAGAATCTCTTGAGCTACCTCGGGAATGTGCTTTCTTTTTGACAAGTTTATGACAGGTTTATGATATATTAGGATAGCAGACGAGCCAACATAGAACTCACCCAATCTTAGACCCAAACTCTGAAAATAATTAAGGTAAAAGGTAGTGTCCAAAATGGCAGCTTATATAAACAAACAAACAATGCCAAACTAGGCTACAATAATAATTGTAATCACAGTTTGAATGGAAGCGATGGCTGCAATTTTTAGTACCACTATAATACCACTATAATTTCCTCCACAAAATAACCTGCATAACCTGTATGCAGCGGTTAGCGCTCTCGCTTCACAGCAAAAAGGTCCTGGTTTCGATTCCCGATCCCGCGTGAGGCCTTTCTGTGTGGACTTTGCATGTTCTCCCCGTGTCTGTGTAGGTTTCCTCCGGGTGCTCCGTTTTCTTTTACCACTAAAAGCATGTACAATACTCCCTTTGGGGCCAGGACTACGCTGAAAAAGAGATTTTTAATCTCAGTGGGACTTTCCTGATTAAATAAAGGTAAATAAATCAATAAATAATAAAACTGCTAACCCAGATCTGTTCTGAACTTTGAACAGAATCTGTTTTCTTAAAACATAAATAGTAAATGAAATTGCAATTAGATATTTTCCCCAAATTGTTCAGCTCTAATCCAAACCACTGTATCTAACTAACTGATGAGGAAGAAAAAGGATGACTTTATGTCCCATGTTTTTGTAAATTGTACCTGGTATGATATTTAACATTACAGACTTTTAATAGGTTAAACATTAAGGGTCAGAACTTACTACCATGTCTTGTTCGTCAATAACAAGCAGAGAAGAAATGTTTCAGAATTGATCAGAAGGAGGCCACTTCATTTGAGCTATAATTGTCACCTTTTACTTAAGAAACTCATTTGTTTTTAGAGGTTAAGTGTCTGTTTTGACTGTGACAGCCTGGTCTTTGTGAGGATGAGCCAGCACATCTGTATCGGGGCAGCTGTGGCCTGTGGCTCTGGTTTGCCTGCTCTCATGGCCCTCCAGTGGCATTCTAAATTGTAAATGAATACTTGCATCTGTGAATATAATGCCACCCTGATTGCTCTCAACCACTTACTGTAAGTAGACACAGTAGTACACTTGTAAACTGAGTGCCTACAAAATCTCGATTCCTAAACATAGGATAAACATTGAAAAATTGACTTCCTTAAAATAAACACAGGTTTATTTGTACTAACCTAACATAGGCATATCTTAATATAAGCTTTGTATATCTCTGTCAAAATGACTTCACGGAAAAGTCCATCCATGTAATTTTGGAAAAGATTTTGTGCCATTATAAATATGAGAACTGTTTGGAAAACAAAACGTTCATAGTTTCTGAAGCTTTGTCAGACAACATCCATCAAAAAGTGGGTCAAAATGGGTCAAGACAAAACAAAAGTTACTATCACCAGTCAATTATTCTTGAGCTTGATCCATGATAATCCATAATGCCACGTTCTTGTAAATTTTGAGTATGAGCATATTGGCCGTAATTTATTGTAGTATGCTGTAAAACACATGAATTTGGTCCATTTGCTTTGATAATGTGCGTAAAGGTTAAGAGGAACTGAAAACCTTGTTTGACGTCCTAATTCTCCACACTTTATATCAGCCTAGTCCTCTCATGTTACTTTTGTCACTTTTTCTGGATGTCTTACATTTCCCCTCGGTCCCACTTCTCCTTCTCTTTGCCTATGTCTTGATCAAACTCGGCTCTAACACACAATGAAAGTTCCACGCTGAATTACCGTGGCACACATTCAATATAAACTGAATTTACTGTTGGGTCCCGGCCAAGCCAGCACATGTTAAGGAGGCCGTTACCCTGAGCAGAGCATGACTGATTCTGTTAATGTTGCAAAGCCCTAAACCACTCGAGCACAAGCTTTGCAAGGCAAAAGGATCAAGATCTTAAACACTCATTTAGAACACTTTGATATCCTTCAAAATAAAATCACGTTAAAGTTGATTAATGTGTTGTGTAGATGTTACAGTTTTGTAGTGTATCTTTTATTTTTGTATTTATTTTGTTAGAGAGACTGCCAAGTGAATATTTCGATGTCAGAAAGTTGTGCTGGGAAACAATGCTTGTATTATTGCCCTGTTGTAGAGAGTTGCAGGCGTGTAATCAGTCTCCTGGGATTGTCTTGTGCTTTTCCCATTTATGTGGATTTTTTCCTGGCATTTGGCCAGCTTATATTTTGAAAAAGAGCAGTGAGCATTGTCTTATTATTGGGGAAAGATTTACCTGCTCCAGAGACTGACCTGGTGCATTATGTCATTCAACAAACATTATTTCCATACATTTAATTGCACTGCTTTATTTGTTTTTGTTGATTTGGTGCGTGTGGATTGTGAAGACCAAACTGACACTCATCACACATGATGTCATTTTCAACCCATAGGCAGGGGACCACTTACACAGACTTTAATGGCTCTATATCATCCAAGTCAGAGTAAACATAACGACTCAAAGAAGCTGGAACTGAACATTTTATTGTTCCAGATTTCATGATAACTTCAATCACAAAAGTGAAATCCTTTAGGAGGATTTCCACAGGAAACTGGCGGACTTTTGGCATGACCGCCAAGACCAGCCAGGGTTGGACCAGGTGAGGACTGTCCTCTGGTTGTAGTGTCCAAGAAGTCTTGAGCCAGTTTTGGGTGTCTGTGACGGACAAGTAAGTTTGTTTTCACTGAAACAATTTGATCTTAAACCGGAGGTTCCCGGAGGAGTGTCTTGATTCATGATGAGCCTTCTGGCCTCTAAAACAATGTCCTGCAATTTGGAGACAGTTTATCACATCCAGCTTTGAGACAGTGGAAAGACATGGTCAGAGCACAGAACTGTCATCGGTCTACGGTTATAAAGTGTTCAGATGATTTATGTTTTAACCAAGTCCAGAAGTGGTTTAGCCACCTCCTCACCTCCCAGAGTCTAAAATACACACACATCCAGTTTTCCTTGTTCTTTTTGGTCATTTGCTCATTTGTGACCAAAGGAGACAACAGATCTGCCTTCTGCAGCCGGAGGAGGCCCAGGCCCACTGCAATCTGAGGAACGACAGACAATCATATCATTTATATTGTCACAACTACATTGGTCTTTTAGGACGGCAAGTGCCCAAATGTCTATAATCCATAGACAGGGCTAGAATACAATGCCTTGTTTAAGATATATTATATCACTATTTATCCAGTTAGTATGTTTTTTATCTGCCATTAAGGGGTTACAAAAGACATCTTGTGAGAGTTTACACTAAACTGTGATTGGTTAAATCCACTTCAGATGCATTAAACAGAGAAGGACTGAAATGTCCTGACAATTTCACAAAAGAGAGCTGTTCATAGGATCAGGAGTTTTCATTGCCATATTGCCCACCTTAATATTCAGGTGTGTGTTAAATGTATGTGAAGTAAACACGAGGTTGTTTTGTTTCCATGATATGTGTTTCTCATACATACAAAACCAAAACAACAAAAGGGTGAAGTCAACTCACAGAAGTTCCAATGAGCAGGAGGCTAAACTATAACCAACATTTAAAAAGTCTTATCTGTCATTTAGGAACATAGTTCTAGTGAAATTGATTTGTCCAACTCAATATATTATTCTTCTTATTATTATTATTTGAATTACATCTACTATGAGACAAATGTGTTGTTCAGAAAAGAAATATGACAGAGATAACATATAAATCGCTTATAAATCACAATCAAAAGATGCCTGTGTGTAATTGCTTCCACAATGCATTGCACGGCCTCATGTCCACAGATAGATCCTTTTGCATGTTTCAATTTATTTGTAGAGTACAATTCGTACACAAGGCAGTTCAAAGTGCTTCACACAAAGCCAGTGAAGACACGGGAGTGGCTGGTCCTGGACCACCTCCGCTCCACCGTGAGCTCAGTCATGGACCCGCTGCAGTTTGCATACCGGCCTGGCATCGGAGTGGAGGACGCCGTCATCTCCCTGCTGCACCGCTCTCTCTCTCACCTGGAGAAGCCTGGCAGCGCTGTGAGGATCCTATTTTTTTATCTCTCCAGCGCTTTCAACACCATCCAGCCGCTGCTCCTGAGGGACAAGCTGAAGACGGCTGGTGTGGACTACGACCTGGCGGTGGATCCTGGACTACCTCACAACCGACCCCAGTTTGTGAGAGTCCGGGACTGTGTGTCTGACACTCGGACCTGCAGTGTGGGGGCGCCCCAGGGCACCGTCCTCGCGCCCTTTCTCTTCACCCTCTACACTGCAGACCTCAGACACGACACGGACAGCTGTGTCCGCCGAAGTTTCATGATGATCTCCCATCATGGACTCTCACGGGCAACGACGATGCGAGTACAGAGGACTTTGTGGACTGGTGTCAGCAGAACACCTTCTCATCAACGCGGGGAAGACCAAGAAGACCAACTTCCGCAGACCCCACTCTGCTGCCCACTCAACAGTGAACATCCAGGGAAGGGACATTGAGAGAGTGGACCAGGGTGTTCATCTGAACGCACCTGGGTGTTCATCTGACCACAAAACTGGACTGGACTCATCACACAGACGCACTGTACAGGAAGAGCCAGAGTCGACTCTACTCCTGAGGAGACTTCGGTCCTTTGGAGTGACAGGGCACTCCTGAGGACCTTCTATGACTCTGTGGTGGCGTCAGCCCTCCTGTAACGGTGTGGTCTGCTGGAGCAGCAGCATCACAGAGAGGGAGAGGAAGAAGCTGGACAAAGTCATCAAGAAGTCCAGCTCCGTCCTGGGCTGTGCTCTGGACTGGGTGCAGGAGGTGGGGGACAGAAGGGTCCTGGCTAAACTCACGTCTATGCTGGACCATGAGTCTCACCCCTGCAGGACACTCTGTCCGCTCTGGAGAGCAGCTTCAGTGTCAGACTGATCCACCCTCACTGTTTGAAGAGAGGTTTCGCAGGTCTTTCCTTCCTGCTGCTGTCAGACTTTACAACAAACATTGTTAGTCTGAACGTGTCATTCAGCTCTATCATAATCCTGTGCAATACTGTTATAATCCTGCAATACTGTTATACTCCTGCAATACTGTTATACTCCTGCAATACTGTTATAATCCTGCAATACTGTTATACTCCTGCAATACTGTTATACTCCTGTGCAATACTGTTATACTCCTGCAATACTGTTATACTCCTGCAATACTGTTATAATCCTGTGCAATACTATGACACAATGTCAATCATCCCTGATGCAATATTTTCTGTCCATATGACAGCTGTAAATAAGAGTGTTATTATTATTAAGATTATAGGCGTTTTCTTTTCTTTTTTTCTAAGTTATCTGTTTTATAAGAGTTTTTAAATGAGAGTTTTTTATTTAAGAGTTTTCTTTTTCTAAGTGATCTGTTTTTATTATTATACTGTGCATAATCTGTTTCTGTACCCTTTGTTGCAACTCTGTAATTCCCCCATTTTGAGACAAATAAAGGTGATCTTATCTTATCTTATCTTTACTCAACAGGGAAAAAATGCAAGACAAAAAAAGACAAAACATTAATTTAAAGAAATTATAAGGTGCCATTTTCAGCACTATTCGTCAAATAGTTTAAGACATAAAGAGAATACTTACTCTCTCAAATGTGATAAAATATATACTATGAACCAAATCTTAACGATAACTAATCACACGATTATTGATTATTTTATTACATCCCTAGAAATATACACATTTATTTTGCTCCCTTGTGCAATATTCACATGTATTGTATTATTCATGATAGTACATAATCCACATAGTTATTGTGTGCTTACATTTCTGTTGTCTCTCTGTCCCAGTCAGTGGCTCGTTCTGCTCCGAGAAGAATGTTGGGGATGATAGGGCTCACTCACTGTTCTCCCAGAGCCTCCAGTGCGACAGGCCTGATCTGCTGCTGCACGACGCCCCGCACCAGGACTCCAGGTCAACTACCACTTTTACTGCTCACACTATATACTGCAGCTCCTCTTTTACTCAAAAAGCATTCTGCTGGGTTTAGTATTACAGATACAATGTAGGTTCAAAGTGGCTTTTATTATCTTTGCTGAGATGTACAAGCACTTCCATGAACATCTTTGCCTACTCTCTTTAAAAACAACACTTAAAGCAGGGACAGCATTCACTATGTTCAACGAATGCACTTGCTGTTTTCCGTATGTGGCTACTGTTGGTCAAGTCAAACTGTATTTCCTGTGGCTCCGCTGTTTGCCGTTCAGTGAAGAGCTCCCGACAGATAAGTCTCAGTATTTTGTAGACGAACAGGAAGTGTAGCTCTTAAACAGTGACGTCCAACCTGTATTTACAGTGAAGACAAAGTGAGTGTCTGCTGTTCCCTCGCTGTGTTCAGGGCAGAGACAAAGACGTATCCTTCATGAGACAGAGCAGAGAAAGGAGAGCTCTTCTCACATCACTCAGGGGCTTTGGACAAAATCCATAATGAGCCAACTGACAGCAATGATTATGTAGAAGATCACAGCAACGCATGGAGAAATATGACCTGGGGGTTCCATTCAGCGGGGCAAAGATTCCCACCATAATACACAGTATTGTAGATGGTGACCCCTTTATAAGCTGCAATTATGCCACCAAAACAGTTGACTCCCTGTTTATACCCACATTTAACCCTTCCTGTCATCAAAGCCTGTCAGGCCTCTCAACCTCAGCCGTACTCCTGTAAAGCCCACATTTTTAAACAGGCTAGGGTAACAACAGAGCCTTTCCTGTTGCATCTACATTTTTCAGCTTCTATTTGATATCATATTAGTCTTAGCATTTGTGTCAGTGTGTTAATTTTTAACTATAGTTTTTGCAGATTAATGAGAAATGCAGAGGGGGGAGCGGCAGACCCTCTCCTGGTGGGAAGGACTTGCTGCCATGTCTGTCATCACGCTCAAACTAATGCTGCTCATATTGCTGTGTCTCTCTGAACAGATCGTCCTCAGACTTCTCCAGGACGTTACCGGCGGTCTCTCCCAGTTTGTGCCAAACCAACGGGGTTCACTCTCCTCTCTCTTACCAGATCAAACAAGAGGTTGCAGTGGGATACAGCATGGGACCCAACACATCACAGGCTGGATACCAGAACTTAAAGGAGGACATCATTTTAGGGGCGCCAAAGGCCAAACTGACTGGAGGTCCACAGGTTAGCTGTAGCGTTAGTAGCATATGTACAGTAAACGCTGTTAGCAGTGCCGTGTCAGCAGACACATCACAACCCTTTAATAATGAAGATGGCTCCTCCCCGCTGGCTTTGTCCCCATCGGGCTCCCATCATTCAGCGCGGCGACTCGGTTCTAACAGGCTGAAGAGGCACTGCCTGTCCCTGGCCTCGCAGTCTGCAGCCACAGCGTCTCCTGCTGCTGCCGCTACAGCCATCGACGACACTAGCATCTGCTCTTCACAAATGTCCATGGTCTCCCGCAACGGGTTCCACCTCTCGCCAAGCCACAGAACAGGCTTCTCATCCTCATCTCCGCCCACTGCATCCTGCACTCGGGACGCCCCGTACAAGCCCCCACCTCAGCGAAGCCCCCAGCCTGCTCCAGGACAGGACAGGTGCCAACTGTCATCCCCTGCCTCCTGTCTGCTGTCCTTGTCCTCTTCCGCCTCTTCAGTGTCATCAGTGGAGCTTGAGGGCCACACGCTGTGTGAGGAGCAGAGCTCCATGCATCTGGGCCGGGGGGCAGCAGGGGCAGACGGGGACGCAGATGGACTGGGGCTGCTCCTGAGCGGGATGTCCGGGACACTACAGTCAGAGAGTGAGGCTCTTATGGAGGCATCCCAAAGATCAGGGGCTGCTCTGAAGCAGGAACCACTGGACGATTTCACTCCCAGCGAAGACGAGCTCTTTCAGCAACACTATCATCAACATCATGTCAATGGGAGAATTGGGCATCATCCCCACCCCCCTCGTCCTGCCATGCCACCCCCTTACCACCTGCACCAGTACGTGGGGCCAAGCCCAGGGGGCCTGCACCATCAGAGCCAACAAACAGCCCCAGCCTCCTCAATGGGACATAAAGCAGCCCCCACCGCCCCTCCAGGGTCCCACAGACACGCAGACCGTGAGGACTTAGCCGTCGGAGCTCTTGGGGACAAACAGGTGTGTCGCTGGATCGACTGCAGCGCTGCCTATGACCAGCAGGAGGAGCTTGTCCGGCACATTGAGAAGGTGCACATCGATCAAAGAAAAGGAGAGGACTTCACCTGTTTTTGGGCCGGCTGCATCCGCCGCTACAAACCCTTCAACGCTCGCTACAAGTTGCTCATTCACATGAGGGTTCACTCTGGAGAGAAGCCCAACAAGTGCATGGTGAGTCATGAGCAGTACTTCTAACACCTCATTCAATATAGTATCTGTGACTCATAAGACATTATGTCCAAAAGCGGCCTGAATAGCCTTTTAACAAAACACCTTTCTTTGCTTTGATGTTATGGTAGCATTTATTTTTGGTGGAAATTGCCGAGAACTTGTCGGCTGCACTGCCATGTCAGTTTTAATACATTTGAGGTTGTATTTGTTACAGGTAAGTCTCCAATTGCACAAGTCAACACACTAATCACTGTCAAGCTGTCACTCCCTTGCGTCCTCCAGAAAGTGGAAAAAGCCCCCGAACCTCAAGAATGATTTAGTCCAAATACACAATTAGTCCACAATTTGTGTAGGGCCAAGCCATGTTTATTTTCATGAGTGCTGTGTTTTTGGAGAAGGGATTCAGATCATGAAAAGCCAACACATATGGTTAAAATAACGAAACAATGCCTACACTTGATCCTTTTAAATGGGAGCTTTAAATGTTTAGCTGTCCCACAAGTATTAAGTAAATTGGCTTCATATCCAAGCCAAACAGTCAGAGAAATATAGTAGTCTGGATAGTTGAGCCACAGAGGGATAGCCAGCAACGTGCGCGAGTCTTGCTCAATTCATGGTTTTACCAAAAGCTTCTGTCAGAAACTCTGCTCCTCTGTTTCAGGACGCTTTCCAAAACCTAATTATCAAAAAAAAACTCAGACTGCAATTCTTCTCCAGAACCTGCTTTATCTCAACAGTGTTTTTCCTTTAAAAGTAAACTATCTTTCACAAGTTTCTTTTGTGAAGAAGAAGCCGCTGCCAAACTATCTCATGTTAAATATACTAAAATACCTTGAGATCACACTTTAAAAACATGATTTCATTGTAATGTTAAAAATGACAGACAGTGGGCTTTTGGCCGGCCGCAGTGCTGTGTTATATTTAGTTGAATCATGACGGCCAAAACACCGGTGAATGTTTACCTCTTCTCTACTTGGTTTACTGTAGGTGCATGAATGAGTTATTGTTACATTTTTTGTTGTTTTTTGGAGATGTTTACCATATGTGAGTTGTGAACAGTTCGGGCTCAGTGTGGACGCACCGCTGCACTCTGTGAATGAGAGGCCCTGTACAATATGGCTCCAGGCACTTCACTTCCCTCACCCTGATTTTAGACACACACAGACAAACAATAATAGCAAGCAATATTGTTTCCAGTGAGGCTTACATAGAAGGTATTGATCCGTCACAGGGTATGGAAGGTTGCACAAGTTCCTCATCCGACAGAACGTAAGCAAAGAAGTGAAAGGTTTTCAGGCTCGAGTCAACACTTGTAATCAGTAGGGATTGACTGTATGTTGATTTGGGAATTCAAAGATAAACTTGCAAGGCCAGAGAAAATATTCTCACTCTGTCCTCATAATTTTAGTGACTTTACGTTTGTGCATATCAGATTTAATTATATTTTTGCTCAAAAAACCCTTTAGAAGCCATCTGAAAAAGAGGAGTTGTGATGTTATTAGGTAAAATACTTTGCAATTTGTAACAATTCTGTATTTGCTGGAAATCACAGTGATTTTCCTCTCTCTTGATAAAGGTTTTAGTAAATTTTACCATTATCATGAATTTTAATTTGGACTATATCAAGTATTCAGTTGAGAGTACACTTAATAATGTTTAAACTGCAATTCAAATGATACTTGACTTTAAGTTAATATACTCAAGACAATCCACTAAGTTTGTTAAATTATGTCATGCCTTAATGTTTTACCAGCCTCCCCTTTTGTGTTTTTAATGGTATGTTATAGCACTGATATATTTCACTCTAGACAAAAGCATCCAAGAATTCGAGTAATTCTTATAGAGGAAACCAATGAGACAGAGCCACAGAATAACCAGGACTAATCCCTTATTTTGGTTCCAGAAGCAGATTCCTCCGGTCGCTCTGAAGCGCGACTCCTCTCGTGTCCAAACATAACATATCTCTCTTCTGTCCCTCGCCTTCTCTCGGCGCATATATCCCATACTTTATATCTTTTTCATACAGCTGCACTGAATTTGCTTCATGCTGCTTCTTGGCAGGAATAAGTCATTATCACAACAAAGAAGTCGTACTCCGAGCTCCACATGCGCCTGTCACTGGCTAATATTTTAAGAAATACCTCACTTCAAAAATGCACTTTGTTAAACACATGTGAGCGTCTTGGTTAAAAGTTATTTATATGGATGTTGGTTCCTTTTCCAATTAAAATGGGCCCTGGGCTGTTGTGTCGGGCGAGTGCTGAGGGACACAGGCAAAAAGGAAACAACTTAATCTCACAGCAATATCCTGTTGTGTTTCATGCTTAATTCACTTGTTGTTTTAGTTTATTACATTTTTGCTGGTGTCTGTTTAAATATTAAAAATATATCCAGTGATTGTAGCCCTGACATGGTCCCAGACTTTGATATTACTCTGTTTTCTCAGAGGTCGCTCCAGAGGATTTGATGCGTCTGTAGGCTGTGAGTGCCGAAGGTCAGAACATCTCCTGTAGTCCGTGCGCGGAGAGGTTTACACGACTCAGGCTGCTGCTTGTTGCTTTATTGGCTTTTGTAAAATCACTTACTGTTGGCAACAGTGCCAAGTTCACATTATAGGGTTATAGTGCACTGGGAACCTTTTCGTACTTATACTTACTTATATTTCAAATGCTGATATAGGATTAACAGATGTATGAGTTACTAATAATTTATTTATCAAACAAATGAATGAAAACAGATATCAAAATTCCAAATTAAAATTCCATGGCCATTTGACCGCTGGAACAGTAGGAAAAAGAAAAATTCACAAATCATTCCTGAACATTGTTGTCAGATACTTTCAAATTGTTCTGTAATGAAAGACACAATTAAAATCTAACTTTTTCTGAGGTTTTAAAGGCCGTACATGTAAAAAAAAAAAAAAAAAAAAAAGTAAACGGATGCTAAATATAAAGATAAAACTCCTCTTAGCTTGAGAGTGGCTCATTCTCTTCTCGGGCCGTGTCCAAACTCGCTCTCAGCAGACAGACACTCAAAGACACATCGTCACTGACACACTCAATCAAAGCGCGTGTTGAAGGAAAGTTGGACGACGACTCTTTCTGGGGAAAAAAAAGGTGCATCATATAATTTCCTCCTTTTTCAGTGTGAACCAACAGACGTATATATTTAGATTTACTAGACTGATTTTTGGAAGAGAGTGCAGACATCCCTTTAGTGCAGACGGCGAGACTTTGAGAGTGAAAACGGTGCGTGTAAATGGAGTCTTTTGTGAGAAATCAGCACATACATGGAGGAGATGAAACAGGGAGTGCCATTAGCTAATTAAAAGTGAGGTTGGGCACATGACCCGACTTTTCCTCTGAATGCGCCTGAAATTGGAGCTGTCTGGGCTCTGTGCGGCCGGCGACTGACGTTGATATTAATGTGTTGGTACCTGCGCCAGCCTCTAGCCCTGAAGCCTGTCTCAAACACTTACAAACCACAAACAGAGAGACCATCAATTAACACACAAAGACCTGTTTACGGTTCATTTGATACTGCTCATTGCACTGAGGCCTGCAATGATTTTGTTATTAGAAATATTTTCCTAACAAGTCAAAAAAATATGTGCTACGCAGTGGTGGAAAGAGTACTGAAAATGTGTACTCAAGTAAAAGTACAAAATGCTCATGAAAATACTACTCAAAGTAGGGCTGGTGATTTCATCGCTTTGACAATCCTCTATTTTGGTCATATTCAGTATTTCTTCATAATACAGCTGTCACAGTGGTGGACGACTTATTCAGTTTTGTAAAGTAATGGTACTGATACAGGAGCAAAATTTATAAATCAAGTAAAAGTAATAGTAGCACATACAAAAATCTACTGAATTAAACATTTTTAAGTAACTATTTAAAATAAAAGGTAAAAGTGGTCCAAATGGATTTTGTTAAAGCATTACATTTGATGAATTGTGCAGATTTTTGGTTGTAGCAATACAAATAAATGTTTAGTGAATTTATCTTGAACTCAAAACCTTCAAGAAGAATGTCACCAAGAATATACTAAAAATAATTCTACCTGTTCAGAAGAACAATTGGAACAGTGTCTGTTCAGAAGAAACACAAACACAAGTGTACATGAATCGAAATTGTCATCCAATTGTGTACCAAGTTACTAGTTAACACAATTCTAAGAGCATTTAACATAACGTTTGTATGCAAAACGTGAAGGTTAAAATTGTAAAACAAATTATCGTTGTTTTAAACCACAATCCACATATTCTCCAAGCTCAGTGCAGCGTTTGTTGGTCCAGGAGGAGCAGAGTCAGAGGTGAGACAGCTGTGCATTGGGATGAGTGGGACTTGGCCTGTACTCTGTAACTTTGATGATTTTTAATTGTAAAGAAAGTACAATTATATGGCTAAAATTATACACCATTACAATAATACATGTACAGGTTTAAATATCTTCTCAAAACAGTACAATCACACACACACAAACAATCTACTCAATTACAGTTGCGTGAGTATTTGTAATAATTTTCAGGTTTTGTAAAACATTGTCACTTCAGATTGATATAATTCATGTAGAATAAGAAATAACATACATTTTCTAATTTTATCACTTGAATAACTTTTTTGTGGTTTGCCCATTACAAGGTGGCTGAAACAAAAGCACAACATTTTTGTTTTTTACCCCTTTATCATTTTCCCTTGAATAACTTATGTATTATATATAAATGTCTAGTTATTTTTTATTTCATTTTTTTACTTCTTAGAAAGTCGTCCAAGTCAATCTCAGACTGAAACTAGGCTGATCCTGCAGTGCGTCTGATACAAGCCTCATAAGCCCGTCCTCTGCCTTTCCCAGGCCTTTGTGCAGCCGTCGTGCCATCGTCATGCTAACGCTAACACAATGCTATCCATATGTGATATTTGTATGATGAAATTGCTGTTGGACGAGCCCTGCAGCTGTTGTTTTGGCATTCAAATGAAAGCCCTGGATGGATGGCTCTTGCTTGTTTTCCTTGTTGAGCAGATCAGGCCAACTCCTTGTCAGCCTGTAAAAGTTTTCCAGTCAATCTTTTGTACTAATGTAGTGCAGTACTCTGCTGCCATTAAACCATCCCAAATCTCATCTGTTCACTCCCTCTCCCACGCAACATTTAGTCATCAAACATTACAACTAAGTATTATTCTGTCCCAATTAAAATAGATAATAAACGAGAAGCACATGAAGAACACAGACACAAAACAGTGGTCCTTTTACACAAGGAAAGTTAGTGCCCAAGGATAGACTTGTTCGGGGTTAATTACTTCAATACCTCACAATAGTAAAGAATACTATGAAACAAATATATTTTCTCTAGAGTTTTGTTGTTGAACTAGCAATATACCAATGTCAGGGTGTTTCTGATTGACAAAAAAAAAAGTTTCACTTACAATGCGTTACCTCGTCAGCATAGATTAGCACAATACATTTAATTGTACTGTAAGAAATTTGGTCTGGTTGTAAACGGAAACTTTAAATGCTACTTAAGTTGTTATATCTAAACTTTGCAGGTGTTTATTCATAATATATAGACCTAACGTAAATTATCCCTGCAGAACACATCACAATTTCAAATGCTTGACTTGCTTTGTGTCTGATAACCAGTTATCAAAGCAGCCGAGATACACTCTACATGAGATACACTCAAATTTAATTAGCCAGGAATGCAGTATTTTGAGTTCCCCCATTTCCCTCACGTTTAATCACGCTCCGGAATCGGAAACCTGACGACCCAGGGCTCTTATACATTGCACAGAGATTGTGTCATAATTGTTCCCCATCCAAAACTTAATCAGTTTAACCTTTTCTACTGGGCCAGATCCCTTTACAAATAGGTTAAGAAGAGGCGTCTCTCTCCATCATGTGCAGGGGCAGAGATGCAGTTGTGCTCTGGAGATAAGATTAACAGATGGTCGATGGTCAGGAGGTCGGACATTCTTCAACATATGCTCCATAAACTAAAGTTATTAATAGACTCTGTATCTGGAAAATTGAATATCCTTAAAATAATCCATCCAAGATGTACGGCTGAAATATATTATATACCATAATCCATGACTCCAAGATAAGCAGAAAATGTCTGAGAGAAAATACCCTCATGGCCCAACTGTTTACTGATGGTGGGAATAGTCGTGTGCAGAATTGTAACCAAAAGTATTCTTAGACTTTTTTATTATTATTATTTGCATTTGTCAACTTGATATTGTTGTTGTTGTTGGTGGTTTAGATCCAGGATATTTTCTAGTCTATTCTTGTCCAAACTAACTTCAACCTCAAGAGGTTTTGGAATCAGGTTTGACTTTGTTTTTTTTATGTTGACAAGTTTTGGTAAAAAATAAAAATACAAAATGTAATAATATTTACAATTTATGTAAAAAAAAAAAAAGATAATAAAAGAAAAGACATTGTGCTTTTCTCTGCTATATAGTTTATATATGCAGTGGTGTGAAAAAGTGTTTGTCCTTTTGCTGATTTCTTTTATTTATATTTATATTTATATTTGTTTGTTGATCTGAAACATTTAAGTGTGACAAACATGCAAAATAAAAAAAATTAAAATATCAGGAAGGGGTAAACACTTTTCACACCACTGTGTGTAATTTATGTTAAACCATGGATCATTATTTTATATTGTGAACAGTTTAATTCTTTGATTTCCTGTTGAAAGCTGCTGAGCTGATTTCTGCCTGCCCCTCTATGGGACGTCACTGTAAAAGTCATCATAAGAGCCTGCCTTACCATGCTCCTCCGCATATCCTCCATCTTTTTATTTTTTATTTTGCTTTCATTAGGAATTTTTACGACAATAGAAAAAAAAACACTGAATGACACAAGGTTGCATTAAATAAGCTATATTTTTCTAGTTCTGTTACTCAAAGATTTGAGTGGTTTTGTGATTTATAATAATGCATAAATCAGAAAGAGTTTAAATGCAGTATACAAGTAGGTGTGTGTGTGTGTGTGTGTGTGTGTGTTATATTAGTTTTTGTTTTCATTTTTCAAAAAAACAAAAAACAAACGAAAAACAAAAACAGGCCAAAAAAACAGACAAAACAGGACCAGAGAAAAAAAATATTGTAGTGTTTCTGTTAAATTTGTCCATTTCTGTATTGAGTCCGTAAGTGAATTGTTGAAAATAATGCAGGAGAGTATATTGTGCAGTGTCCCTGTTTCAATAGATAAAATAAAATAAAAGCTCTTAAAACTCAGTTCACAGAACACATTTTAAACACACTCTGGAGCATCTCATTTGAGAGTAATGCCTAAAAAAGGAGATTTTTTAGTGTTAGTTTGGTATAAAGGAATGATCCTATTCAAAAGTATAACATTTTAGTGGTGACAACACTAGTCTTTATATTATATAATATATATCTTTATATCCTATTTAACATAAGTGTACATAGTGTAGCTGCAATAGATGTTTATTTATGCTGCAGAGCTGTATCACATCTCCCAAACACTGTCCACGGCTCAGAGCTGTCACATCTTCCACTCCATGAGCAAACAAGTCCAACATTTATCCAGCTCTTAAACGCCACAGGCCACAAAGAGAGCTCCTCCACCAGCCAAAAAGTCCCGCCTCAAACTAGAGCTAATACATAAGAGAAACTGAGCTGCTACTGTTCAAAATAAACACGAAGAGAAGTATGGAGAAATTATGTAGCGAAAGACATGTTTACGCTTGGGGTGTCAAATTTTAAATTATGCGCCGCGGTGTGCTGTGGTTCGGGTGCCGGGTTTAATTTAGTGTTTGAGAAAAGACGTGAGAGTTGGAGCGGGCAAAGCCAGTCCAGACCAAACCAGGCAGGGACTGTAGCCCATGATGTCACCCCAAAAGACTCAACTTAAGCCCTGAATTCATCATGAAGCATTAGTCATGTGGAATGTGTTGAATTTGAGACACATTTGGATCATTTGCTGAATCCTCTGTCAACAAACATCTCCAGTGTTGGGTCCAGGTTGTGTGAGGCTTTCCAACATTTGTGTGTGTTTATGGTGTCAGAGCCTCCATTTCAAGTGAGAGCGTGATGACTGATGTGGACTGAGCGGTCCAACTTATGGCTTCCAGGTAGGGCTGGGCGGATTTTTTTCTCCGATCAATCTTGATTTTTCTTTTAAGGTTTTTTTTGCCCGTAGACTTTATTAGACCGAACAGATGAGTGTGAAATGGGGATGAGAGCGCAGGGAAGACATGCAGTAAATCGTCGACATTCGAACTCACAAGACTGCGTTCAGCTGCACATGGAGTCTGGCATGTGTGCTGCTGCCTTAACCATTCGACCACCGGTGATTTCAAGAACATAAACAATATAAACACATTTTTTTTTACTGCTTTCCCAGGAAGGCTTTCTTCATTCTTCTATCTTGCATTCATTCATTTACATATGTTTTGTTGTTGCTAAAATACCTTGGAAAAACATGCATTCTCACTGTGAGCAGGGTCCCCTCTCCACAGATATCAAGACTGAAGTTGAACTTTATCGTCCTGTAACTTGGCTTGCACATATAGTTTTTTGCACTGGACAATTGGAAGCATAAAACAGGGTTAAAAAGTTGTCAGAAACTTTTGGAAGTAGAATAACCACTTAAACTTCATAATTGGAGCTTGTCATATTTAGCAATAGCAAGCAACATAACATAAAGAAGCCTCTCAAACTAATGACCTTGCCGAGTCACCGAAGTCATTCATGGCTTTCACAGTGATGGAAAATTAGCACCGTTGTCATAGCGATCAATCGCCAAATCAAAACAAAATAAATGTTGCCTCTAAACGAAACAGGAAGCAGAAACGCATGAATACAAAGCGTGGTCCAATTAGATTTAATGATTGCACACCAAATGATGTCTGTGGCCTAAAATGTTTTCAAATGTTTAATGCGAGTTGTAGTTAACAGATTTCATCACACCTCACTAAGACTCGTGTACTACTGATCTCACCAAACCACATCTAGACTAATGAGTGATGATTACAATGAGCAGTCAAATTACACAGGTTTGCGGTCTCATTTAAGGACATTTAAGGACATGTTAGAGACTCTTATTGTCTTGATTATGATTGTGTAATCTGGCAACAGAGAGACTGATATTTAAACTAGGATTTACCTCTCCCCCGTCGCGTTTTACACCCCGGTGATTTCTAACTGTCTCCAGAAAAAGCCCGCTAACTTTCTGTGTTCCCTGTAACAACATCTGGTTCACGTTGCGTCGGTTCAGCTCTGAATCACTTTAACATCGATGTAAAAAGGTTTATGCTGGGCTCAGGAGCAGATTGCTTTAGTTATTCTGCAGAATTACAGTAGACGTAAGAAGCCTTTAAGTCCCTGTGTATCCCGTTTGTTTTTCTTTGTTCTTACAGCTTCTCATAACTGGTAAAACTGCTCTGTGTCAATGCGCAGCTACTTTCAGCGCAGCAGAGAAAACAAACAGAACCTCAGCACTCACACGACAGAGATTGACAAGAAATATACATCCATTTGGTAAACGTGAGGAAATTTCAAGCAAATAGAGTATATCAATCTATTTATCCAATTGTCCTTTTTGTTCTCAATAAGTTTTATAACGTTTATTGCAGCACTTTCAATTGTGAGAAATGGGAGCACTACAAAGAAACTTTCTTATAGACGCCTCCTGACAACAATGTTATGCTCATTATCATTTTATTGACATTTTATTACAAGTTTTAGGAAGTGCAGTGTTTTTATTAGACAACAGTACGGTTGATTTTATATTAATTTGTGTTAGAAATTGTGCAGTTATCAGACAAAATGTTACCGCCGTCTGCAGCCGGGCAATTCCTGCTGGAGTGGAAGAAAAGAGCAGATAAACCCAAAAGGCACTGCAATTGTGTCCTTGGGCAACACGCTTACTCTGCTCGTCTGCCTGCTTTGCTTTTATGAACGTGTGCATGAGATGGTGAATGGATCTTTCAAAATCCATATCAATAGTGTTCTTCTACCTCACACTGTTGGGGATGGGCTGATATGGATTTTTTGGAGCCGATACCAATATATCCAATGTTTAGCTTGCTTCTGTGGCCGATATTTGCCGATACCAACATTAAAAATCCCTAAAAATAATAACAGAATGCTTTCATCTGGTATACAAAATCATTTTTTGCATGATGGTGTAAACATACAGCCATGTTTTTTGCCTTATTGCTCTTCTATGTACATTTTTACTCATTAGCCTGGTCCAAAAGTGAACTCTTAATGCTCTGATGGCAATCTGGGAATGACACATGAGCAAACTTAATGTAAAAAATAAAAAATGATTTATCTGGGATTTCTTGGTTGTGCTGTTATAGATAAGACGATGTGACTCAAAGAAGAGTACAAACAGCTCAGACAGGAGTGAGCAAGTCTTAGAGCACCCTGGCACCACATTTCTTCTCTTTTTTTTTTACCCATGAGGCTTTGTGGTCTGGTGGGGCTCCAGAAGGGCTTGTGTAAATGTACTTTCTTCCCCTTTTCCTCGCTCTAGTCCCTGTGTTGATTCAAATGCCATTGTGACCTATTGTTTAATTTTACTGGCATGTTTTCTGTCTCAACTCTATAGCGCTTCTGGCACTGGGCTATTTGGATTGGCGACTCCAAAGCTTCTGCAATGTTTATTTGTTGTCACGTTAGAGTTATTGGGTTGCCACTAAAGCAGACGTGAGCATTTAGACAGCTGTGTCAACTGTTGCTCTGTGTGGACAATAAAAACTATGAAATAAAAAAATAAATACAGCTCTTGAAGGAGCATTTAAAATCTCAACGGTATTTAATCATGATTATACCTATATACAATTGAATTAATAATAATGAATACCAAAATGTTCTCTCATAGGTACTGGCCATATGTTTTTGTAAAGGCAATTTGATCACAAAGTAAAAACTATCACAAAGTAAAAACTATCACAAAGTAAAACGCTTGGATTCTAAGCAATATAGAGCTTGGGATCAAACCAAACGTCCGACATGTTGTCCTGCTGCAAAACGTACAAAACCTCCACGGAGATGCATCAGCCGAGACAATTTGTAAGTAAACAGAGCCGTGGAACAACCGATAAACTGCTGAGTTTATCATACTGTAAAACAATAAAACATTTATCATACTGTAGTGTCCGGATATTTTTGAATGAACACTAGCACTCAGCAGGTGTGCTACATGCCAAAGACATTTGAAACAGTTTAGTCAAAGTGATAAGTCAAGACCAGCTGCACTTAAAGCTGCATCAGGCAACCGCAAAGTCCGAAGACAATTCCAAGTGACATAGTTTCCGCATGAACAATTTTCATAGAACGTCTTGGGGAAACTGGATTAGTCCGTGGCTGCAGAGTGACTGCTACACTACCTAAAATAGCCTTCAAATCAATAGCTCGAGAAATAGTGGGCTCTAAAGGGTTCGTATATGTCTAAGAAGATTATTCGATTAATCGATAATCGAGATTATTCAGGTCACAATATAATCGTGAGAACTAAAAAAAATTATAATTGTGTGAATCGTGGGACAACAATGAGTCATTTCAATGAGTCATTTCAGTTCAGTCTATTCTCCAAAAAAGTCAAACTACATGTAAAGTACTTTTTTTTCTTATCATTCAGAAGTTCAATTTAATAAGGCTAGACTTGTGAAATAAAGCTAATTAACAAAATAGTCTTGAGAAATCATACATTTGTAATGTTTCTTTCTCTATGAACGTAACACTAACATTTGATATTGTGACATCTTTACTTATGTCTAGCACCACTTTTGTCCAAGTCTAACAAGAAGACCATAAAGCAGAGCCGTCCAATCTTAAATCAATTGTTACTGTCATTACTGGATCTGTCATCCGTTAATAGGCGTGATATAAAATCCACATGGAGGTATTTGAGCCCATTGTGTGTTGCAGGCGGAGCAGCTCTGTGCCTTCGGGGGGCAGAGGAGCAGAGGCAGGTGAGAGTGAAAGGTGCTGGACAGATTGAAGCGCTGGTGTCAGAGGATGCCGCTGCTCTGAGCCCCGTCAAATTGGAGCCGTATTGACTGCCAGTAACATCAGTCCAGGCGCCAGATCATGTTTAGGTTTTTCATTGCATAACCGGGCCGACTGTCTATTCGAAGGGAGGTTCACGTTACTTGAATGGGTTTATAATTAATGCTAATACTTACTAATGGGCATGGCACTGGGAGCTCTCTATTGACCTGTAATTGGCTATTATATGTAAAAAGGATAGAATAAACATACCGTCACACATGGAGCGTGGGGCAGTTTGGCAGCAGAGCGTTTAAAACTAAATAAACACACAAACTCTTTCATTGTTTTTGTTTCACCAAGATGTTTTGTAGTGCACACAGCAGTGGAGCCGATTCCAGCTGCATGAGCCAGAACTCTGGTCATAATGAGCTTTTTAGATTCACTATTTCACATTGCATGTTTCCACACTTCGCTTCATGCAGTATATCTAATTTTTGTTATTGTCTTAGTGACATAAATAAAGTCCACTGACTGTGACATTACTTGTTTGTCAAACCCTTGGTCTTCAGATGCCGACCTGCCTCACTGTGAACGTGACCCTGTTTTGCCCCCTCATCCTGGTATAAACCTGGGCTGGCTCAGTGAGAGGAAATCACATCTTAACTCTCTAATGTGATGCAGGCTGGCTGACATTTGACTGGAGCAGGTTAAGTGCTTCCATGAAGCTCCTGACTGTGTCGTTGTTCTCTTTGGTCCAGTGTGCCAGGCCTCCTCCATCCCTGCACTTCCTCCTCCATCTTCAGAGCAGCAGCAGCAGCTGGGCTCGCTCATTACTGCAGCCTCATTTAGTCATCATAGCTCTGCTTCCTGTTGTGCCATCCACACTTTTCAATCTGGCCCCAAAACTACTGCGGCATCAGTTTCTTTAGTCATTTACATGAGTACTTCCTCCCAACAATTTATGGTCTGACTTGTTGCTCTGCAGCTTGTTCGTGTGCATCTGGACTCCAACTCTAGTTGCAGATGTGTTTGGGAATTATTGGTAAAAAATAAGAACTTTGTAAAATTAAGTCAACTTTAGTTGATGAAACTGAGATGCTCTAGGTAATCTGAATTAATTGGGTGTGAATTCGACCCCCCCCCTCCCGTAATATAAACACTGATTCAAATGAAGACCTGCTCCTGACAGATGAGTTTGGCCGTGAAGAGTGTTGCGCTCCACAGTGGAAATGATATGTGTAAACTATGTAATGTGTCTGTTTGAGCCAAGCTGTTTTTAATTTTGTATCCTGACAAAGCGCATGAGAAACCTGTCTCTCTGTAGCTGTCTGCTTGATTCATATGGATATAATTTCATCCATTTACGTTTCTGGGCTCTTTGCTGTGGTTGCCACAGGGCATTTGGAGGCAGGCAGATTAAAGGCACATGTTGCTCCATCCGCAGCTCTGCTCTGCTCTGTTACTGAAGTGTTGGTGGTTTTCCTTATTGGTCAAAGCAGAGAGGGACACCTTGTGATAAACCAACCCAAGGCCTTTTATATACTTATAAAGTTAGACAAGCTGCTTTTCAGTGTTGCCACTTCATTCGACATGTTTTCATTTGCCACTAAAACCTCGCTCTTCGTCATGTCTGTTAGTCTTGGCAATGACAGAGTCTGGATGTATTTGGTAAAACAAATCTCAACAGAAAACCACCAGACAACTTTACTTTAGTGAAGGCCCTCTCGACATGAAGAACTGGGATTGTAATTGTAGTTAACTGCTCAGTCCTGTTTCAATGCCATTACACAAATCTCTATGTACTTACTGTGTCCAAGGGTTTTTGTTGCTCTCTTCGTTTAAGATAATATTAACCTTAGATCATTTGTCTGTTAGAGATTTTTCAGGCCTGTAGTTTAGAGCAAACCGTTGGGACTGGTTTGTATCAGCTCATGCAGGATGTTTATGCACTGTATGTGAGGAGAGACGCACATTGCCACACAGTTTGGCCTTTCGCTGCCAGTCTGGAGTGATTTCCCATAAAGCTCCTCACCTCTTCAGCTTTCCTCCTCCTCTGCTGTTCACTGTGTACCTCATAAATCTCGATCTGTCTACAATCGTCACCTGGTGGAGACTTCAGCCATGTCAGGCCTGCGGTGATCCTCAGTGTTTACAGAGCGCTGACCCCTCCTCTAAAGACTGGAAGAGTGTCAGCGCTGTGAGCAGATCTGCAGCTTTACCTTTCAATGAGAGGAAAACTAAACATGTTTAAAGCAATCCATGTGATTAGTGCTGTCTAAACTGTTTTCAGAGGTGTCGGAGCTACTACAGTTATCGGTTTGTCTAGTTTTAGAGACTTAGTCAGTATGTTTGCGCACATTTAGACCGCGCACATTCTGGCATTGGATTAAATGACATTATAGTTACCTTTGTTTGACTGTTAATGGGGCGACTGTGGTGAGGAAGTTACCTCACAGTAAGGGGGTCCATGGTTCAGTTCAGTTGGGACCTTTCTGTGTGGAGTTTGCATGTTCTTTAAATATTCCAAATATCTGAGACTTTCCTAGTGAAATAAAAAGCAAATTAAATTTGATATTGTAAACAAAATATTTTAAATATTCTCAATTTGATAAATTGGCTGGAGTAGGACATTCTGAAAAGCCTGTCATTTAACATGCGCTCTGAGGCAGTAAACATCAAATCGGCAAGTACTTTGTGGTGGGTTTTGATGCATTGACTCTTTCAAGAAGCTCATATTCTGATGTAACAACATCATGTTAGAGCTATAGTATCTATATTTGTCAATGCAAAGGGGTCTAATCCTGTGCTTTCTCTTTTGATCCAACAGGCTTTCCTCAACACATCAACATAGTTAATGCAATAATCATCTCTGCATTTAAATCAAACTCTCCATGTTTAACTCTATTCTACCGCTCACATTAATTCATGCTATTAGACCATAGAATGAGGGGTCAGGGAATTGACTTACTATAGCCTTTATTTTCTCTGGCGTTGAACTTGCGGGAAGAATCCTCTTGAGCCCTCGAAATGTAATGCCTCTGGGGCTAAAGCCATGGGAGAAAGCTGAATGAATCCATCCAGGTTTTTCCTGTTTTAGTGACAGTGTACTGACATCTACATTCCTCGCAGTATTTAACTGAATGGTAAGAAATCTTATTGTGCTGACTGTATTGATGGGGTAATTTACAACTTTATAGTCAGAGAATGTAATCTTTTTACCTGCACAAGCCTGGCATTGTGTAAAACAGACGTTACACAGGTTTTACAGACGTGATCTATAGGGGGTCCTGTATATTTTAATACAATACTTGCAAAAATAGTTACAACCAAAAGATGCTGTCTTGTTTTCTACAAAATAGAAATGGCTATCGTAAGTAGAGGCACATTGTATGCTCTTGTGGACATTCATGTGTTTCAAAATGTTGGAGAAGCACATTGAATTGCTTTTCGTACGAATTGCGCTCTACAAATAGACTGGCCTTGCCTAGACATTGGTTTTAGCGCCAGGTGTAATATCACAATGCTTCATGCACTCTTTCTCGTACTAGACGTGGCTTTTGAACATCTATACCTCTAAAATCAACATTGTGACGTAATTCTAGTGCATTATAATCAGGAATAGATCTAACTGTTACCTCCCTCTCTGGAATGCCGTTCTCTACCTGCACACCACCACTAGCGCCATACACTAGACATACTTGCATTGTTAGCATCAATTCCACTACCAATATGGAGATCGATATTTTGAACAGCAACATCTCTCCTAGCCACTTGAGACACATTAGCATATAGTATTGAGTTTGGCAATGCAGCTTTGAGGTACCCCACAGCCATTGTTTAAGCTTTGGGGAGACAGATGGGTCTTTTTATAAGATCGCAGGTTAAAGAGCCACAAGAGGTGTGGATTTTACAGGGGTCTCTGATTACTATTGGGTGCTTCATTCGAGCTCACACCCCCCAAACTCAACATTTGGCTTAACAGACCAGACAAAAAAATCAGCACATAATGCAAATATGAACTTAACGAACAACTAAACTCGATTAAAATACAGTTTTTTTATATTATTCATCAACACTGATAACATTTTCCCCCATACAAGTGGTGATGGCATTGTTTTAATAGTGTTTCATATTTAGGTGTAATCGTTGGAAATATTTTCACCAAAATAAAATGAAACAAAACTTTACAGCAGAACATTTAAACCCACTTACATGTGCACTGTCCCTGTCTCAGTTAATAAAGGGTGCGATTTTTTAAATGTTTGTTTTAATTTAACCAGGAAAATCCTATTGAGATTAAAAACCTTTTTTGCAAGGGAGTCCTGGCCAAGAGGCAGCAAGTTTTAACACAGTTACAACAAAAATAACACAGGTTATGAGAAACAATTGCACATTATTATTTGTTATATTGTTATTAAGACCTCAGTCAGTTTCCAGTCTTTCTGCAATGTATTCCAAGCAAAAGGAGCTGAGTGGACAAAGGCTTTCTTCCCCAGCTCTGTGCAGGCAAAAGGAAGATAGAGCAACAGCTGATCATTTGATTGCAAGGAATATGAGTCAACACTTCCCTGTGTGATCAAAGTACAAATATACGGAGGCAGTAATCCAAGCATTGCCTTGAAAATAAATGTATACCAATGTCCTTGCCTCCTAGTGGCCAGACAAGGCCATCCCACTCGTGGGTACAAGTCCCTGTGATGTGTCATGGCTCTAAAGTTAGTAATGAACCTCAGAGAAGCATGATAAAAGTGTCCACCATTTGAAGACAGGCAGGTCGATCAATGGTTCCTTATACAACTGTGTAAACAAAAGTTTGTTTATACAGCTGCCTGTCAGAAATCATTTTATTCCCCATCACGCACCCCCCCCACCTAAAAACTGGGTGCAGTACCACTAGGTGCTCACTAGCGCCACCACTATAAGTGCTAATACTGACATAATAGCCAAATGTATTTTGTTTACACTTTCACATATTCTTCACACTTTTTATTATTATTATCATTATCATTATTATTATTATTATTATTATTATTATTATTATTATTATTATTATTATTATTATTATTATTATTATTATTATTATTATTATTATTATTATTATTATTATTATTCATCATTATTATATTATTTATAGATGATCAGTCAAGATTTAATGTAAACTACACAATAGTGAATGACTCACACCAACACACCAAAATTAAGAGTTTTTGACAAGAACTGAACTCCCAAGAAGATGTCATTTGGACCACAGACTTGGCCGCTTTATAATATCCTTCTGTAGCGTTCGACTTTTCAAGCCGGCTTCTGGTCAATGTCCATGTCTCTTGATGGCATTGCCTATTGGTTTTTCAGCGAGCAGGAAAACCTCCCTTCAGCTCAGTTCCTAAGTAGTAATGCACTCTACATGATTAACTCAGTTCCTTCTGTGGAGCCCAGTGTAATTTAGAATTATTTGTATCGCAGAAAGGAGAGTGAAAGTATCCACCTACAGGACATAATACAAGCATAATATTATAACTGTATTTGTTTCTCCTCTTCCCTGATGTTTTACTGTACTTTCCCACCCTCAGCATTTTTCTCATTCAATGCAAACTTTGATTTGATTGGCAGCGCTCACTAAAATTATATTTCCGCAGTAAAACATGGTGTGACTTTTTAAGTTGTTTTCCATGACTATGCTGAAGCCAGACAGTAAAGGTTTGTCTATTGATGGAAGTTCGGATATGTTTTTTCAGACTACACATTCCTACACTCGCTTCATTGTGTGTTTTCATGTCTTCTAGACAAAGGACAGATCTTCTGAGTGCAATGAATATGATTAAATATTCAGTCATAGCTATTCCTTTAGTTTAAGAATAGTTGCTTGATATTAGAAAGCTATATTACTACAATACCGCAATAGTATGCAGACATAAGGCTTATCACTGTTTTTCACCATTTTACCTCTTCACATAAACTAAAACTGTGCCACATCCATTAGAAAAGGGTTTGAATCGTAAACGTCTTCCTCAGTCCGTTAGATGATCTGGTCTCTTCAGGTGAACAGCCTCATAGCCTAATATTTATAATATTTAAATTGAGCTGTGGCGAGATTACAGATGAGCGATTAGGATGAGGCTACATTTTTGTCGATATCAATATCATTACAGGTCATTCCTATTTCAAACAAAAAACCCATTAGCTCTTTATTTAAACCAGTACTGTTTATACCTGTATTTTTTACAAATGAGTTGAGAGAGTATCCTGTCAGTACATTTCTTAGGACTTGTGTGTTACACGGTTTACGTTGTGCAGTCCTGGTGTGTAAACACACATGTTTAAGCTGCTGTAGGGCCCGTGCTCTTCTATAATTGGCCACATTAAGACTCTCATAGACACAGCGGCCTGGTCACAGAACGCGGAGCTGCCATGACAGGGTTAGGTTTCCTCTTTATTAAATGGAGCCACAGTGAATAGAGGCTGGGCTTTGCTGTCTGAGTCAATGAAGGAGGATGAGCTGATGAGCGGTGAGAGCAGCTGAAGCTGAAGGCCCATTAGAAGAATGGTGTCACTCTCTCCTTCGCCGTAACTCGACCGGCTGCAGCCGGCACTAAAGGTCACCGGACAAAGGCTCCGGATGGGATGGGACCCTCTGTGGCTTGAGTTTATTACAGCAGCAGTCATCTTTGCTTTTTCCAAGAATTTAACAGTAGCAAATAGTATTGACTTTCGACGGATCCTAAACATGATGACAGATACATGGAGTCATTTCAGTGTACTGTGGATAAGATGCCATGCTAGCCTTTTGAACTAGTCTTTTAAATGATTTTATTTTAAACTAAAACTTGTGCTGCAGTAAGTGTGCTCTAAAATAGATAGTTACTATTCTTATATCAGTGTACCAGGTTAGATGCTGATAGTTTTAGTGCTCTGACATTGCTCTGGCTGAAACCAATACACTTAATGTATTGTGTGGTGTATTAGTGACTCCTTACACAGGCGCTCTGCAGGAGGTCTGCCCCATCCACCGATCAGCCACATTTTCTGCAGAAGTGCAGAAGTGGATATGTGAGAGGCTTCATTTATTATTCACATGTTAACAAATCTGTGGTGCTCATTGGCTGAGTGCTTGGGATCAGATGGTTCTTTGCGGCACGAACAGGGCCTTGTTTACACTGACTGTCACTTGTCCGTCCAATGCACCACACAACACTTCACTGATGCTCTGCATTACACCGCTTTGGTGCCTCTGTGCAGCATGTACAGGTCCACTTACACTCATGTCAGGATATGTTTCTCACTGATAATGAGATATTTTATTAGATTTAATAGATACATTTTTCATATAAGACATTGTACATACATACTGTCACATTTCCTTCACTTTTTGGCATGTTGTTTGACTGTGCCTGTCCTTTTTGTTTCCAGTTTGAGGGCTGTAACAAGGCCTTTTCTAGACTGGAGAACCTGAAGATCCACCTTAGGAGCCACACTGGAGAAAAGCCGTACCTTTGCCAGCATCCGGGCTGCCAGAAAGCTTTTAGCAACTCGAGTGACCGCGCCAAGCACCAACGCACTCACCTGGACACGGTCAGCCCTTCTCCTCTCTCTCTCCAGCTTGTTCTGAAGAAGTTCTGCTCTGGGTGGTCTGTGTGTGCCATGTGCGCAGAGCTTTTTAACAGTTGCTGAAAATAAACTAAACCAAAAACCATCCCAAAAATACAATCATTTATATAATGAACACAAATAGTATACTTTGGCCCACATAAAGGAGATTTGTGAACACAGCAGAATGTTTGATCGAATAATACAAAAGAATAATGATAACAGAGTAATCAACGGTATTGATTTACAGTTTGCGCTGACAAATTGAACAAATTGTAAAATGAATATTTTGGGTCTAGGCCTCATGCTCTGGGCTGTTTATAACACTCTCCTTTGCCCTCCAAGTCTTCACGTCTGTTTCCACTTCTTGACAGTGTCAGTTTGTCAGTTCGTGCGTTCTGCTTTGGCCTTGATGTGGCACAGGTCATAAAACCATGACTTTTGGGCCCAGGCCTCAGCACAGAGCAGGACGGAGAGTCGGACAGAGCGCTGCCTGTTTCTGACCTAAAGAAGGAAATGTTGAGTCAGACATCTCTGCCACTCATCACAGCACAACCCGCCTCATATTCAGATCATTTATAAATTATGTCCAGGTTCCACAGAATAAAAGCTTGCATTATAAAACCATAATGCAACCTTTTTATATTTTTTGAGGAAAACATAAAATATTTTTATAACAACACAAATTCATTTTTTGAGGGAAGTTGCACTACTTTGCATGTACATATTATATATTATAGTGATGTAATTGATTATTCAGCAGTAACTTATTTATAGTGCAAAGTCTTACTCTATTTAGTGTGTCGGCCTCTTCTCTACGATTTCTTCTCTGAGATTTCTTCTACACACAGTCGTGGTTGCGCCTGTATTGGGTGCAATGGTTGACAAAGCAAACATGGAGGGCATGAGTGGTGCACTGAGGTGCTTGGAATAACAATGCTTTATTTACAGAGGGGGGTGAAAGCCAACAACAGACGCATATCCCTTTACACTTTAATGGAAAACCTGTATTTACCAAAAATGAAAAGGTTAAAGTAACAATCCTCAATCTTGGATCTACACGTTGTGTTTTTTATGCGGATTATTTACACAAACATAAGAAAACTTGCTTTAATAGAACAAATTCTCTAATTTAGTGGTTTGTGTGTTGGCAGAACTTTGGATATGTAATGTGATGGTGTCAACTATTGCACTCACAATTTAAATAGCAGCAGTGATTTGTCTCATGCTGTGCACGTTGAAGGTTTTAGTGTCCCTCCTGACTCTTCAATATGGGTCAATTGTAAACAGTAACCATATGATATGAATGTAATTAATTGTTACAGTGACTTTTTTCCCCACTCAAATTTGAACGGTCTTTTAACCTTGTCTTTTTCTTGTCTTATCTTCTGCTTCTTTTCCTCTCCTTTGCTCAGTTCAAAGGTAGGACTTAAACAAATCTTACTTTCAAAAATTCTATCCCATGTGTCTGATTTCTTGCCCTATCTTCATTATATTCCATATCATATAAAACGGATAGATAAATTATGTTGTTTTTTTCCTTTGCAGAAACCGTATGCATGTCAGATCCCTGGCTGCACCAAACGCTACACAGACCCGAGCTCCTTACGCAAACATGTGAAGATCCACTCGGCCAAAGAGCAGCAGGTGCGTAGGAAGGTAAGATAAGAAACCCATACTATATGTGTGTGTGTGTGTGTGTGTGTGTGTGTATATATATGTGTGTATATATATATATATATATATATATATATATATATATATATATATATATATATATATATATATATATATATATATAGTATACTATATATATATATATATATATATTATATATTATATACACACACACACACACACATATATATAGAAGTGATAATATATATATAAGTTATATATATAAGTTATATATACATACACATATATATAGAAGTGATAATATATATAAGTTATATATATAAGTTATATATATATACACACACACACACACACACATCACATATATACATACATACATACATACATACATACATACATACATACATATAGAGGGATAGATATAGAAGTGATAATATTCTTAATAACACAAAGTTATCTTACTTCACTTTCTGATACTGTACATTTGGTATAAAATGTATCTTCATTTTCACCTGTGGTTTTTAACTGTAATTCATTTGTCCTGTGCTGTTATAAACTAGTTTTGATTTAGATTTTATGCCCATATTTACTCTCCATTTATCCTTACTTGGCTCACAAATTCACAGACTTAAAACTGTGCTTGAACAATAGTACATTTTTGTATTTTGTTTTTTAATCCAAACCCTAACCCCCCCAACCCCCCCCCCCCCCAAATGAAAATAAAAACAAAAAAAGATTTCATTAAAACTTGAGGAAGTTGTGGTCTAGGTGTGGTGACATTGAAAACAGTGTAAGCAGTGACAGATTTGGTGTTACACATTTCAGTGTGTTCTTGGTCAACAGCTTTCTCTCTCCTGACTGAAGAGAGTAAATATAAGAGAATGGACTCATTGTTGTGGAAGGGGCTGGATAGTGGCACGCTGCATGATGTGTTCCCGAGCTCTCAGCGCTAAAGGGAAACATGTGTAGCATTGTTAATAAGCTGTAATGCACAATGCTCCTGTGGCCAGATGTTATGGACAAATGTCAAACAAACGCTCTTGCTCCACTCCTGGAGCAAAGAAAACTGTTAGAGTGTCGCGATGGGGAAAAGCAGGCCCCCAATTACATGTGATAAATGTAGAGGTGCATTCTGCGGACACAGGCCTAAACTCACTTCACTGTGAAATAATGTTGCAAATCATGCCAGCTTAGAGCAGCCCCGCACATAACTCAGTCATTTGTCATTTGTGCGTCCAAAAAGTCTGATGTTTTAAAAGTGATGCACAAAAATTTGATTTGTTTCCTGCATGTACTTAAAATAAGCACTATTTGAAACAGACTACTTTCTAACCACAAAATGAAAGAAATCCATTTCATGGAACAGTTTGGAATATTTGAATATGTTTTCATCCATAATCATAATTTGATGGGTGGTTCAAAGTTAGAATAAATATTCAGATGCTTATCAATCATCACAAACACTGGTACACAATGTTTTTAAAGTGGTCTAAATCACGCACAGCAAATGTTAGCCACCATCATTACTTATATATGTTCAGATAAACTTAATTAAATCATGTCTACTTGGTTTATTCAAGTTCAGTTAAATCAAGAAACTTAAATATATTGTGGTATAAACAGTTAGATAATGAACACTGGGTTCTGCAGAGAAAGTCTGAGAGCCGTGATATCATGCTTTGTCCTGTTTAGGTGTGCTGCTTTTGCCTATTCACTAATGCTCGGTTTAATGCATTTTGATTAACTTTGAACTTTCAGAAAACTATTATATAGTTGTTACCGTTTGCTCTAAAAAAGAATAGCATTTTCCCATTGGCTCCGAGTTGGCACAGTGATTATGGATGTCTTAAAGTCCAGGCCAAAACATGACTCAAAAATGAGTGAATTACTCTTTCCCTGGTTCCTTCTGAATGCTAATGAATTCTGATTTACAGAGATACTGTTTCATATTAACATTACAATCACGTTATGGCCAATGAGGAAAACAAAAATATACACTAGCTCCTGGCTGAAACACTGTTTTATTCTTTTGTTGCCTAAGAGGGCAGTCCAGCTGCATCTAATGACAGAACACTGAGTCTTTGTTGTAGTTTTACTTGTGTTATATTTTGTTGACAGTTGCGGTCGTGCCCTCACCTGGAGCAGGACGTCCTCAGCGACTGTTTGTCCATGCAGCACCTCCAGAGCTCTTCTGCCTCTCAGCAGCACCTCTTCAACGGCAAAGACACGCGCTCCCCGGCCCTGGGCCAGGACATCTTCTCAGGTGGTTAAAATCAGATTACAGTTATACTTTATCAAAGGGGAAGTTACAGTTACTGTTTACTTGCCACATAACTGAACATGAATCTCTAAGAGGCAGTATTAAATAAAAACACTTGAGTGTGAGAGAAGTATAACTTTGACTTTACCGTCAAAACAAATACATACATTTCTCAAACTGACCTTGAGTCGCCGCAAAATATCACCGTCCAGGAAATAATGAAAATACTTGCCCTGCTGAGGTTAGACCGCCAGCACACCTGGTAAAGCAATCTCAAGTCTATGGTGGTAATAAACAGGAATGTCATCATTTCTGGAAATGTATGACCTTCATTTGTGCTTTTAGCCCATTGTAATCACCATAAATATTGAGTCAGGCCTAAACAAACAACCCTGCCGTGATTTATTCGACCACTTTCACACATTTTACTTGTACAACTGTAACAACAATTTATTCTCAGAGCGGCTTGTGATTGACATTCTTATACTTGACCTTGTTTGCTTTCTATTTTGCGGCCATTTCATGTTGTCAACTTGTCTCGTCAAGCTAACGAAAACCATTACTTTATTGATCTCATGTGGCCTTTAACTACTGTTCAAGTAACTGATGACTTTGACTGTCACCATGTCAACACCAAAGTTTACAAACACAAACGATGAGTCCTGTTTAAGACAAAGGACACTGTAATTCTATTCTTTTCTGCACATGTTTTTCCTTTCTCATTTCTCGGCTCCCTGATGCTTTTTTATTGTCTCTGGAAATGACACTCACTTCTGACTGAATTAAAGTCTTGTCTCACAGATGTTGCATTAGCACTTTGTTTTTTTTAGTTTTCTTCTTAAAGCTGAAACGATTTATTTTCCTTATTTTCTTTTTAAAACAAAGACAGCAGCATTAATGAATAAAATGTCCAAAAAATAATAAACAATTTATTTTTCATCAATAATACATTTGATTTGTAAATGTTTTCAGTCACCATATTTCAACCATTATTTTGTTGATATTGTATTTAAAAAGTCTCACTGGACAACAGAAATAATCATTTGACCAGTCAACGATTAAAATAATAGTTTGCATAATTGCAGCCCTATTTATTCTGTTTCCGTTTTTGGAAAGTATTACAATGAGTTAAGGATGACACCTGGCTTCATTTACCTAACCTAAACTCAGACCGAGCAATCATTTCGAACTGAATTCAACTTTTCTCACCTCAGATTAATAACAGTCCGTCTGACTTTGCTGAAATCATTGATATTTTCCAGGCCTGTGTTATTTTCTCCATCAGCAGCATAAGCAGTCATGTTTGTTTTGTTATGGACTAGCCAATCCACTTGTCAATCACACCCATCGAAACTCGGGGGGGAAATAAAACCGATGTCCAGACACGCTTTGTATAGTATTGGAAATCGTGTAAAGTATTCTTTCTAATCACCTACCCAATGTGTATCACCAAATCTTGAGTTGGGCAAATAGGTAAAGCAATCGCTTTAACCTAGTTAAAAAATAAAACATTTCTGCTGTTGACATGAAGGAAACTCATCAAATTCATTAAAATCATTTGCAAATTAATAAAACGATAAACAATAAACTTCTAACTTTGAGACTGTGCTAGGACGACTAGGACAACAGCTTGTTCTTGTTCCCTGTTGTGTTCAGTTATTGTTTTTAGAAATGATGGCCATCACTGATGCTGAGAACGCAGACCTCGTCTTCAAGAAACACTCCCGATCTCAGTTTTTGCCTTTGTGGATTCTTCTTACTTTTTTTTTTATTGTAAATGGTTTCAAAGCCTGGAGGAATTGGCTCTCCAAAGGAAAAGTGTTTCAAAAGCTGTAGGTTGGCATTTAAGTTCCTCCATTTGCCTGAATCTGGCTTTGTATTTGAGCCAATAGGATGCACGGAAGGGGTGGAGTGCACTGGGCAAATGTCCCATTATTAACACTTAGTCGAAAGTGAGTCATACTTCCAGGCAGAGTTGTTTTGTTGTTTGCAAGACTTATGAGAAACCCCTCTCTGTTTTATAGACCATTATTAGAGTGTTCCCCAATTAACAAGAGGAAGCACCTATCACAGTTTAGATGTTTATGTGTGCCCGCTGATGTGCTGAGTGCTCCGAATTCCTCTACACCGTGAACTCAGCAAGACTGGTGCCTGTGCCATATCACAGAATCCAGGGGAAATCATCCTTTGCAGATGAAAAGTAGGGTGTTATAAAATTAGAACAAGCATTTTAACATGACCATTAAATCTTCTATTGTAACACGGGTCTTTAAAAGTGGAAAAGCTCAATGAGTGTTAGGTACAAAATATAGTTTTGATAGGATGAGATTAAGATGAGAAGTTCTTTGTTTTTTAGAGCGTGTTTCAACTTCTCAGAGGCTACAGAACTGTCCCTGAACCAATCTGCATAATCCTTACTACTATCCCATTTTCCTGTTGTAAGGATGAAATTGGAGCTATCAGGGCCATTATTTGTCGACTGTTTTCCTGGTTTGGTTGCAGATGTTGGGGGCTAAAGGGGAAAACATTTAAGGCTAGTGATTGATGATTTGCGGGTAATGAATCAAGCTTGTAACTATTTCAGAGTGCTGTCAGATTGGGCTTTGGCATGTTTCCACTGAGGAGCAGCTGCAGAACCGGGAGCACCGATCCACTCAAGGTCCTTTCATCTGCTCCTGTCTCATCGAGATGGTAACTCCGGCAGACAGTCAGATCTCCTGCTGGACGCTGGGAAAGAAATCAGCTGAAAATGAGATACGGATAAATTGTTTTGTTCAAATCCTCTCAGAAGGGCCTTTATTTCTGTTCTTTGAATTAAAATGCTCTTTGCTCTTAATAGTTGCACAAATTAGTCATTTTGAACATTACAGATGCAGCTCATCGTAGAAAGTTAGAGGACGATACAGGTAATATGAAGGAACAAAATCAATTTAATAGATGGTACATTTTGTTGTTGTGTTATTAGAATTCATGGTAATAACAACCATTATCTTGATGAAGAGTTTTCTACATACACATGCATTTTCTGCTGAAATTTTCCTTAAATTGAAACTAGAATTATAATAAATATTACAACTGTCGACTACCTTTTTGTTTTAATCGACGTTCCGTTCTCAGGGGCTCAATGACAATGCAGAGCCCAGATGTTTCTCATGCGCTCTGAACGCTGAATGTTGTATAACCAAACCCACACAGAGACCATCCACTAACCTTATTGCTCCTAAATGCTCTACTGTTCAAAGTCACTGCTGAAACATATGTAACGTTTTACTTCATTATAGCGTAATAAGAACAAACAGCTGCAAGGACAACCGAGGCCAATCCCCATGGCAGTACAAACAATGTACCCTAAATTACAACCAGCGCAAACACAGAACATTTCACTTTGCACCGCCCTCTGATTGGATGAAGGATGTCAAAACAAAATCCCACTGCCTTGAAATTACTTTTAATTCGCTCAAAGAAAAGACGCGGGGCAGGCCCCTGAAGTTTGCCCAACACGTTTACTAAATTAGCTTTGTTTGTCTTTCAGGCCTGTTCACTGGCTCCAGCAACCCCCATCACCCCATCGGTGCCCCGGCCGAGCTCCTCTCCCCCAACGCCACCTCCGCCCCAGAGCTGCCCCAGCGCCACAGACTGGACCGGGACATGGGCAGTCCGCACCTGTCCCCCCTCACCCCAATGGAGGGCGCTAGAGACGGGTCAGTGAGATGCACTTACGCTGTCAAAATGCAGGTTTTATTATGCGTAGGATTTAGCTCGGTGTGTTAAATGAAGCTTCCAATACAGATGAAATACTGGCTTTTTCCATAAGAAACCTGTCTGCAATATAAACACAGCCTATGACATAATATGGTCAAAAAGTGCTCGTGTGGTGAGGTAATGTGTTTTCCTTAATCCCTCGCTATTTTACAAAATGACATATTGCAGTTTTAATCTAAAATGTAAATAGTTTTGACTGACATACACAGGAACAATCTAATAAATTAATATTATGACTTTAATACGTTCTCACTCTTACAGTTATGCAACCAAAAATAATAAAAATAATACAATTTCACAAGCGTTCTATGTAAGAACTATTAAGTAAGAAGTTGTGTGGGAAAATATTATCACTATTTTACATACATTTTCCACCAGGAAGCAAAAGCAAATCCACAATAGAGAGGGTTTTGTGTGTATAATCTATCTATCCTCAGCTGTATTGTAATGAGTAGATGACAAGTTGCAAAGCTTAAAGGACAAATGACTGGAGTGCACTAAATCTGGGGTGCCAGGACGTGGGTGTTTAAATCTTTCTAACTCATTCATAGCTCTCACATCCTTTCATCCTTTAGCACATCATTAGTATTCACACGCATCATTGTTTTGTCTTCTCGCGAAGCTTTAGAACAGCTTTTTCAGACACAAAAATTAAACAGGGTGATTATCCATCCGTAGCCAATCAGCTCTGATCCCAAAAGCACAAACACCACATTAAAAACAAGACCAAATCAAGTCTATATCAGAATTAAACTAACTCACATGGCTCTTTTTTGCAAGTGTGAAAAGATAAAATGTTGAATAAACTGCGTATAGTGGTCTGATTTATTTCAAGAGGTTCTAAAAGAAGAACTTTACTATAGGTTGGGAACCCCAGCTTTAATGTTAATACTCTTTAGTGAGGTAGCGTTTAATTCTGTACTCATGAAACTCTTATGAACACTTTGGGTATGCTGAATAATGACTGAATTCTGTCCTGAAGGTGAAGCAGAGGGGTCACTGAGGCGTTACAGTGACACACCACTATTCTTGGCAGTCACATCTTTGTATTCACAATGTCCCTTGTCTGCTCTGATACAACAATTTTTATCTAAGTGGTGTTCATGACTCATTCAGAAATAAGTGTGAAATCATAATATCGCACTGTTTATTATTTCATATAATTAGTCTTACAGATTATGAAGTCTGCTCATTGTTTTGCCCGTAGAGAATAAACGTCAACTTAGCCACAAAAACAGGCCCATGGATTCACAGTCAGATATCCCAAAACACTGCATTGTTTCCTTTGTCCATAATTGTTTTATTGAGTTGAGGCATTCTAGTATAATCAAGCAATGCTATATTTAAATTACATCACATCTGGGGGTTGTTACTAAGGATCTTTTGGGAAAATGTTAAATAAGCAACTAATAAAACCTGAAAGAGTAATTAAATGAACTGCGAAAGGATGGTTGAAATTAAAATTGCTTGATTTAATAAGATCAACAATAAAACTACAAAAATAAAGAATAAACTGTTAGGCACTGGAGGACATGCAGCTCTTTTTGGGCGTGTGAGCAGCGTGTTTCCGATTAGTGAATTTCCCAGAGGAGAGTTTCAGAGTCCAAGGAGGCACAGAGTGTACTGAAACAAACAATACATCGATCACACGAGAACTGGTTACAAAGGCCTTTTAGAGTGTATCATTGAGCCGTGCTGCTCAAATGTTTAGTGCTACTTCTGAAAATAAAATACCGTACATTTTGATTAAACTAAAGGATGTCTAAAGCGGGTCTCAATGCAGAATTAAGGATCAAGGACTTAAACTACACTAGATGAGGAGTAAAATCAGTGCTTAGCAGGGATGAAGTAGAACTGAGCTGAGACTAAATCAGAATTCACAATGAAACAAAACAGATCCATGATCATGACTAAACTAAGAGGTCCACAGACCGTTGTGTTCACCTGGCATCACACCATTCTTCCTATAGTATACACTGAGCTGGGGGTCAAATGTCTACTGTTTTACTGTCAGATTGCAGTTTTGTTGACCTGGTTTATGGTTCTTATCGCTGTAATTACTGAGCTACATGAAACAAAAACTGACACAAAGTTCAACATCTTCTTTTCTGCTTCAGAAAATGGCGCCATTATTCAACTCCAAAGACATGATTGTTGTCAGTCAGCTGAAAGGAAGTTTATGAAGCCAATCCCAAACAAATAATAATTAGGTTCATCGTTTGTGGATTCTTATTTGGGATATTTCTTTCAAAAGCAGCACATAGAGTTGCACATGCTCTTGCCCACCATCTAACATTGTCACATTCTAGAGCGTGAACACAGCCTATACCATGAATCGTTGCATATGCTGTATCTAAGGTTTGAAAGGGCCACCACACCTTAATTCAGACTCGGAACATTAAAACAGGCCTATCTCACACCAAAATGGGAGAAAATGATGGGCCATAGATTGGACACCCTTGCTCTAGATCTTAAATGTGAACTATCATCATGCAACTTTTCTGTCACCTGATTAACTCCATGGAGATGTTATTGCTTTGCCTGGAGTGTTCCATAATGTGGCTTTAAACGTATCTATCTCGCATTGATTCAAGTGTTTTATTGCAACATAAAAAAGGAATCACCTCTCCACAAGCCTTACCTGTAAGTGTGCCTGGTGGCGTCATCTCATCTGCTTGTCTTTGTGGAGATAGACAAGTGTAAAGCCACACTGAGGAACATTCTTGTCAAAGCAATAACATCTTCATGGAGTAACCAGTAGGGAGCAGGTATTTAATCATCTTAAATAACGTGTTGAAGCAGTTGTGTGGGCGCCACCACAGAGAAACTCCATAGTTCTGTGTCACATCAACAGGTTTCATGTAAATCTGTTCAAAAATAATCCTGAGACAGAATGAATCTTGATGGCTTGTTTCCCTTTTTAGCAGTGCATTTGCTTGTGTGCAGGAGCGTGTGTGAGTGAAAAAGGTTGAAATGCCCTAATTGAGGAAACACACATAATTCCATCAGACTGGCACATGAAGCTCTCAACGTCCAGCACAAACATAACGCCCCTAGGCCTTTCAGAGATGTCAGGGCGGCCCGCGAGTATTAGGACGCAAAGTGCTGCTTCAGGCCTTGAAATGCTAGAGGAAAACGCTGTCCTAATTACGCTGCGGTCTGCGTGGGTTTTTCTCCTCAACGTTCAGAATTGCAAGTGTTCGAGGCGCAATAGAAAGTGAAAGGGAACCAGCTTCAGCAGTGCAGTTACAGGTTGACATATTGAAAGTGAGGTGCAAGTTTGTTCCTTTTGGCCCGTGATGAGGAACATGAAGCGTGAATGCATTTTTACGTGCAGACCTGGGTCAGTGCATGCATGTGGCTAACAATCAGAATATCAATCTTCACCAAATGTAACTGAAAACGTGAAACCAAAACGAGAAGAGTTTTTTGTCATTGTGGTTCTCGCTTACATTCTCCCTGCATGCGCTGTGATAACAAGCCTGCAATAAAACTTTAGCCAGTTCCAAAATATTCTGATTTGAATCTAGATGTGTCCTGAGATACGCACATGTTTGTTCAGTATCGTTTGTTCACTCATCACATAAAGTTTCCGTCTAATTCTAAACAGGCATCTCCAATAAAGGTCCAGTGACAGAATGAGTCCCGACGAGGACAGAGAAACAAGTGCACACACTTCAAACTGCCCTGTGTGTGCGCCTGGTGTGTGACAGAGTGAGTTGGGCATGAAACGTCTACTTACATCTCTGTAAAGATGGAGCATTTGATTTACATGTTTAAAGCCCTAAGTATACAGCCTGCTGCCAAAGTCAATATGAGCACCGCACTTGTTTTTCCCAAACGGTTTAGTGGGACATTAAACATTTTGACAAAATTATCAAACTAGCCCGTCTCTAGTGTGGCAGCCTCTGACCTCATAGCTAAATGTGTTTACTTTGGCTCCAATGGCCCATTTAGACTCACTTTGCAAATACCTGTGTCATTTTTCCGAAGCTAATATTCCAATATGCCAGATAAAATACTATTTGCTGATGGCTATGGCTGGTGCATAGGTCTGGTTGTTCCACCACGGCGGCCTATGCTCAGAGAGCTAAATGTTGTCATTCACTGCCGTCTGTGGTTACATAGTTTAGTTGAGTTTTGGTATTAGAGCCTGTGTAAATATTAGTCTGAACTGGTTTGATATGCTCGCAGTGATTGACACAAGCTAACAGGATTAGTGTGGCAGCACAGAAGGACATTAACAGACATTTACTGCACTTCACCCCTTTCTGTCCCCTGCTCCACATTGTCATTACAGAAGGTCTAACAGGATCGCAGGAGAAACAGAGCATTGAGTAGAGTACCCAAAGTAAAAGTTACTTATGGAAAGTTATTGTGAGTGTAAAGTGGACCACAGTAAATTAAATATAGATAGAATTACATATTTATTTTACTCTCTACTTTCAATATTAGGAAATATTACGGCTTGAAAGTAAATATTAGTAAAATATTGTGTCTGAGGTGGGCTCATTCTTGTTCAGGACACTTATTTTCTCCAAAATCCTCACACTGCAGCCCTCGTCTTGCCTGATAAACCAGCTGACTTTCTCCATGTATTCCATACCGATAAATAATTTTGGCCAGGCAAGCCCCAGGCACCAGCTTAACTTTAGCTTAGCTTTAGCATCATGCTCTTATCTGTCTCTCAGGCACAGCTTTAGCCTGTTAAGTCAAACCAGAAGTGTTCCCACCAATGTGTGCCAAAGAAGCCCATGTAATCCATCAGAGGGGTTTAAGGTTCGGCTGCACTGAGGACACAAGAGGGGAGGCAGGGCTCATCCCAAGTCCCTCCTGGGACCCTCAGGTGCAGGTGAAAGAAGACGGACGAGGAGCAGAGCACACACTGTCATTACTCTCCCCAGTATCAAAAACAATGGGACATAACCTCAGTTATATTCAAATATACTGTACAGAGGAGTGAATACAAGATGACAGCATTTGCCTTCAAATGGGAGCCTCGCTTGGGTCCCATTCTCCAAAAACACTGCTATTCTTCTATAAAAGATAGCAAGATGTAAGTTCAGATTTCAACATATGATATGACTACACAGTCTATATAAAATATGGTCACCCTAGACAAACTCTGTCTGGCTGCCGTTTAGTCATGGAGCTAAGCGTTGTTTCCCAGAATGATGTCAGCTCTTCCATATTACTCACAGAGAAATGACCGATGCTGTGTTCCAGAATGTGTCCATGACAAGTTCTGGCTCTTTGAAAATTCTACACATGAACATTGCTCCTCACACCTTCTTAATCCGACAGAAGACACATGGTACCTCATCGTACTGTGGCAGAGAGTCCTCAGGGGTGCACGACCTGCTCATTCATAAGTCATTCTATCAACGGGACGAGAAGAGGCTGCCTTAGAGGGTAGACAAGTTAAGACAAATGCTACATGTATGAAATAGACTAATGATACTTTGACAGGAACAAATCTAAATAAATCATCAACCAACTATGAGTAATGAACATTAAACCTGAACTTAAGAAGCACTTAACCACCTTATATCTGAGACCAGAACAAATGTAAACACATTCAGGTGCAAACTGTAGCTACAGAAATCAAATAACCTGCATCGTGACCTTGGACTGCAGAAGAATCAGCACAAGAGGCCTTTTTGACCTCACCTGAGTCACCCCTCATCAGGTCATATATGGCTGGCTGTACAGAAGTGTGTGGGCTCGGGGGTGAAGTGCAGTATACTGTAAGTACAGATGGATATCAGGGGAGAGATTTAAGTGGCAAATGAAAGATACTTCTCATGCCTTGGTCCTGAGGAGGCTAATGCTACTGCCTGAGCGTGGCTGGCAGTGATTACCCATGATTCACTTTAGCTGCACATAGAGGCAGCTTGTGAAAATATGAACGGTATAACTGTTTCCTGAGTTTGTGCTGACAGCGGCTCACAGGGGACCGCTGCTCTCCGCGGGAACACATGGCCGTGCGCTGGACAGGGGCCAAGACATAGATTAGCCACAGTCGCTAAGACCTCCATCATCCTGAGCAGCACAGGCAGAAGGTGCTACAGAGATTCAAATACAGGCGGGGAAGGAAATGTGGAGTTATACAGCGGGATACAGCCAACAGTTAATCAAATAAAACATGTTCAAGGTTTCTCGCTGGTTTTAATTAGTTTTAGGGTACAGATGGTCTCGCAAAGCTTAGACTTGTGAGGAATTGAAAATAACTGAAGTCGTACCATGGGAATTGTGTGGAGCTAGTGAAGCTCAATGAATGATCTGGCACTCTTGTGTAGAAAAAGATTAAAAGTCCTATTATTAATACATGTTAAACTGACTATTTGAAACCACTTTGAAACACTCACCTGGTTGGACCGACTCAGCCCCCTAGTATTATAATGTCTAATGTTTGTTTGCTGTAAAATTTCAGATGTTTACCTCAATAATAAGTGCCTCAATAAAACTGATATAGACGGTTAAAAGATGCTGCTTCCACTAAATTAAAAAGATGAAAAATGACATTACATTTTGGTCAAAAGTTTTGCATAACTTCTAATTGATGAACCATTTACCAACTTTTTGTCAAGACTTAATTTCGGTTAACAACACAGAATTTAAAATAAAAAGTGTCTCGCATCGCAGCACATACCACGAAATATCCAACAGTGACAGTACAGCTTTGCGCATACAGTATACATTATGCTCATACGTTAATTGCCACTGCTGTTTCGGACCCCTGCCAAGTCTTGCACTGCTCTACTGGCTCCTGCAGCAGCTCCTTGTCATCACTTTTATATAGCGCTTACTGCAAACCATATGCTTCCAGGGCACCAAACATTATGTGTTGGCATTCCTCATTTGTAGTCATGAGCGGGCACAAAGTAGTTATATTTTGATTGCTGATTGGGCTACTTTTAAAAGTCGGTTGGCCTATCTCTTAAAAAACTTGGACGACAATACCATTTAATGTGTTGTGCGTAACATGAGTTTATGGAATCATTTTGAGCACGTTGTTAGCGTTTAGATTTAACTTTTTGCTGTCTTAATAAATCCCAGATGGTCCCCAGTGTTTCTGAGCCAGTTTAATAAAAGTGAACTCTCAAAGGTAAAACAAATTTGAGAACGTAATATTGTTGCACATTGCCATTACAGCAGAGTAATTGGCCCTGGCTACTGTGGACGCTGTGCATTTGCAAGATGCTGACATGGACAAAAACAAATCATAAAGTTATATTCAAGCATTAGACAGTGAGCGCAATATTGTTTATGTCTCTGAAAGCCATTTTCCCATATCAACTTACCACTGCATACTGTATGATGGCTGGAATAAACCCACATTTGAATGTAAAGATCAAAGATGGTACATTAAACCCTTTGCCACATATGTAAGAATTGGTGGTTGTGAACATGCTTTCTTCTTGTCGCCACAAAGCCTGAACTTTCTTTATGGTGCTGATCTTGTGTGTCTGTGTGTGTGTGTGTGTGTGTGTGTGTGCGCGCGCAGGAGGGAGCTAGTTACACTTGAATGCCACTCATGTGTTTGTTGACTTAAGATCATAATATGTGGTAGGAGGACCATTATGTGTGGGGAGCCTGAGTTTCCACACGCCTGGCTCATTTCATGTGTGTTTAAGATCACTGGCTGCTCGGCTCGGGCCGCTGGATCATGTGGTTAGTGGGTCGCATGGAGCTTCGACTTTGATTTAGCTCTCAGAAGCAGGAGGCGTGTTATTGAGTTTCTAAACTAACTGACCGTGTGTGTGCTTCTTCCACAGGGTGTCGGGCCCGCTCCTGTCTCCGGGGATCAAGAGCACAGGGACGCCCCCCTCGCCCCTCGACAAACACCACGTGCACCCGCACCACAAGCCCTACAGCCACTACGCGCTCCAGCCGGCCAACGACGGTGAGACAGACAGGACAATAACACCAACACGCTTCACTCTCCAACAGGAAATGTGTTCAAGCGCAAGGACCAGACACAATGTTTATACTGCTGTTTCCATTCAATATCCTGACACTTCCATGTGACAGGTGATTTGCTAAGATGCAGCTCACTCTTGAAATAGTTGGCACAGAGCTAATAGTGCCTCTCTTAGCAGCTCGGGCCACATCGCAGACCCGCACAAGCCGAGCCACATGAAAGGCTGCAGGAGGAAGTTGTCCCGTAGAGAAGCGCACCCCGTGGCTTTGTCGGGACAGAGATGTGTCATACAGACAGAGCTGAGGAAACCACCCACAGGAAGCCCTTTCCTTCAGCTGAATTAGTCAAAACGCTGGCTCATGTTTTCAGCGGTCTCTCAGCTCTAACACAGCAGGCTCAGCTGTCACTCCAGAGCTTTTCTAATGTTTTAAACAGAGCTCCCTCTGTATAGATCTACACATGAACGTTTGTGTAACCGCTGTGTGGTCAGAGTTACGCAGAAACACTGCTGGAAAAGCTGCTCTTCCATTATGATGTGGTCAATCTGGGAGTACAAACTGGGACAAAGGGGACACGTGTTATCCTCTAGGTGGTTTTGCAGAGGAAGCGCATGCATCAACACTGTACAGTTCTACTTTATGTACCACTTAATGTTTTAAGAGAAGGATTCCAATATCTGACTTTCTAAATCGTAATAATGTTTCTCTTGCTCTAGAGTACCAGGGCAGTTTCCAAAGCTGCTTCCATTTCGGAGACTCCTACAGGATGGATCAGATGGTTGGAGGCGTCCACATCCCTGGTGATTCCCATAACTATAGTTCCCATCAGCACAATGGCTTCCACATGTCAACAAGCAGTGCAGGTGCAGGTGAGGAGAATTTGACTATTGGGGAAAAATAGTCACGGGTCAAGTTAAAAGTAAGTCATTTACATAATACATACATTTGTCCTCTAGGCTTCAACATGAGCCAGGACCTCCAGGGAGGCGCAGGATGCCAGTTCTCCTCCGGTCCAGAGGAGAACATCTTCTTCCAGGTCAGCAGCTTCGACCGCAGCCTGAGCCACATGCCTTCTGTCTACACCGAGACATGAGGCACGAGCAGAGGACTCACAATGTAGCATTAACTCAAGTTACTCAGTATGGCTCCTGGGATCCCGCAGTCCAGGAACGAAAACATACACTTTCACAAGAACCCAAAAATAAAAGATACAATTAAATGATAGAAGCAACATTGGCCAAAAGGGACAGCCTCAGTGTATGATAAAACATATTTTTAAAAATAGTAGGAAAAGCAGCTCTTCTGCTCTTTGGTGAAACCCACTGAAGTGTTGAACAATAATTGGTGTTTCTGCTGGTGTTAACATTAAAAGTAAGGTCATGTTTTAACCACTGTGTTCATATGCAGATACTTTTACTGGTACATAGCCCTCACCTGGCTCACCCTCCACATCCTCCGATGTATTTTGGACTGAAGTGTAAGAAATTATATCAATTGTGCCGTGTCGTTTTTAGCAGTAAAACGTTTATTTTATTTTTGATTTCGGCAGAGGCTTTGGGACAATGAATTCTTTGTTGGTCCAGGAAAACTCACCTTTAATATATATGTATAATATGTACAGTTTGTTTACAACATCTCTGAATGTTTCTCGAATTATGAAATAAAATATTTTCAAAAATCATGTTCTGATAGAAGATGAATGAATGCATGTTCAAATCGAAATGTATTGTGACGTTTTCATGTTCATAGGTGTATTCTGCCCTCTTCTGGTCTTAAAGAGGTACTGAAGCTGAAAGTACAACATCCAACAACCATACTGTCCTTTTGTCAGTTTTATGTATGCTTCTTCCTGTTCAAGTAGCTCTGGTAATAGAAGTTACTGAAGAGGATGATGAGAGTGATGCAGTATCCAAACACCACAATGTTCATACTGTCTGGAAAGTCACACTCTGTGAAGAGGTTGTAACCCGTGTGCAACAGGAACATGACAAATTGTATCTAGGATCAACACAAAAGACAAATGATGATGTGTTCAACTGAATCAGGCTCAAATGAAGGTTAATACGACTGACCAGCTGCAGGGAAGTCAAGTATTTCTTCCACCAAAGAAACTTCTGCATGTGAGGACCAAGGGCAGCCAAGCCGTAGTAAGAATACATGACAATATGTACAAAAGTGTTGACGAGACCGATGAAGAAAGCTGTGGGACAAAGGAGTCTGGTAAAGGACAAGCCTGAAGTTATTGCTTTAATTTGGAGTACAACTTAAGCAAACTTACACTGTCCTCCGGCTACGTATTTCACTCCTGCCCACCAGTTGAAGATCATGGTGCCATGGTGGTAAACATGAAGAAATGTCAGCTGGTTATTCTTTTTCCTCAGAATGAAAAATATCTGCAGACGACAACACCGGCATATAACTCATATTCATGTGTACAATGAATTATGTGCTTCATTTGATCTACAAATGTACCGTGTCGCTCAGCTCTATGACTTTAGAGAAGAAAAACCACCAGCACACTCTGGCCATCTAGAAATACAGAAGAGAAGTTAAAGTAGGCATTATATATTTATATTGGTTGAATTTATATGACTGGATATTTTACACATATTTTGAGGGGGTTTGCGAAACAGTAACAGTATGTAATAGTATAGTAACAGTTAATTTCAACATATTCAACAGCACAACAAAAGGAGACGCTCATAAACTGGACAAATTGTGGGATCAGATTCATGATTGGCACTGGAAACACTATTTACTATGAAGTTTAAAGGCCACACAGTATCTTACCCTCATTGCAAGTGGACTTGTGCTATAATCAACAGGTTGACAAAGTAGGCTGTAGTTAGATAGCCAGGAAGTAACCAAGAACTGCAACAAATACAATTGTGAGGGCATTGTCAAAATGTGTACACTGTTAATCTTTTGCTTATTTGAAAGATGCTAACCTCAGAAAACATGTAAGCAGAGAGGCCGACCATGGAAAAGTTGTAAACAATGAGGACAAGTTTGAGGTCAATGGGTTCTTTGTATGTCATGAGCCGTGGGCCGACCCAGACCACGCAGAGGTACAGCATGAAGACGAGCGCCACCGGGACGGGCGAGTAGACCAGCAGCCAGGGATCCGTTCTTTTGTCTGAAATATTCACACGTTTATGCAGAAAGTTCAGTATCAAGGTTCAGGGAAAACTTTAGGGCCACACTATGTCTTTTTGTGAGATAATCGAGGGGACAACTGAACATGTAGTCTGAAAAAGTCAAATGATTTGGAGTAAAAGAAGGTTCACTGAATACTGCAAGTCTGCAGTCCGGTCCGGTCCGATACTGGACAAGGCCATGATGATTTGTGGTCATAAAAGGTAACGGAATAGGTCATTTCAGCTAAAAGTGACAAAAGCTATACAAGTGCTTCTCAAAATGGACTGAAACAAAAGTATATGGTTTTATTGACAAAATTATATATACATAAAAACTGTGAGCGGCTTGCATCTCCACAAACCTGCCTCTCACTTGGCCTGGTCCTGCTCGTTTCCATAGATATGTAGTTTTTAGATACCTAATATACCACATGATTGCATTAACATAAAACAATTTCCATGGAGAATGTTCAGGTGTATGGTTTTAACTTTTTAATTCCATGAAATCAAGCAACTGACTTAAAGTCTACATGACAGATTCTCCAGTTTTTCTAATCACGACTTCGTTTGGACGAACAGAACCCGTGGTAAATATTAATCATAGTTTGACTTCCGTTACACTGCAGTTTGTAAACAAAATTTGAAAAATTAAAGTTTGAAATTACAGAAAGCAGAGCTGAGTTCTAAAACTGAATCCCTCTGTGATGTCATCAATGTGCGACGTGTCATTTAAAAATACGGAGACAATTTACACTTAACTGATACACTTTCCTGACAGTTTAAATAACCATTCAACAAAATGAAGGTGTTAATGGTATTATTGTTTGTCAAATAATAACTATTGTGTCATTTACTTGGATTTTGGTTCTGTTTTCAGTGTGGTTGCTAGGTAACAGTTGTGCAATTACCTCTACGTATGTCATAGTTTCTGCCCATGTCCAACCAGGAAGTGCAATTATAAACGTTTGGGGACAAATGGGCAAAATGTTTGGTAAAATCTGAAATATACCGTGTGTTAAAAGTTAAACACTGTATTTAATGAAGACAGATTTGACTCATGAAGTTGTACGATGGTGAGTGAACTGATGAATGCCAAAGGATTCACGAGCAGGCAGCAACAGTGCGCTAAACTCACAGTTAAGCACAAATCCACTGCACAAGTAATACCTCCATTCTCCAGTCTGTCCTCATACCACGACAGGAAGGTTTGCCACGCGGAAGCCATCTCTAAATTAAAAACGTAACCGCAAATGAAAGTAAAGTCACGGCGTCCAGCGCACTGTCACGGTCGAGAAAAGCACGTCCCTTAGTCCAAGGGTCAAGGTTTGGTTTTAAGCTGCAGAAAAGACACGTTCGGCCCTCGACGTACAGCGGTCATCAGCACAAAAGAGGCGTTGGCCGCAGCTGAATGTGGTCACTTCTGTTTGGGAAAAGTTTGGCCGGGAAACATCCAGCACACTACTAATACACAAAATAAAACAGTTGTGCGAAGGTGCAGACATGAAGAAGGGAATTTGGCTGCAACGACCTGTTGAGTAGAAACACTGTGCAGTTCATGTTTTTGTCACTAGGGGGAAACAACGTGCAATTTCGCCCCACATTATAAATTGACACATTTATTATTTGCCTAAAGATACATTTAATAGTAGTGTATGTTTTATGTTATAACAAATAAACTCACTAAATTAACTCATAGAAGACATTTTTGGACACAAAGGTTAGTTAAAGTTAATGTTTATCTTTAGTCTGGGACTGTGTAACGACAAAATAAACAGAATCTTTAGTCCCACTTTTAGATCTCAGTTTATTATGTTAACACATGATAGCAGTGATACAGAGTGAATTCAAAATACATCTACCAAACAAATGTACACATGACTAATGTTTAAAATATAGAAAGTGTCATTTTTACATGTTTGATTCATAAAAAGATTATTTTCTAAAATGCTAAATTGTATACACGAGGCTTGCACTCAACACTTTTCCTCTTTAGTGTTTTTGAAGAAAGACGTCAGACAGAGTTGTTTACTGCCACTTTTAGCTGCAGAATATTTGTTGCGTTTAGATTTCGAAATATTCTTCAAAGCTGGCGTTTTCTTTTTTGTTTCCTAGGAATAAAAAGATACAAACATGAATGCAAATACCCATTACATCTAGAGACTAAAACGAATGTAATAAAAGTAGTTTGGCGTTACATTTGTGGTTTGAGGCTTGTCATTGTCCACTGAATCATAAAGTTTCAAAATCTGCAACGTAAGTGACAGAGATGGAAGCAAAGTTTATTCAGCGTAGTTAAGTTTCCCCAACATAAAAGCTACACGTCGAAGAGAAGTGCCTGACCTTTTTCACTCCAGTTGAAACCGCTGCCTCCAGTAGAGCTGATCTACTGAGCCACTGAGCGTTTTCACTCAGGCCTTCACATCCCTGGTCCTTTAAACACAGGCTGTACACGACATACGTCTGATGGATGTGTGAGAAGAGGTGAACCACCTGCAAACAGCACACACTAGATCATTCATCAATATTTATCAGTGATACACATTTTGTTTTCTGAAGTAAGTTGTGTTTCAGAAACATATAGCGCAATATATGCAATATAATCATTTAGGTGTAATCACTCATTTGTCCAGGAGTGTTCCATGGTAGAAAAAGATTCAGTTGTAGTCATCTGATGACTACAACTGAATCTTTTTCTGCAATAACCATTTAGAAATACATTTGAAATCTGTTGGTGTGACAGGCCAATGTTTTAAGGTACACTATGTCACCTGCTTGTCTCCATGGACATGTTATTACAAAGCATGGCATTAAACATAATCATCTAGCATTGACTCAATTACCGGTGTTTTAATTGCTAGCAAATACCTTGAAGGTCTGTGGCCTCTCCACAGACCTGACCTATAACTAGGCCTGTCAGTGTCACCTGCTTGCCTCCATGGAGATATGTTTAATGCTATATTGTGAAACATTCGAGGCTAAGCAACATCTTCTCCATGGACACAAGCAGGTAGCGAACCCCCAACCACAGGGGTGTCCAAACTTTTTTCCCCAAGGGCCGCATTTTTAAACTTATACGGAGCAGAGGGCCACAGACGACCCGACAATTTAGTGAATAGTTCAAAATTTTGCCTTTGACATAGTTTCAATGAGCCTCCACACCTTTAATTAGACTTGGAACATTAATATTAGGTTGGTATAACATTAAAATGCTTGCATTTGTCCAATTTTACAGTAAAAAGAACTACTTTTTGTTGTTTGGACCAACTTAGCAGGAAGCCGGAGGGCCAACAAAAATTGGTCTGAGGGCCGCATTTGGTCTCCGGGCCGTAGTTTGGACATGCCTGCCCTACCAGAAAAGTTACAAAGTGCACCTTTAATTTAATGCAATAGTGACAGAATACTTTACCTCTCCCACAAACTCAATGTGGTTTTCAGTAAAGCCTGTTCCCAGTATTCTGCAGATTTCACTGCACAGCAGCGCCCTCTTCTGTTCAAAATCAGCATTTTCCACTTCTAAGACGCTGGGAAATTGCCATAAACCCGCCAGCAAACCTGCAACAAGGAAAATGAATGAAGCTTTGAGATCAAGGTGAATGAGCAGAATGAAATATGGAAAGACGTGGAAAGTAACTTGATATTGTTTTGCGCAAGTAACAAAGTACAATTTCATAATAAAGTATAATTTATGAGTATTTTAATTCAGTTTATTTTTGTAATGCCTAAAATCACAACAGCAGTTTCCTCGAAGGGACTTTACAGTTTGCTCAAGTAATCTTTAACTCTCTGGATGAGGGGACATCCATGATGCCATTGTGATCATAACAGCGCCTGTAGTAAGTACGTTATTACATTTTTGTCTCTGTCAAATTGATTGATCACAATTTATTTTATTTTGTTTTGTCTTATCAAAAAACCAAAAAAATACAACAGTTTAGACTTTAAATCAGTGCCATGTAAAACAAACCTGTGAACCTCTATTTAAAAGACCAAAGTATTTAAATGACAATTAGAAATGACAGAATTTCAGGCTTGATCAGGCTTGATCACGATCAACTGCACAGCTCGGTTTCTGTTGCCTGACCTTTGCTGGGTCTTTGTGTGAGCAGATACTCGTCCTGTCCGTCTCCTCTGTGTCTGATGACTAAACAGGTGAGTGTCCTCTCCACTCGAGGAGGCTTCTTTGCTGGTTTTCTGGGAAAGTTCATGACACCAAGCTCATTTTCCCAAGGCTCAGAGGGACACAGTATGCACGCATCACTGTCCACTAAATGACATTTAAAAAAAAAAAAAGTTAAACAATTTCTAAGATTAAATGACATTAAAAAAAAAAAAGTTAAACAATTTCTAAGATTAAAAAAAAAAAAAACAACAACAAAGGAAAGGGAATTTCAGGCATAGCAGAAAGATTTTTGTTTACCACATTCCTCTATGTCGGGAACAGAAGATCTTTTTCTTGTCTTCCCCACAAGCTTCTTAGTGTTTTGCTCTTGTGTGTAAATAACCTATGCAAAGATTAGAGTTAATTTTACAAGTTTGAAGACAGTAAACCCTACAAAACCCACTATTAAAGATACAAATAATTGTTATTCAATTACAAATTACACATGCTCACACACTTGTACCTTTTGATGCGAGCGGCAGTGAGACTGTATGGGACACTGGCTGCAGAGAGGAGCTTTAGGGGTGCAAATACGGGCCCCCAGCTCCATCATGGCCTGGTTAAAGTCCCCGGGTCGACTTGGGTCAACTAGCAAATTAACAATATTCCTGCAGACACGAAAACGTATTTGACCAACGCCACAGTAAGTCGAGGGCATTTACAGTCACCGAAATGCAGATCTGTTTAAATCACAGCGAAAATGCTCTCAGGCAGCATCACTTATTTCCATGAATCTTTTGCAACTTGTTTGTTGATTAGTTTCTAATAAATGAATAAGCAAAGTATTTACTCACCATAGGGCCTCTGTTACTGCAGGACTTGTGCTGTCCGCTCCAATACCCCGTAAGCGACATAACACACGGATAACATTGCCATCCACTGCTCCTGTGACCTGAACAAAACGACAGATCTAGATACACAGGCAAAACCTAAACACTATCATTATGGACGAGCCTTTTTTGCGAATGAACCGACCTGTCCAAGCGCAATGGAGCCGACGGCTGCAGCGGTGTAGCGTCCAACCCCGGGCAGCTGTTTCAGAAGGTTTTCCACCGTCTGAGGCATCTGTCCGTTTAACTCAGAAACCACCTAGGAGTAATGTTATGAGTCCATACGTTTACTTCACAAAGATATTTCAGCTGAATTAAACCTTCTGAGCTCCTTCATGAAGCCTTTTGCCTCGTGAATAGTAGCCGAGCCCTGCCCACATCTGGTTCACTTCCTTCAAACAAAGAAACAAACAAAAATATTATTATCATTCAACCATTAGTGAGGATAGTCATTTCATTTTTTAAATTTTCATTAATATAACCTCTAGTGTTGCAGCAGCTAGATCTTGTACAGTTGGCCATCGCTAAAAGAAATACAACATGGATCATTTTAGTAGATAAACTGGATTATGTAAGCAAAAACAAAACGACAACAACCTACTTTGATCCATTTGTTATAATAGTCAATAACAGTGGCAACTTGAGTCTGCTGCAGCATGATTTCTGACACCCACACTATAAAACAAAGTGCTAACGACTATTAAAGAGCAGCTGAAGAAGGTATATGCAAGTTGAGATGTGAGATAGAATATAGCGTATATCGTACATAAGGAAACGGTTTTAAAAGGCAGTAAAAAGTGCAATAAAAGAAAAAACACTAAAAACCAGTACAGGCACGTTTTAGCACAAGTTTTGATGGACTGACATAATATAGTCTGAAAAACAGCATCGGGATAAACTGATAATCTAAAATAAATTTCTAGATAATCATTTTTACATGCATGCCATCCTACAAGCCAAACCTGCGTATGTTCTGATGTTCAGGTCTTCCTCTGCCATTGCCTGGAAAAGCACATTCAACTTCATCATAATTTCTTTGTGTTAATACGTAATAAGATGTATGTCGCCCATGCATACATGCAAACAAACAAACAGAAAATACCTTTTTTAGCACCAGTTTGTAATTGATTTATCTGTACTTACCAGTGTTCTCCATGGCAGCTCCCTTTGCTCTTTGTCATACCAGTTTAAAAGGTGGGAACGCAACAAGACCACCGCAGCAGCATCTGGGAAGCTGTGGTATAATGACGGTGCACAAAGACTCTCTAGAAATGTAAACGATTAGAACAATACCTTTTGATTAACATTGCATTGATTCTTCATCTTTTTATAAACTTGCATCAAGAAAAAATATGCGACCTTGTGGTTTCTGAATGAAAAATACATGATTATAAAAATGTAAAAATATAATGAAATTGTATCTCAGTAAATACTTCATGTCACATTAGTCAAAATCTCCACTACAATTTGTTTTAACTGTATCTGGCTGTAAACGGGGTAATCTACTTAAAAGAAAAAATACTAAGAGGTACAGACTGTATAAATGTGTGTACAGCTAAGAAGTAAAGAGTAGCGTCAAATGTAAACGACTCTACCTTCTTTGACAGCTGTTTTGGGTCGTTTCCTCTTGGAGTTTTCGTTTCTCGTCATCTTCACTCCTGTACCTGAAACAAACTTCACTGATCTGCCTTTGAAATAACGCGCATGAAGGTTTTATAACGCCATAATCTGACCATAACGCGGAGGTTTCAGCTCCCGCCACATTGGAGGAAGAGGCGTGTCTGTCAGCTGCATCTCATCCAATCAGCAACAAGTAAACACGGAAGTACAACAGCTCCAAAATAAAAGCTTTTGAAATACTTGTTACAAACACTACAACACGCGATACAACAGTACATAGTATTTCTCTCTAAAGCAAAATTTAACAAACTTTAACCAAATAGCAGCAAGAGACTTTGGATAATCTTTTCTTTCTATGCGATTTTGGTTTGATTTTCCTTCTTAGCTTCAATCTATTCTAGGGGGATTCAGTTTGCCCCTCTAACTTTAAAAATAATCAAATTTGGTATGCTTTTAAATTTTACAAAAATATTTGTTGAGATATATTTTATTATTTTTTTTTTACGGTATAGCGTATAGCACATACATTGAGGACGTACAACTACAGTAGGTGGTGGTAAATGTACCTTTTCCGTTGGCTCCCAACCGCCATTAAAAGTAACACAACGACGACAACAACAACAACAATCTCAAAGTTACAATCTTCATTTAATAGTATAGTTTGTAAAATGGTAAAACTGTAAATTCCATCCAATTTTCTTCTGGACACGATTATTAGGCTCATCTGATGGTTCACTTTCCCATTCACTCCTGACAACGAAACAGAAAAAAATATATATAGCTTCTTTGATGTACCACATGCAACTGCATTTTGAGGATTTCCAACAAACAGTTACCTGCATTTCTGTTAAAAAATTGTTGGATAGCAGAGATTCTGCTTGTGTTTCACTCAAAGTCTTGCACACTGTTTCAGGATTGCTCTGGAGAAAATACAATGTGAAAAGATGTGTAATTTATCTTCTAAATCTTCTGAACTATTTATAGTGTGTGCAGTCAATTATTGATGCACTGATCGCTCTGTACCAAAAAGGCTGAGAACAGAGTATCTCCCATGATTCTTTTAACTGGTTGCTGGATGATGGGGGATGATCTGACAAAGAACTAAACATAAAAACGAACATTAGCAAGTGCTGCGTTAATATACTGTATGGTTGTACTGCATATTATAACCATTCACTGTGGACCTCTAATGCAAGACTGGCTTGTATTTGTGATTCACTGTGTTCTTTGTTGCCCATAGCAGACAAGAGATGCTGGACCACTCCAATAGCAATCAGATCACATCTAATTTCTTCACCATCTTCAGCCAATAACCTTTAGAATGAAGGGACAACATGGTCAGTAAAGCTTTTTATTACTGAGGCTGTAACTTTTTCTTCTGACCGGATGACTTTAGCAGCGGCCGCTTGTTGCATAAATTCAGGCAAAGATCCAGTTTTCCTCGTCATTTCTGAAACTTATGTGACAACAATAATTAAAGGGAATTTTCTGTCAGTGTATTATAAATAATAAATAAAATAATACTTTGTCTTTGTGTTGTTTGAGAGTTATAATCCATCTTGGCTTGTCTGAGCAGAGACACAAGTCCATTCAGAAGGAGAGGCCACACATCAAAATGCTTCAATTCTAAAATCAAATGGATTGCTGCAATATTGGGGGAATAATGTTTATTTTCTTCCTTACTTCTACATCAAAACAATGATATGAATACATAATCATCCAGCCAAACAGTCACATTGATTAAATGTATCTACATTAATCTTAAATTACCTTCTTCTTGCACTTCCAGCCGCAAGGTTTTAAGTATTTCAAGCAGAGGATCCACAATGCTGCAAGAAACTGTCTTCATCTGGGACTATGGGAAGTGTTATATTGTTAGTGTGCTTATTTTACAGTTACCTTTGTGGAAGTATCTGAAGTTATACCTGCAAAGACCGTAAAGTGCCCAGGAGCATCTTCTGACTCTTGGGAGATGTGTTCAACAACAATGCGATGAGTTCTTGGTAGAGATGGTTTACGTACTTAGGATTTCCTCGGGACAGTGAATCCAGGACTGCACACGCTTTCTCCTGGATCTCTTCAGAATATGGTGTGGATATACACTCTGCCAAAGCATTGATTCCTGTTTTAAAAGTTAAAGAAAATGCACTGATTTTGGGGCATCAACAAGAACAAGTGGAGTTAATATTACGTCGAGTACCATTGCTTTCACAGATGAACTCTTTGTACTTGCGGCCTGTGTTCGCAACAATTAACAAAACATTAAGCACATCAACTCTGTCCTTTCCCTTAGTCTGACCTTGATTTAAAATGTCAATAAGCGTAGGAACCCCTCCATCCTCCAAGAACTCTGTAAGGTACTGGTCCCTACAAAAGAGAAGAGAAATAAAAACATGACACATTAAGTACAAAAGACTGTAGGATTTACTTTGTAGAACTCACTGGCTGGGTGCGGAGAGGAAAATCTGTATTGTTTTAAGTTGTAGGTCTAGGAATGTGGAAAACTTGTAGCTATAGCTCAAGTGAAGGATTGATCAAGTCTGACTCATTAAGCCAATAACCCTAAAAACCCCGCCTTAAATTAAAGCAGGCTACATTATGATACAGAGACTTATTTTTGAGATATCAAAAAAAGTATTCAAGAAAAAATTACATTTTATAGAAATTTGTCATTGATGTCTCAGTCACTGGTTACAGCCCCCTATTAAATAAATAGAGGCTTTTAGTATGAAGTAATTTGTGTTACAGCTAGTATAATTATTGTGACTAAAATATGAATAATAATAATAATAATGATAATACTATTAAATTCCATTAAAATCTATTTTGCACAGTATGCTTGGAACATTTCAAAATGTTTTGTTTGTTTTGTTTTCTAAATAGTTGTAACACACATGATGTGAAACCAAATTTACACAGAAATAACAATAATAATAATAATAATAATAATAATAATAATAATAATACTGAGAATAATAATAATAATAATAATAATAATAATAATAATAATAATAATAATAATAATAATGAAACAAATACTCGTTTTGTATGTATTATATAATATATATTTTTGAGTCAGAAAATCACCTTATTTTAATAATGATCATACGAAAAACACATGTGCTATGTAGATTAAGGATACGTGAGTCTCATCCACGTCGTGATTCGAGCCAAAAAGAGACTGGCCACTTGAGCAAACTCCAGCTCCAGTTCATGAAAGGTGCTGCCGCTCTTCTCACATATGAAAGTCGTCAACATGCGACTGCGCGCTCTCTGATCCGCGCGGTCCCACGCGCGCAGAAAACTGAGCACTTTGCACAGGTTTGCCTGCTCTTCGCGTCCAGGCATAGTCTATTATAACCTACGTTTACCCATACGCTTTGGCACAGGTGGCGATGGCACTTATCCTTTAAAAGTTTTGCTCAGTTTTGTTTGCTTCTCAGTTGCTTGGTAGCACATGATTACACTCTGTATGAGTTCACTCTGAGGCTATGTTAAGCTGTTTGTTTGACTGTATACATTATTATTGTTCTTTTTTTAAGAGTAAGTAACTTGCCATTATGAAGAAAAATAAATAAATAATACAAATAAACTAGTGCCTTCTATTGGACACAAAATATGATGACCTTTTATATAGCACTGTTTTCCACCGTAGTGCAAAGACAAATTGAAATGCCACAATTCAATAAATTCCCAGGTGAACATAATAAAATAAGCACATTGAAAGTCTAACTCTAAAAAAATATTAAAGGAGCAGTAAAGGGCCTCCTCAGGACACTGATTTGAATGATAAAGTCTTGTTTCTGCGTGCTCTAATAATGGTTTACACTGAGTGTTTACATGTCTTTTTGCTCTGGTAGTAGAAGTTACTGCAGAGGATAACCAGCCCTGCGATGTTAACACCGTCACACTCTGATCAGGTTTTAAGTTGTGTGCACAAGGTACATCATATGGGCCTGTTATGTTTTTGAATGTGGCACTTATAATTATTGTGGGATTATTGTGTAACAAAAAAGGCATTGATCAACATAATGAGAGGTATTATAAACATACAGGCTACTACCAATACAAGGAACAAATATGCTGTTTCTGCAAGTGCTCACTTACATGAGGGAACCTCCCTCATATGCATATGTTTCAACAATAGCAATCAAACTGCTGATTTTTGTTAATAAAGCTGTGTCACAAAAGAGTTAAATAAATCAGGCATTGGGTTGATTATTAAAAAAAAAATAGTTTATGACCTGAGAATAGACTGAGTTTCACTTAAAATGATCTATATATTCTCAGCTGTTGTACAGCGCCCCCGAGTGGCAAACGTAGGGACACCGTTAATGGGAGCCTCTGCTGGACGCTCCCTGCAATTGCCATCTTTTTGTGAAGATAAAGAAAGAACATCACGGAGTGGAGAAGAAAGCTGCAGTGTTATTTTTACTGGCTCGTGTTGCTGTAAATGTCTTTAGACCCTCACTTCACTTTTACTCAAGCCAAAACTTCAAATATCTTGGTCTTTTCTCACCTTTAGCCGAGTGATGGTAGTGACCAGACACACCGCGACACGTGAGGTTTGTGCGGGATAAATATGTTTGAAGTGTTTCTGAAATACTTTAATGATGTCTGAAACAATGTTTTGTTATCGAAGACCATTTGGACCCTCAGGCGCGTGTGTGTTTTTGGAAACGTGTGCCATGGTAAAGGAAGAGATCGCGTATGTCAAAGCAACACAAGCAGTGACAAGGACGGGAGAGGGAGAAAGGGGAGGGGAGCTGACATTAAAGCAACACAACAAGGAAACTACACTGCGGAGCCAGACGCCTTCATTTCTGTTTTTGAATAATAGCCGGAGCAGTGGTAAAGTGTGGCCGACGTGTGAAGCCTGACGATCCCAACATCACAGCCTCAAGTGCCCCGGAATAAGCCTCGTTTGACCGGGTTGGATTTAAAGGCGCTCGCTGATGTCCGCAGATATGGGTGAGAATAATGAAAGAGACTCTTAATAGTGATAGTGATTTTAACAGAAAGAGCGGGCCTGCTCTGGCCGAGCTCCACTGAAGCACCAAACAAAAGACCAACCACAGCATCGCGCTGATCACAGAAATGACCCTTTAGGCTCATATTAAGTGTACAGCCTTTTGAGAAGCCTTTTCATTGAAGGGGTGAACATCCTCATGATAAAGGTATTACCAGCTGTTAAAGAGCATCCAGCCATGACGGCATCCTGATGTGCAATAGACATTCATTAAAGGGATTCTTAACCAATGAGTCCTAAAGGCTGTAGGAAGTGTCAAAAGTTTCATGAAAAGTTGACTCAAGAACTATAATTGTACTAAACTTATGACACATGGTGTATTTCAGGTTCGGAGCGCCCCGGCTCTCCACAGGTGGTGGAGGATGGAGCAGAGGAGGATGAGGAGGAGCTGAGTGGAGGAGAAGAAGCTGATCTGCGGTCCAGTACGGGCAGAGGCTCCCTGCTCACACGAAGAGGCATCACCCTCCGGGTCCTGCTCAAAGACGGCCTGGTGGAGCCTGGAGATGGAGTGCTTACCATTCATTACCTGGTGAGAGCTGCACCAGGAGCCAGTGTGGTTTCTCCAACTCTAGTGTGTGTAACTCTTTATCCTCATCTTCTTTTAAAGGGGAAAAACTTTTCAGGGGACCTTCTGACGGACGGGAAGATCCGGTGGGTGGAGACAGGGCAGACTTTTAATTCCCCAAGTGCATGGGCCACACATTGTAAGCGACTTGTGAATCCAGCCAAGAAGTCGGGTTGTGGCTGGGCTTCGGTGCGCTACAGAGGACAGAAGCTGGTCCAGTACAAAACCACATGGCTGCACAAGTACCAGCCCAGTGCTGACTTGGTGAGTGACTGTATGAAACTAGATATCAACGTCACTGACAGGGACAATGCTTACAGTGTTTTTGTGGTAGAGCCTGGTAAGTGAGGAAGAAGATGATGAAGATGAAGAGGAGGGAAAGACAGCTGTACAGACAGATGACAAGAACAAAAACAACAAACCTGGCGTACATGGTAAGCACACACTGGTGTATTTTATGTGTTAATGTGAACATGCTCCAATCACGGCCATCACTTCCAGACGCAATGGTCTCCAAGAAGACGGACAGAGAGAGAATCCCCGTCAGATATTGCACCTTAGGCACTAGAGACGCTTCTAGGTATTGAGTATATTCTGTTTAACATCTCCAGTCAAGTGGAGTAAATTTAGACATTAAAAGCCACAAACTGTGTACTTAGAGATCCACACACTCTGGTGGAGCTGTCCGCGTTCTCAGCCATCAACCGGTTCCAGCCTTTCAATGTAGCTGTGTCCAGTAACGTCCTGCTGCTAATGGTAAGACCACAGATCACCGGACTGCCAAGGCTTTTCTATTGTCTGATGTGTGTTCTGTGTGTTAGGACTTCCATTGTCACCTGACTACCAGTGAGGTGGTGGGTTACCTTGGGGGAAGATGGGACACTAACACGCAATGTATGTTCTCTTTTACACATTATTTTTGTAATGTGATCTTTACTTAAATCCACTGCAAATTGTTTAAACACTAACGCTCTTGTTTTGGTTTTAGTGTTAACAGTTTTGAGGGCTTTCCCATGCCGAACCCGACTGGCAGATAAAGAAAGTGCTTCTGCTGTGGAGGAGGAGGTAAAACACAGAGAACAATTGATCTACAATGAATGTAACCAGATGCAAAGAATGTAAACTTTGAAACATAACAAATGACACTGGGTGCGTGGTCGAGTGGAACGCGCACATGCTCGCCATGCCGAGAGTTTGAATCCAGCTCTTTACTGCAGTCAAATAAAGCCTACGGCCAAAATATTCTTAAAGAAATAATAAATGACACTGGTGCTACACCAATTAACTTTTAAATTGTTCCCCTATATATTTGTTAAAATATACTCTGGTAATGGATTGCGTAACTGGGTTATTACAATTACAGTCACGGTTATAATGTGTTATAATATTGGTTGTAAAGTGTACATTGAATGTGTAATGTTGTAGATTTGTCAGAACCTGTTTATGCGTGGTCTGTCCTTGGTGGGCTGGTACCACAGTCACCCCAGGGGCCCGGCCCTGCCCTCGCTCCAGGACATTGACTCTCAGATGGACCACCAGCTCAGACTGCAGGGCTCCAACAATGGCTTCCAGCCCTGCCTGGGCCTCATCTGTGGTGAGTGCCTTCTTACTAAATACTAAATAGTATTATGTATTGCATATTATCATTGATCATCTGGGGCTTGTTTATTGTAATGATTCCCAACCTCCCTACAAACATATTTATTTATGTAGGCCCATATTATCATGGTAACCAAGGTGTGGCATCCACAATAACTCCTTTCTGGGTTGTACCACCACCTGAGGTGATAACATTCATATTTACACTTCTAATTTGTTGGTAGATTATTGTATTCACTTTTTCTGACTCTCTTTTTCATTTTTAGCAACGTCCCAATGACTATGGAATCCCTGTCGCTGTTGAAGTCACTTATGTTCAGGACAACTTCCTCACCAGTGACGTCCTGAACGAAATGGTACTTCTTTGACCATTATGTTTGTACCCAAACACTACGAACATAAGGTTTAATCTCAATGGCTGACTGTTTGCACAGATGCTGCTTGTTGACTACTACAGGGCAGCACCTGACCTGGTTCAGTTTAACCAGTTCTGGTGTCCTGATACAACAATGATGGACAAGATTAAGGTGAGATACTCATTAAAGAGGCATAAACTGTCATGTGTTTCTTTACTCAAGATTATGGATGTTTTCTTCCTGTGTTTTTCAGGGCTCCTTAAGCTGCCATGCCCCAAAAGACCAGGCCTACTCTCAGATCCTAGAACATGTCTACAGTCAGCTCAATCACATCCAATGAGTGTAGTGTACTGCATGTTCTGTGAGATGCCCAAAAGCGTAAAGCGCATAAGCTACAGTTTAACACTTGGACCTATGCCGTTTGCGCTCGTATCCTGCCCTTTGAGCAGTGTTTACATGTTTATGAACAATGTGACACGTGGAAGTAGTGACGGCCTTCACTGTGGGTCATTGTAGCACTGTAGGTATGGTAAGCACAGATATTTTGTGAGGTGTTACTCATTTGGAAAGATGTAATGTGTAACTGTAGTGGATCGTGCCAGTCTACTGTGCTGCTGCCTGGTCACATGACTGTCCTGTTGTTTAAGACTATGGCTTCCTCTTGACCTTTACTGTTATTTACTGTGGATGATGTAATGAAATGCCTTAAGATAACACTACTGTTTGATGAACCAATAAGCATTAAATATTTACACTGGAACAAATGAGAAATATTACATCAAGCACTTTATATAGTTAAAAAACACAAACATGAAACAAGTTACAGATATATATTTTGTATTTATTTAACATGGGCACAGGGGCAAGAAAAGACAAAAATAGAAATATCTAGGTACTAAACAAAGTATTGTGGTTAAAGTTTGTACTCATAACAAAAGTAAAATAAAAGTAAAAAGACATGTAAAATGTATAATGTTGGACTACATGCAAAGATTAATTTTAGAGGTTTAGGTATTTTATATGAAAAATAATACTAAAGAGCTGACTTGCCTATGCCCAAAGAGCACGTTTGGTTTCTGAAAAACGTCCCTTCTTTCCTTTTCCACAGAAGGCACAGAAACAGGCACACTTTACACACCGTCTTTCCCTGAACTTTGTAAAAGAACAGAAATGTTGAGACAATGAGCCGACTACAGTGTGGGGAAAAGTTGGAACAGAGGCAACAAACAACCTAAAATCACATTAAAGGACGTTACAAACTATGACACATAGTGACAACAATGTCTTTTATTTACACAAGACAATGTTTGGAACAGTTTGTTGTGCCTCTGGATATCTCCTTTTACTCCAGACCTTTTCCTCTTGAACACACAAGCTGGTGTCTGGGTTGCATCCTAAACTAGAAGCCTGCTTTGGCCTGCACAGCTGTGTTACCTGCTGTTCTACGGAAATACACCAATAACTGCACGTTTAATTTGACTTTTTAAAATCAGTATGACAAGACAAAAAGGCTAACAATCTTGACAGAGCTGCTGCCTGCAGCGCTCGTCTTTTCAGGCAATGAGTTGGCCGACACAATAGGTTAAGTGAAATAGTCAAGACAGGCCAGAAAGAGAAGAAATATGGCTGTTTAATTGTAAAGAAATTAAAGTATGAAACAGGCACACTTCATTGCTATTGCAATTCATACAAACGTTTTGGCTCACTCAGCTCATTTAAAAAGATAACAGACTAATCTAATCTGAAATTCTACACAACAAACGCACATTTGCCGAGTGACTTCAAGGTGCAAGGTTTGTGTTACTTTGGTGCCGATGCGGAGTCAGTCTGTCACACACTCAACAATCTCATCTAGATCAAGGTGCAAATTACATTTCTCCATGTTGAACGGTTTCACAAAGTGGAGATCACAGATCCAATACTGATCACTAAAACACATCTCACTGCATCATCCTCCTGAACATGCACCTCACACACAGACTACAATAAGTGGAGGAGCATTTTGACAGTAAATGTGATTTCATCATAGAAAAAAGCTATATCAAGATAAGCCAGCAGATGTCACTAAGAGCCAAACTTTAGCCCTTCAAGACAGAGTATTAAAAATGATGTTGTATACTCACTGGTTTACTTCTAACTACTGCTGTGGACAGTGGAGCTACTGCAAATGTGTTGCACAATACTCAATTACAATTAATTGCTTCCTTTTAAATGTCTTTTCAGTTTTGTTTTTAATTTTCATCTGCATCTTTTGAACTTGTAGTAAAGCAGATAAAAACTGTGCTGGTTGATGATGTTGAAAGTAACGTGTTCTTCCTTTACTCTCTAAACTAACCGTTGCTTGTCTCTGGCCCTGGTCCTAATGGGGCAGTGGGACCAGCACCTCCACGTAGTTGAGAGGAAAGAATCCAGACTGGCCGTTGAGCATGCCCTCATACCAGTTCTCGTCGATCTGATTGGTTAGAATAATAATGTCTCCTTCACGGAAGCCCAGCTCACCCTCGTTCTCTGGGTCAAAGTCGTACAGAGCTTTGCAGCTTGGCTGTTCAGGAGCTGGGGACAAGGAAAAACAACAATGCATTTCAAAAACAGTTACTCACCACAAACAATAAAATACAAGAGAAATAAATTAATACGCTAAAAAGCTTGGACTCAATAAGCTATGGAGTCTCCGAGTAAGACTGTTCAAGTCTCCCTCCTACATGTAGACTAGCCGTAAAAGATGAGGACCTGCTGTATGACGATGACAAAAAGAAAGCTAGCACTCTGAAACACATGATGCTAATTTATTCTTGGTCTGGTGTGTTAGTAAGCACTGTGTTGTTGCATTATCAGTGCACAGTTAACTCTGCTACAGTTTCACTTGAGCGTGTTTCCTTTATGCGGCAGTTGTGACCTCAGATACATCGGCCGAGGAGAGTGAGGCTGACACACAAACTGGGCTTTTTGTCTCTTAACAATTTTCTCTTTGTCCCTCACTGTCCCCAACGCCTGCAGAGAAGAAACACTGCAGAACGACTGAGCACGTCTAATCTTCAATCACAGTGTATCATTTCAAGGCAAACAAAAACATTGACAACATATTTTCATTGGAATTAATGTGTAATTTTCAGTAAACAAAAAACAATGTTATATAATAAGGCCCCGTAATTTCTGTGTTCCCATGAGTTTGTAGTTAGCGGAGTGGGTGCTCCCGTCCTGCCGTAATAATCGTGCTTTATGATGTCACCTGCATTCCTTTCCTTTACGTTTTGCATGACGTGCCTTATGACAGCCCTATGCTTTATGACATTTTATGTGCTTCTAAGATCAAGCCTGCTCTTCTTATTGTTTCTAATAGTATTGTTCTTGTCGGGGTTCAGCAAACGTGTTAGCCACCTCTGTGCTCCTGAACCCTTCTTTGCGTCTCCTCGTGGTTTCCATCGGTCCAGTTATCTGTCCGGGCCTCAAGTGGTGCTCTGGCCAGCACTCCAAAGCAGTGACAGCTACAAACCTGAACCAGCACCTCACAGTCCAGAGAGTCCGGGGTTGTCTCCCCAACATTAATGGTCCTTCGAGCTGGATGTGAGCTGTTTCTGCCCAAGAAGATGGACGATAAACGGAACGGTGGAACGAGGAAGAAGAACTAGAACGGGAAGTATGTCATTTGCAGCAGGCTCAAGAACGCGCGACTGCGAAACTACGCAGCTAACGGGAGAGTCGGCAGCTCACTCGAGCAGCCCACCCGAGCAGCCCAAGGCAGGACTGCCCCCCCCCCCCCGGCCACTATCGTACTCACCTGGCTGACGGCTGCGTCCTGCCGCTTCAAAGTCTTCGTCAGCACCGCATAGCAGAGATCAGAGCTGACCCACCCTAACACTGCTCTATGTTGACTCAGCTCGAAACCCTGCTGATGACAATAGCCCGGGAAAGACACAACTGGAGCTGACAAGACGCACAGACAGAATACGAGCCATTGGCCCTCCTTACCCTGCTCCTCGACCCAGACCAGTGGCCCCAGACGGGCGATGCTTCCCCAGGCCCTTCAGAACTTTGTAAGGAGGCCTTCTGCGGAGTTTCCATCAGTGCATACCCGGTTACCCTAAGCCTCAGTGAGTATGGCACCTGGCGGCAATTTTTGGAGCTAACACCACAGGTACAATGGGGCGGCTAATGGAGGCAGAACCAATCCGCTGATGGCTACATCCAGGCAGAGAGGCTCGTTCTGAGATGCCCAGCAGAGAGTTTTCTGTTATAGAAGGTGTAGTACCGCCTTCTCAGGTCCGGCGGATCATCAGCCGCAGCAGTCGCCTTATAGCCCATCTCCGAGTTCGACCAGGACGAGTCATGTCATTCGAGTAGGTGGGTGTCTTCGTTGTGCTGAAGATCTTGCCTATTCCAACTCAATCGCTGGGTTCGTCGATGAGAACCAGAACCTGAACCAGCACCTCACAGTCCAGAGAGTCCGGGTTGTCTCCCCAACAAAAAGCATTTGCTTTTTTTGGTCAGTCTTTGGGCATCTTGAAAAAGGGTTATGTTATAATAAATAATAATAATAATTAATAAATATAATTAATATATAATATAATAATAATATAAATAATTAATAATAATAATAATAATAATAATAAAATAATAATAATAATAATAAATAATAATAATTAATATAATAATTATTATTATTATTATTATTATTATTTATTATTCTACACACAGCAAATGCATGTTTATAAAACAGCATCATCAGAGCTGAGCTCTGCTTTGCAAAGTAAGTTCCTGTGCATTACTCAGAAGGTGCAGTGACCACAGAAACACAAACGTTAAAAAGGACAAACAGCCTCACCACAGTGTGACTCACACAATCTGGTTTCCGAAAAGAAATCTGGCCAAGTGCACTGACGACTCTGAGGTGTCAGAGGAGGAGGAGAGCAGGTTCAGAGGAGGAGGAGGAGAGCAGGGTCAGAGGAGGAGAGGAGAGCAGGTTCAGAGGAGGAGGAGGAGAGCAGGGTCAGAGGAGGAGGAGAGAGCCAGAAGGTCAGTAGAGGAGGAGGAGAGCAGGGTCAGAGGAGGGGGAGAGCAGGGTCAGAGGAGGAGGAGGAGAGCAGGGTCAGTAGGAGGAGGAGAGCAGGGTCAGAGGAGGAGGGGTGCAGGGTCAGAGGTGGAGGGGTGCAGGAGAGGAGGGGAGGGTGCAGAGGAGGGGGAGAGCAGGGTAGAGGAGAGCAGGGTCAGAGAGGCAGGTCAGAAGGAGAAGGAGATCAGTCAGAGGAGAAGGAGAGCAGTCAGAGGGAGCAGTCAGAGGAGAGCAGTCAGAGGAGAGCAGTCAGAGGAGAGCAGTCAGAGGAGAAGGAGGCAGTCGAGGAGAGCAGTCAGAGGAGAAGGAGAGCAGAGGGGGAGGAGGGGGGTGCAGAGGAGGTGGAGAGCAGGGTCAGAGGAGAGGAGAGCAGAGGGAGAGAGGAGAGCAGAGGAGGAGGCGCAGGGTTCAGAGGAGAGGAGAGCAGGGTCAGGAGAGAGGAGGAGGAGCAGGCTCAGAGAGGGGGGAGCAGGCTCAGAGGGGGAGGGGTGCAGAGAAGGGGGAGAGGGGTGCAGAGAAGGGGGAGAGCAGGGTCAGAGGAGGAGGAGAGCAGGGTCAGAGGAGAGGGGAGCATTTAGAGGAGAAGAGAGCAGAGGGGGAGGAGGAGGGGTGAAGAGAGGAGGAGGGTGCAGAGTGAGAGCAGGGTCAGAGGAGGAGAGCAGAGGAGAGAGGGGGAGCAGGGTCAGAGGGGAGGAGAGCAGGCAGAGAGGAGGAGAGCAGGGTCAGAGGAGGAGGAGAGCAGGGTCAGGGAGGAGGAGGAGGAGCAGGGTCAGGAGGAGGAGGAGGAGCAGGGTCAGAGGAGGAGGAGGAGCAGGTCAGAGGAGGAGCAGGGGTCAGAGGAGGAGGGGGAGCAGGGTCAGAGGAGGAGGGGAGCAGGGTCAGAGGATGAGGAGAGCAGGGTCAGAGGAATGAGGGAGAGCAGATCAAGGATGAGAGCAGGGTCAGGGATAGAGAGGAGAGCAGGCAGAGGAGGAGGAGAAGGAGCAGGGTCAGAGGAATGAGGAGACAGTCAGAGGATGAGGAAGCAGGTAGAGATGAGGAAGCAGGGTCAGAGGATGAGAGCAGGGTCAGAGGATGAGAGCAGGGTCAGAGGATGAGGGAGCAGGGTCAGAGGAGGAGGAGAAGGGAGCAGGGCAAGGATGAGGAGAAGGAGCAGGGTCAGAGGTGAGATGAGCAGGGTCAGAGGAGGAGGAGAAGGGAGCAGGGTCAGAGGATGAGGAGAGCAGGGTCAGAGGAGGAGGAGAAGGGAGCAGGGTCAGGAGAAAGGAAAAAACAGAAACAGAAAAAACATCATCAATTCAAACAACACTAAATGTTCTTCTTGTCTTTCCTGTGCAGTTGTCACTGATAATAAGCAGGATTGGGTCAAGTGAACAGTCCAAACCTTTGTTCTCCCATTACATCTTGATGTTCATTTGCTGCAGAGGCAGAGGCATGACATCATATGTCAGGTATGAACAACATGTATCTGCACTCCGTTTATACTGATACATGGCAGACGGTCAATTGTCTCAGTTTGACCTTGACAGCTGCCAATAATGTGTTGTCGTTTATACACGGGGTTTTGTTTAAAGCAACACTGTGTTGCTTTCCGGAGGTGGCATGTCATCTGCATGATTCTTGTGAAGCTTTAACCAAATCAGATTCAAATATTAGTCATGACATTACGCCGTTTCCTGACCGCTTTTGCCGTCCAGCCTGTCCAGATTGATATTGTGTTTAACTCAATTCAGAGCAATACACATATCAATCTGGCAGAGCCAGGTTCTATTAACAGAAGGTATCCCACTGATTAAGACCTCTCAGGGAAACTATCAAGTTTGTCTATTATAAATACTGTTTTATTCTAGGCCAAGAGCTGTCTTTTAAAGATCACCTACACACATTTACTCACATACATTTATAAACTGAAGGTAAAACTTGGGTTCTTTTATCGTAATAAAGCCTATTTTACCCTTGAAGCTCGTAAAGATCTGGTATCAGCCACTTTTATGCCTTTATTGATTATGGAGATGCTCTCTATAATATATAATAAGTAAATGTGCGCCTACCTACTTGTGTGCTCTTGTGCAGAGCATTATGTACAGCTTGTCAGTGCCCAGTGTAAGTGCTGACTGGGGAAAGTGGGTGTTTTCCTATGTTGCAAGTTCATGCAGCTTGGAACTTGGACTTGAGGTTTGGAGAACTGGTCTTTATTTTAAAAAACAAAGATACAGAATCCAACTAAAAATGTCTGTCCTTTTAAATGTAAACTCCGTTTTTACTTAATTGTGTAAATGTTTTTATTAGCGTTATATTTTTCCCTTTGTCCCATGTCACCCTTGAAAAAGAGGTCTCGAGCTCAATGAGTTGTCACCTGGTTAAATAAAAAGGTAAATAAATAAATACAGTGCTGTTACCTGAAGAGTACACATATTATCAGTTTAACCTAAAGGTGTACATTATCTACTCAGCCTAATAATATCGGCTCAGGTGCGCAAAACGTCGCATATATGATAATACACTCAAACACTGAGTTATATTTAGGGATAAATAAACATGCTCAAACATCGTTGAATAGTTTCTTAATTTTTATTCCATACATTTATAATCGGCAAATTAGAAACAAACCTGTCCCTCCAGCATCTGACGAACTCAGTGTAGCAAAAAAGCCATTAATACATCATGAACACGTAGATTTTGTAGGCCGAGTAGATATTGTACCTACAAATGCATTCCTTTGGATTGTGTTCAGTTAGCACCTGCTGCTAAGTTGCTATGGCAGAAACGCTGCACCAAACATTCCAGTGAAATGCATTGGGCAGATGACACTCGCCTGAAGTCCACATTGCTCCACACTTGAAGTGTGTGGTCAAGTGTGGATCAGAACGTTCTCCAAGCTCCTCGTCGTAAACGTACATTTGAATTGCCCAAGAGTGGGAATTGGGACAGAGACAGAGAAAGCTAATACCATACATCGAAACATTCTCCATGGAGATTTATGCCATACTAAGGAATATTATAAAGCCAAAAGGAACATTTCCAAAGAGACATGAAGGCCATCCTCTTGGTCAAGTTAGAGTCAGTTTTGTGGAGATGCAAGCCTACTCAATGGTGCATGTTTTTCTAGGATTTTTTGGCTAAAAATTTACACACTGGGGCTTTGAGGCCTATCTCACAGAAGTCGGGGAGTAACTATGACCTGTCTCGAATAAACAAAAATACAATACCTGAGTTCCGTGAAGGTGGTGCAGCCATGGATGAGGTGTATCCTCCATTTGAATGGCTGTTGTCCCCAAAGTCATACACAGGTTTGGGTTTAGGAGTGTATTCACGTCTAGGCCGCGACTGAGCCTCCATCACCCTGTTCCCAACGACACAAAGAAACAATTACAAATGATAAAACCACAACCCTGTGATTGGACCAATCACATAGCAGTATTGTAGTTTGGGGACAGATCTCTCAAACAGAACTAGGTCAATTTTATTTATTAGCGGGCTCCACTGCCCATTTGCAAAACAGATATATAAAACATATTCCATCTGATATATTGTACTTCAGGTTTATATGAGTGTCCGGCCCCTAGTAGTTGGAGCCCTGTAAATGTTTTAAGCGTTCAAATGAGACATGGTCAGTCCCATTTATACTGATAATGATTATACTGAGTAAAACTTTTGTTTGTGCCCTCATATGCCTGTTTAGCCACTGCAAACCCAGGTTCAAATGTGACTAGTCCCTTTTTAAACCAGAATGAGCCTGCAAACCTACAAACCATACCTCTAAATGAAATAGCATAAATAGATTGCTCGACCAAAAACTAGAGCAAAAACCTGGCACTGAAGTGTAGAGTGTGTTCAGATGCTTGTGTGCTGCTGCACCTGTCCTGGAGCTTGCTGTAAAGGTCCTCCAGCACCTGTACGGCCTGCTGGTGGTACTGCAGCTGAGACTCCACCAGAGAGGACAGCTGGCTCACCTGCTCAATCTGCAAACGCACACACAAACGCGCACACACGTTATTTTTCCATGCTTTGTAAGGGACATTACCTTGACTTAAATGTATTTCTTGGAGAATGATCCTAATCCAAACCATAATTGCTACATGCCTAAACCTGCCTAAAGTAAGCCCTAACTTTAACGTAAATTAACCCATATTTTATTGACCTACACAGACACAGGGAGAACATGCAAACTACACAAACACCAACCTGGAATCAACCTTCTTGCTGTGAAGCAAGAGCACAGACTGTGCCACCCATCAATCATTGATCAATTTATTAAATTTTCTTAATTTAAACTTTATTTAACTAGGAAAGTCCCATTTGCATTAACAATCTCTTTTGCAAGGGAATCTGGCCAAGACAGCAGACAGCTCATTCATCAAATCAACCCACATTTAGACAATCAGCTTTTGCCCGTTAAGCACAAGGCACACCACCATGAGAATGTCAGACCTCATCTGATCTGAGAGCTGAGCAGGGTTGGGCTGGTCCTGAGATGGGGGACCAACTGAAACACCAGAGCCTAAGTTCTATTAATGGGTAAGCGAGGAAACATCGAGGTTATCCCTGGTTAGGCAATACGACAAAGCCCTTTCTATTGGGACAAATCTCCATGGTAACATGCCCTGAACTCATAACCTGCTCCCGACCAGGTTAAGTTCCCAAATAAGATAAGAGAACGATTTATTGACCAATCAGAGACAAGAATACTGCTTCTGTGAA